>CM075289.1:9471135-9987242 GCA_037672795.1 Lagerstroemia speciosa | reverse complement strand
GTCGGTCCTTCTCTTTAACAATCTGCAATTTTCATTTCCAGTTTCATTTTTCAACTAATCCGTTCAAAGTCTGGTTTCCGGTGGGCAGATTTGTGAGCAACTTGGATGGATCGTCAATGCTCGAGATCTCCGCGCTTTTGACGATAGTACCTGTTAGTTGATTGATTGACTTCCATTTTCAGCTGGAACCTTTAAAAGAGCTTGTTCTTATATGATAATTATGCTGGGCTGTTCCCCTCTCAGGTTATTCTGCTACTGCGACACTCGATCAGCTCGTATCGACCCAAAGGTGCAAAGATGGAAACTCTTACAGCTACTAGATTCTTATGATTTCCGTCCTTTTTAAAAAAAAAAAAAATTTTGGCTGAATTTGGTAAGTTTTCGTTCATTTGTTGGAGAGAAAAACAATATGTTTGTTCCTCTAGATTTGTCAGTGCCTTTCCATAGTATATGTTCCTCAGGACCTGGGGACAAGGATGTATCTTCGAAGAAAGGGACCGCTCTTAATCGCTCATCAAGGAACTTGGGTGCTTTCCTGACAACAATAACTGCAGATGTTCTTGATTGTTCTTCTATCCTGTTCTGTTTCACAGTAAGTCGGTTCTCTTGAGTCTGATGCCATCTTTCTGTTGCCGTTTATTTCTGTTCAGGGTTTTATTAATGGCTCCAAATTCATCGGTTCAATTGGCAGTGAAGGAAGAATTTTTCCTTCATTTGATGCTGTGTTTTTCATTATTCGTCTCTCTCTCTCTCTCTCTTTTCCTCTTTAATGAATATCATTATTCGTCTCTTTTAAGCTTACATTACTTCTTTTATGCGGTTTATACTTATAACACAGACATATATCAAGCAAGCTGTTTTACGTTTAACCTTTATACATTGTGACAGATTCTATCTGAATGGACGTATTTTTTGTTAGTTCTACTGATATTGGTGCTCGGAACTTCTATGGTGGTAAAAGGTGAACTTTCTGATCTGCTCCTGGTATATGGTTCTAGACTATAAAGGTTGTACGTAAGGTCACAGGCAAACACTAGGTCCTTTATTTACTGCTGGATTTCCTACTATAATTAGATGGTTCATATTCTATCAGCAGTTAGTTCACTGGCTTTAACATAATTCATGGCTGAAATCCTGGACATACCAGATCTGTTTCTCCTCCCCCAGTTGAAAGGATCCCCAATTCTCTGAGAGCAGATATTTCTGTATATCGGGTTGCTACAGTAAGAAAAACCACACTTTTAGGCTTTTTTTTTTTTCCTTGTGTGTATTTGTGTTTATTCCTTTCTTGCCTTAATTGGTTGTTTTTGTGCAGATGGTTATAACGTGCTTGTGCATATTGGCTGTGGACTTCAGAATCTTTCCAAGAAAATATGCTAAAACTGAGACTTATGGTACTAGTTTGGTATGGGCTTTAAGGGTCCCTGCTATTATTTTTAACCATTTTCATTGATCGATGGGATGCATGATTCATGTCTATAAACCCCTCTCAGGCATCTTGAACTTGGCATCTGTTAAGAGTTTTCCTCCATTGCTGCTAACACAAACTCTGGTTTGACTTTGCCAGATGGATCTTGGGGTTGGCTCATTTATAATTGCCAATGCTCTGGTGTCACGACAGGCACGGAATATTTCAGTTGTGTAAGTGCTTCTCTGGTTTTGTCACAATAGGTCAGGAATTATCTGTCTTTTCCAGCACATGCTACATTCATGAATTTTTGTTAACTCAACAAAGAAGTAGTTAACCTCACAAACTTTATACTGGGCAGCTGTTTCTTACTGCTGATGTGGTCTTCTTTCTTTTTGAATATTAGATTACTGAGTTATCCATTGTCACACCCACACTTTCTCCTTCTATGACTTCACAAATGTGATTGAGCTCTTGTTTGTTTCTCTATGTTCTTCAGGAATCTAAATGCTGCACTTAAAACAACCAGTCCACTTATTCTTTTAGGATTTGGACGCCTTCTCTCTACATCTGGAGTGGATTATCAGGTAAGTTATCATCTGTTACATCTATTGTTTCAGTGGGCATGCTCTGTTGCTGTAGTTTAATGAACCGTTTTAGCTGACATTTGTTCTTTCTGAGGAGTTGACTTAGTAATATGCACTGCATGAAAGATTTTGCTTTGGTCTTGCTCATCACTCTATTATCACTAGGCAAAATGAACGGTTAAGTGGGCTTGCTCTGTCGTTGTAGTTTCTGATGACAACAGTACGGGCTATCCAAGTGAAAGTTGTGCTCTTCTTGAAATTGTGCTGCACCTTTTCTGTGATGTTTCAGGCAGAATGAATCCAATAACCACTTGATAACAGTCGGTTATCAGGAATTGATCAACGTGCTTCTAATACAGAAAATTTCTATTCTTTCGTGTATAGGTTCATGTTGGGGAGTATGGAGTACATTGGAATTTCTTTTTCACATTAGCTGCGGTCTCAATCCTTACTTCTTTAATTAACTTCCCGCCACAATATTGTGGTGTTCTTGGCATTTTTATCCTAATAGGTACTCTTTTTTCCACTAGAGTTTGTGTATCTATTCCTCTTATGCTCTTTGAAGAATAATTTTATTAGGCATTCTTTCCCGTTTTCTCAATTCTTCAGGTTATCAAAGTTGTCTGCTTCGGGGGTTGAATTTGTATCTTCTTTCGAATGAAAGGGGAACTGATATAATTAGTCAAAACAAAGAGGGAATATTCAGTATCTTTGGTGAGCTTCTGATTTCCAGCACGTTAGTTGTCATGCATCAGTATACAAGGCATTATCTTTCTGCTAAGCATAAAGCAGTTGCTCCAGTAGACTTGCTCTGCTAAACGCAATCTAACTGGAAGTGTGATTTGACTGACTGAAACTGTATTTGACATTTTCATCGTTTGGGAATTTTGACCACCGTCAACCAATAGTACCACCACCACCACTGCAGAGGATCACCACACGTGGTGTCTCCCAGTGATTGTATAAATCAAGACTAACTCATTTCGAGTGAATTAGAACCAAAAGGTGAATAAAGAATTGAAACAAGTTGGTTTTTCATCATTCCAGGATATTGGGGGATGTACCTTATTGGAGTTCAGTTAGGCCACTATCTTTCTTTGGAAATCATGCCTCTGGTACAGTTAGAGGCAAACGATGGACAAGGAGCAGATTATGGATTCTCACCCTCCTGTTTTGGTAATGTTCCTGCATATGCTGACACATTGAGGGACTGTGATAGAGGATTGATTACTTACTCTTCTCTGCCCCCTTGATGCAGGCTAGTAACTGTAATTGTAGACAGGCGTGTAGAGAGAGTTTCACGCAGAATGGTAAGAATTGCTTCTTTGGTTTGATGTTCATCTAATGCAGGAGTAATCCATAAAGTTTCACGATCACATTTATCACTTTCTTGCAGTGCAACCTAGCTTACGTTACTTTTGTGTTGGCTCAAAATCTCCAGGTTATTCCCATGTCCAAGTTCTACTTTTGTCTTATAAACAACTTAAATCTGATTTAGTGCAGTTCGATTTTATAATACACAAGGTAGATCTTCATTAAGTGAGCATTGAATGTTCGACATGTAGGTGCTGGCAATATTTGTACTCTCAGATTTGTTGGTGGAAGCCACAGTTCAGCTCTTGAAGATGCACTTAACGGGAATTTGCTTGGTTCATTTCTCCTAGTAAATTCAAAACCCCATTTTTCCTTTCTCAATTCTTTTGCTGAGAGTTTGATTTCATAACATTACTTTGATTATGCGCAGGCGAATATCCTAACTGGTCTGGTTAACTTGCTTGTGGACACACTATCTGTGTCATCATCGACAGCCCTGTTCATCTTGTCTTTGTACGCTTATACCTTATCCGTCGTCTCTGGAGTTCTACATTTTTATGGCATTAGATTAAAATTTTGGTAGAAAGGTATACATTCGATTTG
The DNA here is from genome assembly GCA_037672795.1 of Lagerstroemia speciosa. Lineage (NCBI taxonomy): Eukaryota > Viridiplantae > Streptophyta > Magnoliopsida > Myrtales > Lythraceae > Lagerstroemia > Lagerstroemia speciosa. Next base: position 9,983,330 of record CM075289.1, on the reverse strand, counting down.
ATTCTCACCACCTGAAAGTGGGCCTTATCTTACAGTGCCAGGATTACTTATGAACTCTCGTTATCATAATAACACATCGAGAATACATTGTTAAGGCCGGCAAATAGAGTTGTGGTGTGTATGGTTGTGTCTTGGTAATTGGGTTGGCAGAGGGTGGAGCAGATCCATAGGTCAAGAAATGAGATACGAGAAGGTGAAAATATAGAGATACATAAAATTTCATCGATAAAAGTAGAATAATAGTACTTTTGGAGTTCAAATGTCGAGAGAGAGAGATCAACTAAACCAAACTTTCTGCGACTAAACTTCCTTCGCAGAAGTGGATGGCCGGGATATGCTGAAAGATAGAAAGTGTCGCGAGAAAGGTCCCAACATAATCCTTCAATCACCCCATATGGGGAGAGGACACGTGTACTCCAAATAAACAGATAACTTGGTGATGTTGGTGAGCTGACAGGTCACCGGCCAATTATTTTGTGCCACGCAGCAAGTAACTCTGACATTATTTGCATTATTAGGACGTAGGCCAAAAATTAAAAATAAAACTAGTAAAATGGGTTTATTAGGTTGCAGAATGATTTCGAAAGGAATGTTCATTACCAAAAGAAGCTCTCTTATTAATAAGGGGCAGGAGGGCACATCTGTTATTTCAATTACCTTATTGACCAATTTCATTCCTCTCTCTTTAATTCAATTCCTTTTCATGACAGATCCTATCATTGCCAGTCACTCGAGAATAAATGAGAACCGAGAATCCCCACTGCCAAGGTTTGAAATCACGATCTCTCACTTCCAAGTCGAGAACAGTACTGTTAGCAATGTAAATACAAGTATTAAAAGAAATAAAGCTTCAGGCGTGGGTTTTGTTTTGCGCCTCTGAAGTCATGAAAAATATGTACATGTACATGTACAATTTTAATCGAGTGGGTCCCACTTTCTCGTCAGCAGAAGGCTCCGCTTTATGCCGGCCACATCGCTCCACGTGGACACGGTGCCATTGGATGGTGACACGTGGTGATGCGCTGGACGGCTCGGCGGCGAGTTCGGGGGCCAATTGCTGCTGGAGGCTTCAGGTAAGTATTAAACTCTTCTGCTCCCACCACCGATTCCCCGTCAAGTTCGGGACGCGTGTCCGTCAGACGCTCGCTCTGTCGCGGCGTGAGCGGGAGAGGGAAGAAAAAATTTAGATACTACCGGAATTACCGGTGAGAGAACCTGCCGTCTGACGTGTCGTCTGCCCCTGGGTTGCAGGGTACACTTATGTCTTCAGTTCAAGAAAACCTTCACGTGCATGTTAATCTGTGCTTAGATTCTAAGGAAATGCTTTAAGATTAAGGCCCGATTGACGCATGATTCTTTTGTTTAATAATCATAATTAGTCGCGTCTCTTTAAGCATATCAAGAAAAGCAAATGATCACGAGGATCTAGTGTTTGCACAGTCCGGACTATTATTAATTACATTTTTTAAAAGCTAGTGATAATTTTCTGTAATTAATATATTATTATTTAGTTGAAGGAAAAATATTGGGCAATCCCACCTTACATTAGGAAAAATAAAGTACGTTATTTTAATTAATAATAATTATGATAATTATTTAGATGATTAATACTAATTTACTTATCATGAATGAGAGATTATCTGAGGCTAATTTAATCGAAGAATCACATGCCCAGGAGGAAAAATTGAGCGCATGTCCGATGGACAAAGATCTTAAATGATCACTCGGAGGAAAATATAAGTACGATAGAGAAATTAAGAAATGGCCACAATGGACTGCGCCGAAACAAAAGGCGCTCGATTGATGCCGATGTTGACAAAAGAGCTAAAGGGTCTGAAAAAGAAACCGACTTCTTGGTAAAGGCTTGGCCGAGAATCTTGCCGTGTCGGAGTCGTCCTCTGCCCCGCCGTGCGCTCTTCGCATCAACGCAGTCAATGGCCCCACCCACGGAGACAATAAGACAGACGGGGCAAAGACACATTTTTCTTTCCATCGAACTCGGTCCAAGTGGGACACCACCAAGCACGTAACCCACTCGATTAAGAAATTGACTAAATGCAAAAAGGTTTAAAACCAAACCAACCTCAAGAGTCCTCCCAACAGACATTTCACTTTTTCACACGCTTATACTTCATATTCCTAAATTTAATAAACGTTTCGAATTTCAATTCGAGCTGAATTAGTGATAAAGAGCATGTACTTGTGTAATAGAAAGAGACACCCTTTATTACATTACAGTACACACAAACCCCCTCGAGCGCCACAGCAGCACCGAAGGTGATCGGGTTATTTTTCTGCTACACTAGCCACATTGTCACAGTGTATCCCACAAAACAGTATTTACATTTTGCATCCTTGATGTATAACCGGTTCTAAGCAGCTGTTTTCCATCCTGTTCTTCGGCTCGGACTGCACCTGATTATTATCATCATTTCAACCCCATCTAAGGTTTCACCACCCTCTTCTATTATGCTTCTATGTACATGTGCACGTGTCCAGGATCCGGGTACCGGCCTCGGACTGATCGAAGCTCGGGTACAGGATCTGGGAACATGGGAGGAGGAGACACTAGAGAGACAACTGCAGTTCCATGAATATCTAGGTTTTAAACTATGACGACCAGTGCAAGGCCCCCGGACAGTTATGGCATCAGTATTGGATGATTAGACCGCACATCGGGGCCCGGTGGGGGATTCCCTTTCTCCGCTTAGCTATGCGGTAACTGGTGGAGGTAGGGGGTGGCGTGGAGGGAGTAAAGCTGTGGCTCTTCTGGTGGCTGTTGCTGCTGCTGTTGTATGAATCCTCGGAGTCAGACCCCATGGTCGAGGGCTGCTGCTGCTTCTTGTTCGTTATCCTGGACTTCCTCACAAAATTCTTTGATGTCCCCACAATCTATCATTCGATTCGAAAGTACAGAAGATGTCAAATAATTGAATCTAAAATTGAGAACTGAATCAGAAAAGGAAAATGCAGCCATTGCAGAAGAGCTTCATCTTTCAAGCTTAGTGCAGAACTGAAAAACAGAGTTTCCTAGAAAACCCACTGAGCATTTCTTGAACTAAATTGAAACCTCAAGTAATACGAAACTCCGATTTGCAAAACATATAGCAATGGACCCATTTAGGTTTTTTCTTTCCTGCCAAATTCTTGACTTATCCGTAGAAACAAGACCGACCCTCTTTGGCACTGAACAACTCTCCCAATATTTCTGTTTTTGTCAAATTTCGTCTCTCGAAATACCATTGAAGATGCAATGGAGGATAAACAGAGATCATCAAGAATGATGTATACCTTACAGCCAAGAGAGCAGAAGCGGAAGGAATCGAGGAGGCTGCGTTCACAGACCTCGCAGGTGTTGGTAATGCCCTTCCCCGGCCTAGGCTGTGGCCGCTTATTCAGGAAGACGACCCTCGCGCTGTTTATAATATAGGTCTGGACTCCACTTATGTCCAGCACTTTCTGTATCTCCGAGACCCTAATCACGTCATGGTACGAAGACCTCCTTATCTGTAAATCCAACACTCCCTGATTAGAACATTGTGCAAAAACTGGAAAAGAAAAAAAAGCTTTTTTAAGCAGTCGACTAGAGAAAGAATCAGGGAGTGCCAGCAAAACTCGAGCTTCTCAAGCAGTAATTGGGATAAAAGGCATTGATTGGGATCAATAAGATGATGGTTTTCGAGCGAATTCCAGCAGACACACTAAGCACAGCGACTGCGAAGCAATAAGTAGTTAAAAATTCTGTATTTGACAAAAGGTTTTAGTTAAGAACTCAGGTGATTAGAAGTTCAGGCGTCCGAAGAACATCTGAAAGGTCAGAATAGGAAACGTAGTATGAAAGAAGAGAATATATAAAGAGAGAGAGAGAAGCTTAATCAATCAATCAATCAGTGGAGGAAAGGGAAGACCAAAACGGAATCGGAAAAACGACTTTTAATCTGTAAAAGCGAATGCTAAAGGAGGGATCTTGAAAAAATTCTTCAGGCGATGGGACGTGGACCGAACCTGAATGGCGCGGTGATCCTTGTGGTGAGCGAGGCAGAGAGAGCAGAAGGCACCATTCATGCAGTCCAAGCAGTACATGTTGCATTCGCTCTTGTGCGAGTCTGCGTGAATCTTACACTGCACGAAGAAGCTCTCCCTTAGCAGAGGCTTCAACCATGGCGGCCACCTGTTGTCGTCATCATCAGGACCCCCTGCACCCTGTTCTCATCCAATCAAAAAGAACACAAAAGAAAACAATCAGAACTTTCGTGACAGTAAACCCAGATTGAACTGAAGCAGTCTTCGTTTAAAAGCTTAGATTGAAATAGCACAATCCAAAGCCACTGCCTTCGTATTGAGAGAGACGAGAACTGAAAGGCATCAGGAGTCAGAAACATTGAGACACTCATTCTTCCAATGATATACCCAGCTGGGAAATCAAAAACTAGAATGCTCTCCCATCTGAACAGAAGGAAAGACATGGTAGTCGTAGAGTAGAGGCTCACTCACCATGATCCTACGGTTCTTGGGCTTGATTTCTCGGACAGCACTGTCTCGATTTTCGATCGCCAGCTTGAATTTCAACAGCAGAGCAGAGTAGCTTCCCTGTTGCTTAGGCTTCTAAGAGTGTCTCCGGACGAGTGCAGAGAATTTTCTCGGGGAGGGAGTTCCGGAGAAAGCAGAGAGAATGGGTTCTTGTAGTGAGGGGGGAGAGAGAGAGAGAGAGTGGCGTCGTTTCGTTCCTATCCGCTTGAAGTCCACACCGGAGCTAAGCTCCGAACCGATATCCGAAGCGGAATCGACTAGGCAGGGACGGAGCCAACCTCATCCTTTCATTTTAATTAATTAATTTATTTTTTCTAATTTTGACCTTATCATAGATTTTTTCCCCCTCTTCATTTTGTTTAACTTAATTTCCATTAGAAAAATATATATAATCCATTAATGAAAGACCCATTATTGGGGGGTGGTCACCATTTAATATTTATATTTGTTTCTTAATAATCCAATAGTATAATCAATAATTGGGGGGAAAAAAAAAAGAAGATTCCTGCCGGGCACACCTAATTTCATTAAATAAATATGGCACCTCATTTTGGCATCTTCTTGGTAGCTCTAGAATGCCAAGTACGGTGTCGGGCCTGCTTTTTCTTTCTTTCTTTCCCTTTTCAATTTTCATAATTTATGTTACTATATTCAAAAATTCAATGAGAGTTGAATAATTTCGATTCGAGTGAAATAAGTTTATTAAAAAATAAAATTCTGATAATTAATTTTTTTATTTACAAGAATTTTACGCAGAACGAACCGAAGTCATAGCCCGTGAATTGGGTGGAGTTTGCCACTTAAATCTTTCCGCATTTGCAGTCAAACCATAAAATAAAATAAAATAAAATTAGTCAGTTACAGCATCAATTTTTTCCTTTGCCCAGAAATTTTTAGACGGTTTATTTTATTAATAATTCTGATAAATAAGTAAATTAATATTAATAATCTAAACAAATACATTAATTATTACTGATTAAAATAATGTAATTAATTTTTCTATATCAGATTACTGTGAGGTAGGACCAAATGCTGACATGGGACACTCGCCTTATCCCCTCAAAGCAGAGGTGGTTTGCTCCCTTCCGGTCATTACCAGTGTCGACTTCCTTAGTTGCATGGTAAAACTACGAATTTGAGAAGTATTCGAATATATTAGAATTTAAATTTCTCCTTTTTTTTTTCCAATCAGTTAATTTAATATTCTATTCATTGTTGATAAAATAAGAATAGATTATTTGGATTTTTTTTGTTGGCGAGTAGACATAATGGATATGATTTAGCAGCAGTGATCTAGTGGTGCACAGAGTACGAAGATGATATAGAATTGCACTTTTTTTTCTTTTTATTTTATTTTTCACTTGAATAGACTTCTAAGGTCGGTCATAGAACACATTCAATTGGGACGAAACGAAGGTTTTTATTTATTTATATATTTATTTTACTCTAAATATTTGTTCTGTTATACATGTAAAGTTCATTCCATTACTTATCGTTAGGATGTTACTGATGTGTTACTAATGTCATTAATTCTTCTAATTTTACCATTCTTAGCGCATGAGTTGGCTTTTTTTATACTAAATATACGACATGGAACGTGTAAAAAGATGTTTTATGGGATCTTGAATAAATTTTGAGTGATTTTCAAGATTTATAAAAATTAACACGACAAATTCACGTCCCGAGCTGACTACCCGCCTAGATCAAAATCGATTTAATTGATTTAATAATAAGATAAATATTGCAATCCCAACTCGAAAAATCATTGTTCACTGCCGGTTGAACATGGTAGGAGGAGCTTGCTAAAATAAACCGGATTGAAAGATATCAAATTAAATATATTAACACCACGTCCGTCAAATTAAAAGAAAAAATGATGATTTAACGCAGTCAGTGACACAGTAACATATAACAGAATAGACTTAACGTGTGTAACGGAGTAAATATTTATGACTGAAAAGACCACTTTAAAACTTATACGATTGATTTAAGAGAAACAATAAATTAGAATTGCGGTTGCAATTCTCCTCATTTTTTCTGTGAAGAGCATTGGTGTGAGACCCACTACAAATCCGCCCACTCAGACGGACTTGAATGGTTATATTCAACTTGGTTGTTAAATGCACCCAAAGAAAGTTCACAATCAACCATAATATATATATATATATATATATGTATGTATATATGTGTAAAGAAAGAAAGAAAGTTCAGAATAGATGACTTTTGAGTTTAATGGTCACCCACCCGTTTATCTCTGTTACTATTCCACAAAATTGATGTGTGTAGAAAATGTGCCCTAATTTATCAACATTTTCATCATTAACCCTCGAATTTTTTTTATTTTTTTTGGGGCCATCCACATGACATGATGCCTAATGGAAGTAGGGCTTAAATGTAAACTCTCCAGTGGTTTTGAGGATGTCGGGATTTGGATCGTCCGGGAAATGAACCGACCCGACCCCCCAAAAGTACATATCAACGTATATCTCCGGTCAGTTACCCTCTCATTGAATTCGGAAGATGGGTATTTTTGTGATCTTTTACTGTCGTCACCTCGGTCTGATCTGCGATTAGTATTATTAGCACTGCCTAATTCTCCTCTCTCTTCTGCGATTCATTTCCGCCCTTTTTCTTGGAGCAGTTAACAGTGACCTGAGCCCGATAAGATTTTTTAGCTAGGGCAATGGAGAGGACACGTAAAGAGTTTGACCTTTGACCTTGTAGGGGCAGAGCCGTCAAGACAATCCCAATTGGAAGTCCAGAAGAGGCCAAAACTCGTAGACCGTCCAACCTTATTTCGTGTGATAAAAAAATTTAATCAGAATATGAAAAATAAGTAAATTAATATTAATTATTTAAATAATTAACTTTAATAAATTAATTTATTTAATTTTTTATTATGTCACTGTGGCATCTGATCGATTAAGACTTTTTGTTTTCGGGCGGAGAGTCAGTAAACGCATGCCGCGACTGACCAACCATTAACTCCGGAGCGTGGGCCTCACTCGCGTGGGTCCTACGCTACAGATGAAGCTGCAGTGCCTCGAGATTTCAATGATTAAATTAGTTTACGAATAATTTTTTAATACAATAATATCACTTCTGATTAATAATTAAGAGGTTAATACGAATTCTTGTCCTATTAGCGAGACGCCTGAAACTATTCTATTCCTCGCTTACTCCTATCTGTTTTAGAACCGAATTAACGGATGTGATTTAATTTCAGGCCAATCGATCCCAAGGAATTCGACCACGGTCTAATTGATCGAGATGGATCGGGGACAGGGATTGTCTAACCAATTAAGAATAAGGAAGATGCCCTGTGAATCATGACACCTGCAGCTTGTGCATGATTGAGGAGATGCAGGACTGTTGCTGATGCTGCCCTGTGCCTGGATTAGCCAACCACTTATCATTAAACTTTTATCATTAAACTTGAAAGCAACTGAAACACCCGGATTACATTGTACGACAACATTTTCAGGACCCCGTCGTCGTTCCCCTCGGCTTACATTATATCTTTTTTTTCTTTAACGTGGCAGCGCGAAATATGCTAACCCTAATTAATTAATCAATTTAATTTGGAGCTTTATTGATGGATAGATACATCTTATGCAAGTTGCTAGAAAATCGAAGACCCTGTGAGATTGCATTGCCTTGAATAGACCCTTTCTCAGTACGAGATCAATCGTCATCACCACATATAAAAGAAATTTTATAGAGCCCATAAATTAATTAAAATCAAATTATAGAGTAAATATTAATATTTTATATATTAAATAACTTTAATTGTCAGGGCCATATATGTTTCTTGAATTATGATGTGTAGTGTCAATTTTTCTTTTCTTTTTTTTTTAATTAAATAGTTTTTGCTCTCTATTGGTATGGTTAACAGGTTATTTTCCGAATATTAGGTGTCCTTTCTTTTAAAAAAAATATTCCGAAGAGAGAATATATGCCTCAAATTAAATAATATACTTAAATTATCTGCCCAAAGAGCGCAACATCTCCACCATATAAAATGGAATATTATGCTAAGGAAACAAAACCATCAAGAAGTATGGGTGGTCCATTTTTTTTTTTTTAATGTTTATCGAATCTTAATCTTTATAGAACATGTTCCTCAATTGTAAGCCCGGACCTTACCCTATAAAATTATGACGCGATCATATCGAGAGCCTGTACTGCACAATAGATTCCGAATAACCTGTCCAAACCTATCCATCCATTCATTCATTCATTCTCCTCCTCCTTTTTTCCCATATTTCTCATGGCAGTAACTTTATGAATGTACAATTATTTCAACAAAATTTACATGTAATTTGTTAATTTTATGTAGATTTTTGGTGTGTTTCATTATGACTTTCGAAATTCTATCAATATACTTTTGAGTACGATGAATTCATCTAGCGCACACTATTGCTGTGAATTCATCGAACAGGATGATTGCATCAATCAAGCTGTGGCATCTCATAATTCTGGTTTGTGGGCCGTTAAATAAACGTACGTGAGGTGAAGATAGAGCGTTGGCCCGGTCCATTAGAAAGAAGCCCACCAGGACCGAAACAAACGTTGTAATTTATATATAAAATTGATGGGCTTTTGGGCATTTAAAAATTAAGATCCACGTTCACCGGTCCACTTATTCCAATACAATGGGGGAAGATTCGCAACGAGCATTATTGGTCCGACCAGACCGTAGACTTCTTGCATTTTGTTGGGGATCGGTCTGGGAAGGGGCAGGGCAAGACATCGGTACACGTGAACGATACGGTATGAGTTTGGGCTCTTGCTTTTTTATAAATGAGAGATCCAAGAGAGATTCTCGTCAAAGCACATTGACTGGGCCACACGGTGCAACAGATCTTCCCATATTCATGGTTAGAAAACGGTACCAACAAACAGTATACGATTCTGTTGCATGGGAAAGAGGGATTGTTTACGCACGTGATTAAATTAAATATATTCCAAATTTAATTTCTTTATCATTGACTAAATATACTGAGTTTTTTCAAGGACTTAAATCTGTAAATTTCAACTAAACTAAAGGATCAAGCAAGCTTTATTGGCTAAATAACATTACTTTATAAAAAGTTTTTTTATAATCGATTAACTGAATTTTTCGAGAATTAGTTATACATGTTAAGTAATTTTGATGTCAAATGGATAAGACTCGATTTTGTATTCTACTACGACCACGCAGATGAGTCCTCTGCTTAGGCTCGGTGGGTGGAGGAGAAGGGATTGCGGAGCGTGGCGATTAAATCGGCGAGGGCATGTCGATGACGATGACGATGACGATGATGATTGATGATGCTGTTGCTGATGCTGCACTTTCGTTGTCTCTGTTCGGTTCGTTTTGCTGCTGTGCTAGGGCCTTGAGGTTCGTCGTCTCTCTCTCTCTCCCCCTCCTAAAACTCAACTCAAATGCATCCCAAATAAACCCCAAATTCCTCTCTCTCTCTCTCTCTCTCTAAAACTCTCAGTCCGCCATTGCCGCAAGGCAGCAGCGCCAACTCACTCATCTCAAACGTCAGTGGGGCTGATGACTGATTATCTTGGCCCGCCCCCGTCTATGAACCTGTGGTCCGACGACAACGCCTCCGTCATGGAGGCTTTCATGACCCCCGATATGTCCTCCTTCTGGCCCCCTCCCCCTCCCCCTGTTCATCCTTCTCAACCACCCCTCCAGCTCTCCTCCTCTGTTGCCCCTGCCACTCCCCAGCCCTTCAACGAGGAGACCCTTCAGCAGCGCCTGCAAACCCTGATCGAAGGCGCTCGCGAGAGCTGGACTTACGCCATCTTCTGGCAGTGCTCCTACGATTACTCCGGCCCCACCGCCGTCCTCGTCCTCGACTGGGGCGACGGATGCTACAAGGGCGAGGAGAACACTGACAGGTCCAAGGGCGAGCCTTCCAAGTCCCTCACTCCTACATCCGCCGCCGAGCAGGAGCACCGCAAGCGCATCATCCGCAAGCTCAACTCACTCGTAGCTGGCCCCGCCGCCACCTCTGAAGACGCCATCGTCGAAGATGAGGTCACCGACACAGAGTGGTTCTACCTTGTCTCCATGACCCAGTCCTTCGTCAATGGCAGCGGCCTCCCCGGCCAGGCCTTCTTCACCTCCAACCCTATCTGGGTATCTGGCTCCGAGGGTATGACCATTTGCGGCTGCGAGCGGGCCCGCCAGGGTCAGGTCTTCGGTCTTCAGACCTTGGTGTGCGTTCCCCTAGCCAACGGGGTCGTAGAATTGGGTTCCACCGAGGTCATCTTCCAGAATTCAGATCTGATAACCAAGGTCAGGGTTTTGTTCAATTTTAGTAATAGCAACCCCGACACGGGCTCTTGGCAGCTGAACAGCTCCCCTGCCAATCAGGGCGAGAATGACCCGGCCTCAATTTGGATCACCGATCCCTCCAGTGATTTTGAGAATAAGGGTAACAGTAGCTCCGTTCCTTTAGCTTCCTCAAATCTGGCTGGAAATCACAATCTATCCAAGAGTATCGCTTTCAAGAACCCCAACTCGAGCAGCTTAAGTGAGAGCCCTAGCACCGAGCAGCGATGCAGCCTCAGGCATGATAGCCAGCAGATGCAGAACCAGAGTTATTTCACCCGGGAATTGAACTTTTCTGAGTCCGGGCTCGATGGCACCAATTCGAGAAATGGAAATTTGCTTCCATTGAAGCCGGAGTCAGGCGAAATGTTGAATTTTGGAGAGAGCCAGCGGAGCACTTGCATTGGAAATGGATATTTGTACCCGGGGACGTCTCAGTTCCCTACTGTTGAGGAGAACAAGAGGAAGAAATCCCCCACATCCCGTGGAAGCGATGAGGAAGGGATGCTTTCCTTCACCTCAAGTGTGATACTGCCCTCCTCAGGGATGGTGAAATCCAGCGGAGGGGCTGGTGATTCAGATCATTCAGACCTGGAGGCTTCAGTTGTTAAGGAACCGGTCAATAGTGTGGTTGCGGACACTGAGAAGAGGCCTAGGAAACGGGGAAGGAAGCCTGCTAATGGAAGGGAGGAGCCTCTAAACCATGTGGAGGCTGAGAGGCAGAGGAGGGAGAAGCTAAACCAAAGGTTCTATGCCCTGCGTGCTGTGGTTCCAAACGTGTCTAAGATGGATAAAGCTTCTCTCCTGGGTGATGCTATCTCTTACATTAAGGAGCTCAACCTGAAGCTCCAAGAAGCAGACTCCAACACAGAGTATATGCAGAAGCAATTGGATGCATTGAAGGAGGAGTTTGCAAGTAAAGATTTGCGTTCCCGGCCTTCCTCAGGCGATAAAGATCTCAGCTCGTCGATGGGTCTTGGGAGTAAGCTGATAGAGTTGGATGTTGATGTGAAGATTATTGGGTGGGATGTGATAATTAAGGTCCAGAGTGGTAAGAAAAACCACCCTGCAGCGAGGCTGATGCAGGCCTTGATGGAGCTAGATCTAGACGTTCACCATGCCAGTGTTTCAGTGATCAATGATCTGATGATCCAACAGGCTACGGTTAAGATGGGCAGCCAGTTTTACACGCAAGAGCAGCTCATGGTGGCCTTATCTTCCAAGATCGGAGAAACCCGATAAGGGATCGTTGTGGGAATGGGCATTATTCATAATTAATTAATCTGGTGGAGAACTCATCCCATGATGAAATCATGGAGGTGAAGTTCGAGATACAAAGTGAGGAGCTCTGAGACTCCTCGAAGGGGGGTAGCGAGATCTGTATAGTACTGCTCTCCTGCTTTTTTCTAGTTATCTTGTAGCTTGAACTTTCCAGGTCTTAAGTAAATATAGATACTTTGAGAGCTGCTTGTTCTGATCAGATTCGGTTCGAATGTCAACCTGCCCTACACTGTACATATATGTGTATTCGATTGTGATACGGTTTTATGGAATTATCAGGGAAGCTTTTTCCTCGTCCGAGCAGCATGTGTTCTGGATCTGGTTCCCTCGCTGAGAAGCCTCTTCTGAACTGTAAGTGGTCTGCAAAATCTCCAGCTTGTAGCCCTGTTCACCCTTCACGTGATTCATCGTGGATGCCCTCGGTTGGGTCACTTGGAGCTAGGAATTCTTGACGATGTTTGCACAAGGCTGTCTTGTTGGGTTGCTGGGATCTGTCATCTGGTGCTTTAATCAGATCCAATCATATCTTATCACTGGACACTGAGTGGGAACAGTGGAGAGTCAAGAAACGTGCTGGAGCTGAGCACGTGTAAATATTAATAGGATTTGTCCAATCTCCACTCGTAAAAGCTCTGCCACGATAGTGAGCTGATCTCAGGCATAGGCTTAGATCTACGGTCTACCCACCAAGAAGAACCTTGGCCCATTCCATGGATGGTGAATGATTGATGATTGGGATAACTTGGCCTATGTCACATCAAAAAACTCGGGTCCTGATCGCAAATTTCTTCTAGGCTCTCTGCTCCTCTTATCTTATATCACTCTCAACTGTGTCAGTCAAGCAGCGGGTAGGTTAGGTTGTAAATTCTCATCTGGGACAACCTCTTTATTACATACAGAGCTCGAATGTGGTCCTGTGCTTTGGTTTCTAATTCTGCTGCAATGCAACAATCAGACAGGGCTCTCTCTGAATTGAACGGCTGCTTTATTTCGTGTCTCGATAAGAATTGCAGGGGACCGGAGCATCTCTTGACAGAAGAACAGAAGAACCTTTCCCATTGTCACTCTCGGCCCAAGTCCTTGCTCTTTCCCTATTGAAAAGCTGGAGTAAAATTTCTAAGAGTTCAATGGAAACTTCACTTGTATTTCAACGCATATGCATCATTCGCTCATAACTAGGGCGAAAAAAAAAAATGTCTCGATAGATGGTTATGATTCATGAAGGTTCATTTCTCCTGCGTTTGATTTGTCACACTGGCCAATGCACCGACAGCCATCTCCTCTAAGAATTGAAATTGTTGGGATACTTATGTTCATCCATTTTATGTCCTTGTCTATCTGCATTTTCATGGTCATAATTTTTGCAAAAACATTTTGATCTCTCAGATAACAACTTTTAACTAATGGTAGCCATCTTTTTCTTGGGTCCAAACCATTTTTACTTGTGAACAGTACTTCACATCTAGCGGTTGATGATGCAGAATAGAAAGAGAGGACTAATGATGGTTCATTTTCCATCTCCTGAGTTTTGGAGGATCAGGTCACTCTGCCTCGATGAGGTTCAGCTCTACAGCTTGAGAAGAAGGTATTGGCACTGGGAGAAAGTTCATTAATTGAAGAAGGCCACTGAGAAAAAGGTTCATTACCTGGGAACCCACAGACGGTGGGATGCATTCACTTTCCCAAAAAGCTACCAAAAAAGGAGGGGAAAAAAGAGGAGGGAAGCCCAAAGAAGGGAAGATTATGCTTAGGCTGACTGTGAAACACTCAAGTGGAACTGCTCCAAAAATGGGAATCCATGATATCTTTGTGAGATGAGATGTTATTGAGTGGGAGAGCTCATCATAGAGGGAAATGGGATTCAGGAGCCACCCACCACCACACCACACCATCCACCAATCCATCCATTGATTTATTACAAAAAGATGCTAAGCTGTGAAAAGAAATGATAATGTAAACAACATTCCTATATATGAACAGATCTGATAAACTTCGCATCTCCTCTGGAGCGACTGTCAAATCGATGTACGCGGAAAATTGACCGGAGAAATCCTCCTCCACCGGCAAATGTTTTGTATTTGTAACAGAAAAATCTAACTGCTCACCAGCCCCTTGCATGAGATGGGATGAGGTCGTGTTCCACGCCACACCCACTACCCAACGTGGAGACATTAAATCACAAACATTGACCAAACTCAACTCCTAACATTGACAATACATCACCTCATTAACTTTGGCCCCTCGCATTAGTAGATAGCCATCTAGACGGGGATGGGCCCCGCCTCAGCATGTACCCACCAGCAGGCCAGGCCAATTAAAATATACATAATTATGACTCTTTCATCCCTCATTAAACATATAATTAAATTAAAATTTATTAAAGTCGATTAAATTTCTAAATATAAACTGCTGAAACTAAAAAAAAGTTCTATAAAGCAAAAGGGAATGAATGATCATTGTTAGGTAAAAGATTTCCAGCTATGTATCGTCTCCTCCACTAAAAATGGAAGGAGAGTTTTCCAAAAATAGCTCATCCAACGTTCTGCTATTTTCTTCTTAGAGCTCTGAGTCTACTTATTGTGCCGGCCAGAGTCCTCTCACAATAATTCAATTCCATCGAGAAAAAGACAATACAAAAAACCAACGTTGTGCTTACAGAATTAGTGCACGCGAATGAGGGTCGTCGGGACAGTTTCTTCCGATGCAAGGCACGGCTCCATCAGGGAAGAATCTTAAGCGGGATGGTTGAGCTGAGGCAATCCTTTTTATGGCAAATTCAATTACTATGATTGTCACGAAAACGACATGAGTATATATAACCGCAGTCTTTTCATTTCACCGAAATGGAATGATGAGGAAGAATCAGCAGAGTCGATTTGACAGAACATTCGGAAGAAAAGGACACACCAAGAACCCAGATTGTTGAGATGAACTCTGTTTCTTTCACAAATGGGAAATTCTGCTCCGCAGGATGATATCTCATTAACGGCAAAGGGGAACAAAAATCTCATACCTTTTTGAACAGGCAGCAGCAGCAGCCGGGTCTGAATAATTTTACGATTTCACCCCTCCAAAGTTAACGGTTTCCCGTTAGGAAGATAACGGATTATTCCCATTCCATCGGACCCCGAGCAGTCCTCACTTCCGTTCCAGTGACCCTCTCCCTTCACACAGTTCTGCCGTTTTCTTGTTGCTTCTCTGCCCACTCGCGTGCGCCTACGCGTCGGCTCCACGCGCCAGGGATTCGGCCACCGACGCGAGCTTCTGGAGGTTCAGCTTCACGACGGTGTCAGCGAAGAGGCGCGTGTCCTCCTCCGTGTTCCCCTCCGGCACATCCACGACGTATGACTCGAGCACTACTGTGGAGATCTCGCCTCCCGCCAAGCAAGCCACCTCGTGGACGGTCGCCACTGACCGGTAGTTCGTCAGCCGGTGCTCCCCTCCGATGATGCTGAACCCCGTCACGAACCTCTCGTCGTCCAATATGTCCAGCCGCTCCGTGCTCGTAAGCGCCGGCAGCCCCGATATCACATCCACGTACCTGCAGTGTCAGATGAGCGGGAAATCACAATCAGTTAACAAGATAACACACCTGAGATTTGCATCTCAAGCTAGTAAGTAGGACTTCAAAGTTCCTCGGTTCTTTACGCGATCGAACCATTTCAAACTAACTGAAATCATGTAAGAGGGAGACGAACGGTGACAGAGACGATATGAGGAACAGAGATCGAGCAATCGGATCGAGGAGGGTTCGAACTGTGAAGTACCGGGTGCATCCAACGGCCATTTGGAAGTCGGGGTCGACGGAGCAGGCCTTAATGAAGTGCTTGTAGACCTGTGGCTTGTCGAAGCGGCGGACTATGGACCACACGACGGCGCGTGGGGCGTGGACGCGCTGGGCTAGGAGGGAGGAGCACTTCCCTTGCCCTACCGAGTAGCTGTGGAAATCCAGGACGAATTGTGTCAGCTCCGAGAACTCTGCATCGGTCAACCCCACCGGCACCGTCAGGTGATGGGAGGTCGCCTCCTCCGCCTCGACTCCTTGCTGTTGCTGTGAGCTCTCGGCGGCGGCGGCGGAGGAGGATTTCGAATCCATCAGCGCCTCCTCGTGTCAAGGATGAAGGGATAGCAGCGTGCGAATAATTTGGGAATTTATTGGTGCACGCGATGACTGGGGCAAAACGCTGAGGGTATTTATGGAAAGTCACCCTGGGCTCCGGTTGATCATCCATTTTCCGGTCTTGCTAATACCGGTAATAAGCCTACGGAGAGGTGTTGTGCAGAAAGTACCAAACCTCATTTGGTACAAAGAGATTTCGTTTCGTATTCTTATCAGTGAGATTTCTTATATTACATAATTATCTTCTTCATCCAATCTTTTCGGGTCCCATAGGCCTCCCTTAATATCGCATGTCGGATCTCTTTGCACGATAAATTAGGTTTCCATCTATGAAAGTTGTTCCCTTTTTGCAAGCCACCAGCACATCCCATAACATATTATCTTACGTTGTTGGTCTTATCCATAAGCAAACAACCTTTCCAAAAGAGAAAAGCACTCTTCTTCCATTAGCTCTCTGAGTCAGACTAATTTTCAAGATATTATATTTTTAACGTTGTCTTCGGTTTCAGACGTTTCATCTTCGGGGACATAGAAAGTTTATAACAGCAACCAAGATGAGTGTAAGATTTCCATACGAGGAGATTAATTTCAATGTCATTATTGAAACGACAAGCTAGCGAAGCTAAAGAGGAATTGCATGACATTGTCAGCAGCCCAGCAGTCTAAGGTAAAGAGAAGTGCGTGGCTTCGGCTGCTTTTTGCTTAGAGACTTGCAGGGTTTATTAGCTTCCCCAACACCGCTGTCCTTCCTCATCTGCACCTTCACCGTGTTGGCAGTCCATTTCTTTGTTTTCTGCTCTGCCGGCTGAGATGTTGACGTTGCCTGAGATAGGAATCGAACAAGTAGTGCGAGGAACCTCGACTTTTTGAGTGATAGGTGCAGGTGTGATCTTGAAACGAACTACTAGGACAGACCGAACAGTTCTGAGGAACTTGGGAATTGAAATATTTGCTGGCCATGCTTCGAAAGTAACTGAGTTAAGGGGGGAAAGGAAAAGAATCTTCATACCTGCATTTCTGGTTTAATATTGGCAAGGATTGCCTGAGGCTCCTGTTCTAGTTGAGGATTGGAGAAACCGAATTTGTGCAATGAACTTGACAGTTCCCTTTTGGATTCTTGGCTCGAAGATGTATGCTGTGATGATGTTGTCCGAGAGCAATTACTCGAGTCCATCTCAATCAACAGCTGCAGTATGTCAGAGATATTATTAGCCACCTTAACAAGGAGGGAGGTGGATTTCTCGACATGATAATGTTAACATATACCAGAAGGATGCGGTGTTCAAGGGAAGTGACTCGGTCGATCAGCGAGCCTTTCAAGTAGGCCTCCCTCGCATCCAAGTCTAACGTCATAATCTCCGAGCTTCTGCTTGCCCATCTTGTCGAAACATGCTTGCTTTCCAAACTCTTCATCTGTCACCCAGTTAAAGCATTGGAAATAAGACCTCAACAAGAAAACGCAGGAATTGTTGGTCAAAGGTGCATGACAAACGACTCACAATGAAGTCCAGATGGTCCAGCCGGGAAATCAGCAGAGTGGTGGAGTTGTTCCTTCTCTCGAGATCCATATTCTGTCACGGCTTCTTCAGTTCCGAGATAGAGAGTGTGCTTTACATTCTGAAAGCACCGAAGATGTACGATATTTATGAGTTAGCTGGAGTTTCCCTCCATCTGTGTTGACCGATTAAGTAGCAAGTGATGCGGCATTTGGTTAAGCTATTGATTGCTTCTCAGTCAACGTTCTGCCACCTATTTGCCCTTCACTTCAGTCAAAGTACTTGGAATCCCCTCAGAAGATGCGATCCAGTTACGACCATTGAAAAATTCTTCCATGATCTTGCTTGTTTTGTGCCCATGGTTAAGTTGTGAAGCTTTGCCAGTCTTCCAGGCTGTGAATGAACCCAATTCACCGGCCATTACAGATAGCAGTAATTCATTTGCTACAAACATTCTCGAGGAACTGTTTCAATGGCAAGGTACTATGAACTAACCGGAAACAATTGTGAATAAGAAGATAGAGAAGGATGCAAATGATATTGATGGACAAATTTCATATTCCAAAGGCACCAGAAGTTCACCAAACTCTCACAACTACGCAGCACTGGACAATTTTCGGCCAGATTTGCGGTAGCTCGCTAAAGAGTGATTGCAAAAATCCCAACAAATGAAAGTAATGCCAACTGAATTTGCCAGAGAATTGTTTGCAACTGCTTTAATAAATGTACAGGAAATGATGGGGGACATGTTCTTTTTTTTCCATGTAAAAAGAAATAAACTGAGTTCAGCTCAGACTGGCCTTTGTGAGCTCATAGACCAAGAAGCAGACTGCATTAGCGGGGACGCTTCGGGCCATGGCAGGACCGAATCCCTTGTAGAGGCCCTTGGCTCCCTCAGAGTTGAGAATCTTCCTGAAGGCATCCACAGTTCCCTTGTACTTGGGGTTATTGTAGTCATCGACCTGAATCACGCTCTTCACCACATCTGTCGGGTAAACAGATAGCCAGAATGTTGCCCCTCCTATGCCTCCTGCCACGAGGAGGGACCCCATCCTGAGGCCCGAGGTGTCCCGCCCTCCAGCCATGCACTGCTTCAAAGCCTCATAGACACCAAAGACAACAGCATTCCCTGGCACCTCACGGGCCAGGGTGGGAACCATTCCCTTGAAGAGTCCTCGCATTCCCCCCTCTGATGTTATGACATGACGAGCCACATCCATTGGGCCCGTGTATTTGATCGCCACAGTAGTACCAGGGCCTCCTGGGGTCGCCAATGCACTCTGTGCTTGTAACCTATTTGTTGTCCACCATTAAATTATGATTTACCGTGAGTTCAGAATCCCAAATGAAATACTCTCATCTTTATAACTGGTCAAAAGAAAATTTTCCCACTGAAACTTCGATGAGGGTGAAATCAGGCTGTTAGGCTGCAATTTGCGCACTTTGAAGGAACGTTCCATCGCTCTTCCACACCAAAGATGGCACAAGTTTGAGAATAAAATAGATAGGAAAACCTTTATGGATTTACTCAAACCAATGTACTATATAAAGCAGTTCTAATCATAAAGTATGCAGGTGACCATCGAAAATAGCTCTTAAGAAGAAGCAAGGTCTCGATTGAAACCGGCCACTACATTTAATGGGTTAACAACATCACTGGGACTTTAGGCATGCTCCAATTCATCTTATTCCCCGTATTCTGCCTCGCACGACATGCTATAGAAGTACGAAAGCTAGCAATGGCTGGAGACAAGTGATAGCATCAATTCTAACCTGCACTTGATCAGCTCAGTGGGGCAGGCAAGGAACGAGACAGCAACCCCAGCACCTGCGCCAGCAACTATCTGCTGTTTCACGGTGAGCGAGACACCAGGCTCCGACCTCAGGAGGGCCTCCATCTGACCTCTCGCGGTGAAGAGAAGAGCATTGAAGGCAGCGACAGTGGCGAGCGGGGCCCCCATGCCCTTGTACAGACCTCTTGGGCGTTCAGCAGCCAATGTCTGTTTGACCGCGTCGATTGCGCCAGCATACTTGGGTGGCTGTCCGGGGAGTGGCAGCGGCTGGCTTTGAAGCTTGACCTTGATGGTATCAAAGGGATGCCCCACAATCAATTGGGCTACTCCACCAAGGGTTCCCGATGCTAAGTCCTTGGCCACATCTCCCATCTGAAAATGGAAAATTGTCTTGAGTTTACTGATATTCGTCGAAGAAAACAATGACGTTGATTCAAGCAAGATTGAAAGTGGATGCCAGGTGCAAAACACACAGTTCGATAGACCACACAGTCCGATAGACAACACAGGCCAACCTATCCACGCATCCATTCAGCAAAAGAAAGAAGCTTTAAAGACTTCCACTTTTCACGCAAGATTAACATATTCAACAAGCAATCTCAAGATTTAGGGACCAGGAAACAAAAATCGTCTTGTGTTTCATAGACTGGTAATAACAGATGAAATGGACCGCGTATCCAAGAAACGTACCGCGATAAAACTTTCACTCCAATGGAGAAATCAGTCAGGAATTGCTACAGTCGGAATGTTGAATCTGCAAGAGACGCGGAGGGAAAAAGTAGGCACAAATCAGAGTCGAACCAGCAAAGACCTGAAATGGGAAAAAGAGACCAATGAAGCGGTTCGTGTGAGCTCAGAGCTCACTCGGAGAGACGGAGAGAGAGAGAGAGAGGTGATCGGAGGCGGCTTAGCAAACACAACAGTCAAGCAAGGATAAGGTGGTCTAGGAAAACTCAATCCCAAGAAGTTCCCTGTCTCTCTCTCTGTGTCTGTGTCTCTCCTAACTCGATCTATTCATCTGCAAAATGGGCATCTGGAGTTTTATATACGGCAGTGGCGGCGGAGGCGGCGGCCAGCGCCAGTGGCAGGGACCCAGTGAGTTGGTGGATGCCAAGCCCACAATTTATTATTATTTATTTATTTCTTTACCCGTTTTTGGGGGTTGTAAAGGGTGAGGACCTCGAACTGTCCATTGGACCACACAGAACATAAACCAAACCGATACGAGTCGTCCAATTCGGAGATGCTGAATCAGACAGAATGTTACGGTTCAAATATGGAGAAGACAACGACAGGGCCTTTGTTCTTCTCACAGTCGGAGGACACACTGTCGTTTGAAATACCCAAAGTATAGTCTACACCGAAAAAAAGTAAAGCCGTTTTCACGACCTCGTCTGTTGTCAAATCATTGAAGAACTACCAACAAGTCGGTTTTCATTCCTACTATGTTCGAAGGAACAGCACACTCCATATTGAATCGCCCTGAAGTTAAGTCCGTCACGAGACATTTTATAAGTCGTGTTTGGTGCAGGTTAGTGAGGTAGAGTGGAATGAAACGAGTTTCATATAATAAAATACAGTAATACTGCGAGAAAATTATCGAATTTGGTAACTTAAAAGAAATATGGGCAAAGTGTTGTTAACATTGGTATTGCAGTGTGACGTCAGACGATGAGCCACCACATTTGTACAGATATAATTGAAGGCACAATCTTCATGCATTTAGCGTAGTTTAGGAAACCTAGTAATGTACAGTAGTAATTAATGACGTGCCTTGGATACAAATATTCAGCTATTTAATTGAATGATATTCTTTCTCCATATATAATTCTAGTGAAGTAAGGGAGAGTGCTTTTGCGTATTAGGTCCGTTCATTACATGATGTGAAGAACTAATAATATTTAATTATTTTAAATTTTTTTAAATGAAATCCCAAAAGAGCAACTCTAAACATAATTGATTTATTTTTTACATAAATACTATCATATAATATATATATATATATATATGTTACGTAAAAAGACCGAGAGATAACAAGAGCAACCCCTTGAAAACTCCGAAGGAGGAACAGGTTTCTATTCTCAGGTCAGGGGAATCTTCGGAAATTCCAACAGAGACAAAGTAGACAGCTGCTGGTGGGCTTTAAGGAAATCGGAAGCTATATCACTTATCAATGTGGCAATTGCTTGAGAATCATGGGTGTAAGTGAGTGGTTCGGTCGGTTTATTTTTAAAAATTATCTGGTCTTTATTTTTTTTTAGTTTGGTTTTTTTTTAAATTGAAAACCGTACCGATAACTTTTTAAGGGTCATTAAAACTGATCACTTCTAATTCGGTTTTTTCGAGTCTCGATTTTTAATATAATAACAAATTAAATACAAAAATAATAAAAAATTTCATGATAATGAATGAGAAATACTAATTATAAATATTTTAGTGTATTAAAAAGATCAAAAATTGCAAATAAAGATTCAAGTATAAAAATATCAAATATATTATTGGTATTGTCAAAATCAAATAATAAAATAATTTATTACATATAATATAAACTCAACATAACTTTCAAGTTGGTTTCGGGCCCATCGGATTTTTTTGGGTCCGGCCGAATTTCCCAGTGCGGTCTTTTTCAACTTAAAAATTACATTAAATTTATTCCGGAACTCATAAATCCAATTTTTCTAGTTCGGGTTCCGTCGATTTTTCGGTTTTCGGATTTCTAATTTTTAACTTATACTCCTAATCGGAGCAGTGGAGGGCCCATTTGACTATTTCAGTTTTCTGGAAGTGGGAATCCGTCGTAGAACTGAACAAAACCCACCCCAGGCATCATTAATTAGCAAGTGATTTAGAATTCCGGGCCTCGTGGGCTTCACGTGCCCAAGCCCTTTTGTACGAGCCGTTGTGCTCGATATGGGCCTTTGCGACTCCTTGGGACTCGAAAAAATTATTGGTTTCGACTAACAATTATTCTATACTTGGGGAGGGTGGGGGCTCCGTAAATAGGATTTAATTTACTTAAGAATATGATAGTAGAGTAAAAGAATCTTAAATTCTCACGGTGATGTGATAAAAAATTGTCCGTTAAATTGTTGTAGTTACAAATAATTATGACAATTACTCGAGCGATTAATACTTATTTATTTATTCGTTACCATTTAATTAGCATTTCTTCGTATTACTTAATTTTAAAATTTCTGGATAATAGAGATATCTTAACTAGTAATTAAGACCGTGTACTATTATTATCAATATCTAACTTAACAAAGTACGCTAGGCTAGCTCCTTAACAGTACGGTGCTCCTATGCATTTAAACGTTAAATGATAGATTAACTTATTCCTGTCTCGTGAGAGCTTCTTTTTTCTTTCTTTCTTTCTTTTTGCTGTGTCGTTCTTTAACCAACCGGACAGTACGTAGCTAGATCCAACATTGATTACGTGCCTATCATTCTTCAGGATAATGATTAAATTGTACATACGTATGCTTTATCTCGCACTTGTGCACATTCGTTCAGCGGATGCACATGTAATTTGGCAAGGTTACACTCTCGTATTTCGAAAAATGTGCGAGCAAAAAGCCGTCTTAATTAGTTTACTTAATTTCGGACGAGGTGGGGGTTTTCGATTACCATGCACACATCGGATTAGGGAGGATCAATCGCTTGTTTCGCGTATCCGTAAGACGCGTTGTATATAATTGGTCGATGCTGATGCCTTGCTTGAGATTATCGAAAAGATTGGCTAGGTTAATTAGCCTTTTAAATTAAGGAAAGGGGACCCAGCTCTCTTAATTAGTTAATTAATTGGACGGAAACTTTAGTGCACATGCTTGGAAGTATTTTGATGCTGAGGCCCTAGTGGGTCGATGGAGACAGATCATCGAGGGATCATTGCAGCAAATCGCGTGTGGCATGAGACCGAAATGGTTTGACCGACCTAAAGTTCACCCAAATATTAATATGTAATGTGATCACAATAATTATAAACACAGCATGTAACATTTTAGGCCATTACTTTCGTGATAATCTGCTGCCTGCCATTGCAGATTGAGATCGACTGAAGGAGCTGATCGATTCCAATACTATGCATGGAGGAGGAAGCTGGGATGGAATGGAAAACCCTAATTGAATTAACCAGAAGCCCTAATTAACGCATGCATAATTAAGCTGTAGCATCTCCTCGCTTGCTGGTCATGGAGGGGAGAAATCTGTTTTGGCATTTCTTCTCATGGATGGATCTGCAGCTGCTTTGCGTGAATAAGCCTGCAAGGTTACTGACTTGACTCCTTTTCACGCGCACGCACGCACGCATAGAGGGTGAGAGAGGGCCAAGCTGGCCAGCCATGGAAAAGGAGAGAGAGGTGGCCGGGTGGGGCTGGGTTGGTATTCTTGGATACGGTGAATTCAAGGGATGGATCTTCCAAGGACAGATCTGGTCAAATCCGCAAGCCAAGGGTTTCTTTTCTTCACCCTTTTCTTTTCTCTGATGTACGTATGCACACATACATATATAAATATATATATATATATAGATCAGGAGAGAACATTATTACTATACCTTGTCTTCCTCCTCTTCTTTTTCTTTCTCATCTTACTCTTACTCCTTTTCTCTCTCCTCTGTTCTATGAAATCTCTCATTGGGCAGATGGTAACACCCATGGGGATTCATCAGCTCATGAAAAGAAAGGCTTCTTTTTCGATTTCTTTTCTTTGCCTTTTCTTTTTGGCTGAGTACGAAAAGAAAGGCTTTGGAGTAGGGCAGAGGGAGCCTGCCTGCCTAGAAACTGGAGATTGTAGTATGTTGTGGGAGAAGGATAAGGATAGAAGAAGGGGGATTCAACTTTGGTTTTGTGAAACAAAAAAGGGACAAGAGACAGATGTACTGTGATCAGTGAACGCCTTTATCTCCAACCCAAGCAACCCCCAAAAAAGCCTGTGCACAACATCACCTGCTCTCGAGAGAGAGACAGGCAGAGACAGAAATGGTTTTTGTTTTTTTTTTTTTAGTGAGGGTAATATTCTCAGAACTTTACATTCAAAATTTCTCTTACAAAAATTCTCGTATCTGTTATTTCATTCTTACTCATCTATATTAATGAAAACCACTTTTTTTTTAATAAATACTAATCATCATTCAAGTAAACCGATGGAGTAC
This sequence comes from Lagerstroemia speciosa, assembly GCA_037672795.1. Taxonomy (NCBI): domain Eukaryota; kingdom Viridiplantae; phylum Streptophyta; class Magnoliopsida; order Myrtales; family Lythraceae; genus Lagerstroemia; species Lagerstroemia speciosa. Next base: position 9,958,624 of record CM075289.1, on the reverse strand, counting down.
ATTTTGTGTTTTGTCCTTCAATAAACTTAATCCAACGGGCACGGAATTTTGTCAACCGCTTTGACATTGATGGGGTTCGTTAATTATTACATTAATATTTGAACACCCGGAGCACAATATACGAATGCCACATGCCACTGCGTACGAAGATATGTATACACACACGCACATGAACTCTTCCTAAATTATAAGACACTGCTAAATCTAGCTATTAGGAGAAACGACACCGGGTATAATTGTTCCAAACACTATTGGAGAAATGACCTGATGGGCTAAAATTGAAGATTGAGAAATCGAAATTAAGAATATCATTGGAAACATCAGGGGAAGAAAAGAAATTAATTAGGGTTCTCTACCCAATAAAATTAATTAGGGTTTTTATTGAAATGGGTAGGTATACGTAAAGAGAAGAGAGAGACAGAGAAGAAGAAGATGGTACCCCGGAATTTAAGGGAGGAGGGGGGAGACCAATTCCCGATGGTCAGAAGAGTTGGAGCTGGGAGGTGCAGACAGACAATCTAAAAGGAATTAAATTTCATGATCATGATGAGATCGTTTTTACGATTTAATCATGAGAAGTGTTCGGTAACTTAATCCAAAATAATTGGACAATCCTTAAATTTCCCCAGGAGGATGAGGATTTGGGTAATTGAGTTTTTCAGTCAACTGATATTAGGTGCAGCTTAAAGTTTAAAATTTATTAAAAGGGACTAGTGTAAAATTAAATGGAATTGGGAAAGTAACTTTTTTGTACTAATACAATTCTCGAATTAGTGTTCGAAGATTCTTATTTGTCAAAAATTTTCATATCAGTTTATTCATATCTTTCTAATATCCTTTTTAATCTATTATTGCCCTTCTAAAGAAATTAAATTTCATTAAAATATATGTGATGACAACAGCTGGTGTTGAGCCTTCCTGGCCGGCAGCCAGCTCTAATTATCCAGAGAAGATAGAGCCGGCCTTCCCGAGGGGTGGAAAACCATGCAAATGCAAGCATTGAAATTCTCAGCCCATGGCTGGCTACGGAGCGTGGACCGAGCGTGGTTACTGTGCCAGAACAGAAGAACATAACCATATTGCTAACACCCTGCCATGCAAATTGAAGGAAAGATTCATATATGGTTGATTTTCTCCCCAGATGATGGAGAGAGATGTCTGTCGAGTGTCGAGCGATGTGATACCTGCAGAACTCAATTCAACTGGCTGGCTAAGCTCATTAACTCAAGCAAAACACAGCGGTCCAAAAGTCTCAGGTAGAATACTGCAGCACATATGCTTTAAGATAGTTAGACTCATTTTTCCCTTACGTAGCGTTTCGAACTTGAGTATTATGAACAAAGAAGATTCATCGTTACGATATTTTTATCCTTAATAGACCGACTTGTCTTGAAATTCAATTAGTTCATACCGATTAGGTTTTGGTAGTAAGTGGTGTATATAAAAAAGATGTGTTATATATATTCACTCGTTCAAGGAGTGAGATATAGGTGAAGGAATAAATGAATGAAGAAGCTTGTTTGCTAGATAAATAAATGAAAGATAATTAACATCTCACTTATTGTTTTAGATCAGTAAAAGACATTTCATTGATTATTCATCAGATTGAGAGAATGAAATATTCGTAATTTCTTTTGAATAAATCCGTGCTCGTGTATGTGTGTGTGTGTACATATCACTATTCTCCGTTCAATTCCCCAGGAGATTCGATTAAATTAATGATCACTCGGAATCTCTGCAAATTTAATCAGAAAATTACACGGTTATGTCGCCGAGCAGAACGGGAGAGGTGAGCTTGCTAGATTCTCTTCAACACCATCCATCAATACATATATATGTACGTATAAGGAGAAATTTTTAGGTATTCCTACCTCGTCACGTAACGTGAAGAAGCGCCAATAAAATTGTGATAAACGAGCAATTAGTCTTAATCACTCGAACGATTACCATAATTAGTACTAGTTAAAATAATTTAATTAATTATTTCTCATCATATTTTATGAAATATAAACATTTAAGTTTTTTTTATGTATAAGGGTGTGTCTACTTATAATTTTGTATTATATGGATATCACACAGCCCACAACATCAATAATGTATTAAATTTTCTGTGTTTTTTCTTTAAAAATGTTATCAGCTGGAGGGTCAGCTCTTAGCTCAAATAAGATTCCTTAATAATTTATTAATTATATTATGTCTTTGAAAAAGCTTACCTTTTCTTTAGAGTACTGATGGCATGCTTTCATATGGATAATTACATTCGTGCTAACATATTTATATATCCCAATTAAATAAATAATAATTGTTATTAACTGTGTTTTTGTCACTCGTGTACATAACATATGAGGTTATTTGCCCACAAAAATATCAACTATTCAAGAATTTCTCAATTTACCGTAAACTATTTATCCAGAAAATCAAAAACTATTCAAAAAATCTCTAATTTATCGTGAACTATTTTTTTACTTAGAAAATCATAAATTATGCTATGTTTTTCATAATCTACCACGCTGTTAATTCTGACCTTTAATTGTTAACGTGTACTGTTAATTTTACTAATTGTGCAAGTGAAGTTTAATGTGGCATCACACGTTATATCCATCTGATAACAAAAATATAGAATATATGTTTGCACGTCCATCCTTGTGATAGAATAGAGAATTCGACAATAGTTCGTAATTTTTTGTATCAAGATGGATGCCACGTGTGATGCTATGTCAAATTTCATTTCCACAATAAGTAAAATTAATAGTACACATCCGCAATTAATAGGAAAAATTAACAATGTGATAGATTAAAAAATTCTTGAATAGTTCGTGATTTTCTTAGTAAAAAAATAGTTCGCGGTAGATTAGATAATTCTTGAATAATTCATAATTTTTTGGACAAGTAAATAACCCTAACATATATTAGTACACAGACAGCCAATTGACATTGCTTGTTTGCGGAATAGAATAGTACTATGTTGCCGCGAGAAAGTATGATTTTAATTTTTTTTGTGCAATGTATAATTTAAATCTAGATTTGAATAGTAATTATTTTAACTATGAATTTTCTCAATTTACAAAATGTAAACGTAAAATTTTATTTAACGAGAAGATGTTTTGAAGTTATCAAAATAAATTTTCTTCGTTTACAAAAATTGAATCCGATGTATTTTACTACTGAATCAGATCAAGTTCGAAGAAAAGATTGGGCTGGCTGAGCTGGCCAGCGGAAGGTGGCACTGACGGCGGGAAAGGGTGAAGGAGAAGGCCATCCAGGGTGGAGAAGTGGGCCCCAAGCGCCGCTGCACCGTCCTCTTCCCACTAACTAGCCGTTTCCGATTCCTTTCTTTGCCCCTTTTAATTTTTTAATATTTTTCAAGGCAGTCCCTTCCTTGCTATGCTCCAGCCCTCCCCTCCACGTTAGTCAACTAATCTTTGTTTGTTAATTTATTCCAAATCTGAAAGTCTAAATCATCAATCTCCACCCTCACACGTATGAAAAAGTTTTATAACTAAGGGATATCTCAGATAATATATATTATCAGTTAATAATTATTTAATTCATCAGTAAAAATAATTAAAAATATATGACAAATTACATATACTATGCTATACTGGTATATTGAACATCCATTAGCTCACCACATATAGGGTTTTGATTACTCCGACTATTATATATTTGTTTATGTCACCCCTAGATCACACACTTGATTACAAAATTAACATAAAACTCTCTGTCCAAGACACGCAATTTTGCACGCGCCTAGTTCTTGATAAACATTGGCAGAAATTGAATATCATTATCCAATTTTCCCATCTATTTTTCTCCTAGTTATAAATGAGTTCATAGTTCTAAAAAAAAAGAGAGTAAGAACATACTATTATATTAACTGTCTCATTTATGGTTTTCATGTAGGATTGATTCCAAGAATGAATTGAAGCTATGATAGAAGGAAGCGAAATCAGAGATAAACAGTCTAATTTGATCATTCGATACTTTAATCGCTGGTTAATGATGTAATATCACGTGGCTCGTGAGTTGCTAGTCGATAAAAAAGTGCCACGTGACACACAAATTGTGATAAGGGGAATTTTTCTCTTGAAAATGATAATTTCAAGGGTAAGTATATTTTTACTCTCGCTAATATATATAATTTTCATTTCCTATTTACCATGCTTAAAAGTTACATCGACTGGTATATATGAAAGGAAAAATTACCCCAGATTTGCTACAGGGAGACTCGGATCGTATTGCATGCAAATAATTAACGTCGATCCCAGGGTCGCCATGCAAACACACTGCTCTTTCGTTAATAATATTAATATTATCTGATTTATTAAAAAAATTTAATTACTAAGATTATTTTTTTATTCAGTATGTTTCATTTTTCACCATGTGAAAATTAATTATAAACATTTTAAGAAAGTACCAGTATTTTCTCAATTTGTCACTGGTGGACTGTTATGTCACGTGACTGTGGTACTTACTAGCTCTCATCGATCATAAATGGATTTTAAGGACAAGGAGATTATCCCTCTTTAATTTGAAAAATATTTGAATGTCATATCAATTTTAATTTATTAGATAATATAATTTCACCTTTTAAATTCGTTATTTTATGTTTCTTTTAACTTCTCTTGAGATTTATCCAATGTATAAATATTTTCAAGATAAGTTGATACGCATCCTTCCCATTACTCTAATCTGTGTTTCATTCAAGAAGAAATCACAAGCCCAAACGCGCTATGAGGTGCGAGATGGCTCCTTGTCGTGGTTTTGCCTCTCATTTTTAAATTTAATAAATGCCATAAATTTGTATTTAGGACGAATAATAATAAAATAAACTTAATAATAATAGTTGTCGCGGTAACAATAATAATATTAATTATTAATGCCACCGAATTTCTTTATTCCCGCAACGTCCAAATTTTTTTCTGTGTTACAAAGAGAAACATACACGTAATATAAGAAAAAGAAAATAAAAAGACACGAGAAATTTTACTAATAAAAATTAAATTCGAAATCTTTCGATACTAATTCAAAAATAATATTACTGTACCAAACATTCTTCTTCAAAATTCAAGCTTATTAGTTAGGGCGGTCCAAGAAATGACTGCGTCTTCTCTTTGTCCCTTCCCCTTCCCCATCTCTCCACACGACCCTTGTTTTCATCATCCTCCCTTTCTCTGGTCTCTGTCTTTCTCTGTGTTCCTGTTCTTGCAGTGTTTGTAATGATAATCGATCTGTTCTCTGCTATTTGATATTCAAAGCAACCGAAGATCTTAGAGCTCATCAACTCACCCTTTAATTTCTTTACCCTCTCAGCATCTTTAACTATAAACAAACAGAAACCCTAAAAACCCTAAAAAATTCTCTACAAACAGTTCTCCTCCTTAATCAATTCAGTTCTCTGCTAATTTTATATTTCAGCAAATATCTCAATCTTTTTAATACTTCTTTGTTCTTTCTCTCCTTGTTTTCTGTTTCTTTCCAATTTTTTCCATTTTTTTTTATGCTGGCTGTGGGCATGAATATGGCTGGTCTTGATTTGGGCACTGCTGCTTCTCGTTTCATTGGCAGCCACCCCTCCCTTCACCTTAATAGGGACTCAAACGATGACGACCAGTTCGATCAGCAGGTAGATGATGGCTCATCGGCCGGACATCAAGGTGGAGGCGTATCGGCCGGCCCTGGAGACATCGTGGTCAGGCGCCCGCGCGGCCGCCCTCCTGGCTCCAAGAACAAGCCGAAGCCGCCCGTGATTATCACCCGGGAGAGCGCCAACACCCTGCGAGCCCACATCCTCGAGGTCGGAAGCGGCTGTGATCTGTTCGAGAGCATGGCGACCTACGCTCGCCGTCGCCAGCGAGGGATCTGCGTCCTCAGTGGGAGCGGAAGCGTCACCAACGTCAGTCTCAGGCAGCCAGCGGCAGCCGGTTCCGTGGTCACCCTCCATGGTCGGTTTGAGATCCTTTCCCTGTCGGGGTCATTCCTGCCTCCACCGGCCCCGCCCAGTGCCACGAGCCTGACCGTCTTCCTCGCCGGCGGGCAGGGCCAGGTGGTGGGTGGCAGCGTGGTCGGGGAGCTGACAGCCGCTGGCCCAGTGATCGTGATTACTTCATCCTTCACGAACGTGGCCTACGAGAGGCTGCCTCTGGACGAGGCTGAGGAGCAGTTACACATTCAGCCGCCAGCAGCCGCTTCTCAGCCACCAGGCGGTGGAGGAGTGGGCGGCAGCAGCCTCTTCCCGGATCCGTCCTCAGGGCTTCCCTTCTTAAATTTGCCCCTCAATAATATGGGGAACATGCAGCTACAGGTGGATGGCTGGAGTGGAGATCACTCGGGCCAGGCAACTCGTCCACCATTCTGACATCGTCGACGAGATGATCTGCCGATTCAGTTAGTCGGGGGTATTCACTGATCTTGCCGTTGAAGGTTAGGGAACCATTAACTGATGATCTTCTTCTTCTTCGATTTATATGTTATGTGTGATATTGGACTGAATTTTGATTAGTGTTCTTATTGTTCGTCTTTCTATTTGTATGGATGTACTCTGAAAATTCAGCTGTTGAGAACAATCCTCGACCCCTTGTATCATTAATGTAACTTGTTTATTCTGAAACTCTGATGTGGGCAGTCTGTATTTTTATGTTTTGTCCGTGTGTTAACTCTGGATATTTCATTAAATTCTGTGTCTAAATTGAAAAAGTACACCTATAATCGAGTCAATTAAATTCATCGCAAAATATCATTTGTTGTCTGTTGAATTTGTACGTTTTGTTCATCAACCGATGAGTAAGATGTCTGCCAGCTCCAAGAAGCTGTTTTCAGTATTAGACCAAATGTTATATGTTTGTAATACATTCATGAGATGCATATATAATTAGGAAACCAAAGTGGCAAAGAGACTTTTTTTTTTTCTCTTATGAATGACTAATGGATGAAATCTTAGTCTAGTTTGTGCGTTATTTAACACAGTGAGTACTGTCTACTTTTCAGAAGTCCAATAATCGGAACTAAATCCATGTGCTCGACAAACCCTCTTTGATATAGATCAATGAGATAGCTAGGGCAAGTACTCTCACTATGTATATTGCAATGAAGTTCTTCTAGTACTGTTTTATTTCAAGGTTTCTGCCTTCTCTTTTCAGCAACAATTTGTATATATTATCAGTCAATCCTGCACTGAAATGCCATAATCAAACACATTAATTTTACCAAAACCAAAATATAGTCACCAATCCCCTACTGGGAAGCAGGCTTCTTTTGTGGCCCCCTCTTTTTTAAGTGTAAAAAAAGGTATATATGTCCAGAAGTGAATGAAAAAAAAAAGATAAAAATGTATGAAAAATTTTACTGATAGAGTTTTTTAGCTTTTATTTTTCTTGGATAAGCTTACATACAACATAGACACATTTTCTTATAATGAGTGAAGAGGGGTGGAGGTATAAAAGGAGCAGAGAATACAGAGATATAGAGGAAATCGAATTTTTGACCTTTTAATTTCTGTTAAGTGCAATATCAACCATGCTAAACCCCATTTTCAGTGTGTGTATATTTTTGGCAGTTTGATATTTTGTGGATTTCTAATTGTAAATAAATATTAGTGGTTCTCTCACTATACCCCCAAATGGGTGATCTCAAGATCGATTCCTATGTTGGGAGGGTTGACAAGAATTTTCTCAGGGATCTTGACTCGATCGCAAATTAGTCTCGATGTGCGTTTCGGCTTACTCGAGGGTACTGCGTTGTGAAAAAAAAAAAAAAGCTAAATAACCAGTGGAGATAAAATGTCCTATTGAGATGATAGCATCTTTAATGTTACTGGAGAGAATTTCACCTGCATACAGTGATCATAAATTTAAAATCAATGGAAAGTACTTGTGGCCAAAAATCAAACTGGCGGATAAACATGGGATCGGTCTTGGTCAACAGGTAAAAAAAAATCTTATTATCTTATGAACAAATAAATAAATATTCTGAGTTTCGAATGAATCATTAGATGACAATGATGATGAAAACTTTTTTTTTTCCTTAAGCTGCTTTTTTTAATCAATAAGGTGTTCAGTTTCATTTGCATTAGTTCAAGTTTTGTCTTTCACAGTACATCCACAGGATTGAGACCTTGAAATGTCAAGATATACAAAGAGATGTAAACATGCACTAAGGCAAAATTTGTCAAGAGAATGCATTTAGTTAAAAATCATAAATCAACCACGTGTTGTTCGGATCTTACTGATAAAAATCGAATCAAATAGCTTATAATGTTACTTTAGACGGTTTGATAGTTGTTTAAATCAAGGGGATTATACTCTCGAGTATATCATTCCTCCCTGCTTCCAACTTTTTTTTTTTGGGTAATGTTGTGATCTTCGTTACTTTGTAATCAAAATGGAGTAGCCAAAATTTACATTTACATGTAGCCGATCAGTTTATATACAGACAATGCCCAAATTAATTGCTACATTCGAGCCCCGTAGTCGATGCTCCAGTCGTGGTAGCAAAGAGATCTTCAATCTCACCGCGTCCACTATTAAGCGTGTTAGTTCCCTGGCTGATCGCTGCTTGCGCTCAAAGAACGAACTTTTTTTTAATGCATACTAAAGTGAGATTCGACGTTACAGTAAAGTTGCAGACGAGATATTAAGCAAAAATACAATACTCTGATTAGATTAAAGGAGAGGAAACTAAAGTGTATGCCGATATGTATTTTATACAGTCGTGTTCATGCACCTTTTTGAAACATCCGACATTTTAATTAGCTTTATAACTTCAAGTCAGAAATGAGCAAACTGCATGATGATCTTGGCTAACGTAGGGAGTGGAGAATCGGATTCCCAGGGACCGCGCCGTCATCCTGTCTCTGGGCATTATAGTGATCGGAACATAAACTTAAAGCCCTTTCGAGAAATCTAGTAAGGAAGCAGTAGGAATTACTGAGACATTTGTGAATATAAAAGTGCAGATCGACAGAAGCAAATTAAAGTGATGAAAAGGAAGGAGAGGCTTCTTGGTGGGATAGATAGCCTTTTTGCACATATAATCTAATTAAGTCATCTACACTTTAGATCAAATTTTGATTCTCTTCGTATGCTACGCTTTCAAGTTATCCCTTTTAATATTGCTATATATAGTTAATGAGTGAACGAACCAGCCCATGAATGTATTTTTTAGGGAGCTCCATATGAGCTAAGACTATATATGTATGATATATATATATATATATATATATATGCCCATTAATTAGGGACGCTGACTGATTACAAGCGTTGAACCATCTGGAGACAACATGGTCCAAGGAACAGTTATTCCATCTGTACTTTGAATGCCGCCGACATGGTCCTTTCGGTGGTGGTACGCATGCACGATATCCTTAATGGGCCTGGCCTACTTGTTTGGGCCGGTCCACATTTAGGCCCACCATTGCTAAGATGAGGCCCAAACAAAATTGAGGTGACTTGTCATTTTCCATCTGGATATTGATCTCATGTTGAAACAACAAACAACTTAAGTAAAGATTGTCTATGGAGAAAGTATGTTTGGTGCAATGATATTGACTTTTTTTTTTGGGCTCAATAGTAATACCTCGACTTAGCCACAAATCTTGGATTGCTCCGGTAGTTCCGAATCCTGGAATTGACATCTGGGGGTCTCAATAAGATTCGTACAATCGAATTCGTACGCCTGCTCTCCAGGCAGCATAGGAAATAATTTGATATTTTGCAATGATGCCAGAATGCAAGGTTCGTACATAAGATATAAGAAGAATTATTAATTTACTTGTGCACCAGTTAACAACGGCTGCTTCTTCCTCCGACAAACTGACAAGATCATGCTGTCGACAAGACGAGGATGTCATTATTGTTATTATGTGCAAAGATGGGCATCATCGTGATGCATATATATAACTCTGTGATCTTCAACTTCTTCTTCCTCTTCCTCTTTACGTTACGGAAGAAGGCCTCATGGATACGCAGTAAATCAATTTGATTAGTGATCAAATTACCAGCTGCTGCTTACCAGCCCCATGGACTTACTAGTTATCTTGGGCATAGAAGTCGACGATCTCCTTGACGTTCAGCTCGAACAAGGACGAGCAGTCATTGCGCAGCAACCACAACATGTGTTCGAACAAGATCGCATCCACGTCCACAAAGATCACCCCTTTATCCCCTCTCTTCGCCCCGCGAACTCTTCCCTTGCGTTCCTTTCTGACAGTGTCAATTAGGACCCGGAACGGGCTTTCTTCGAGGACGAAAGGGTCGACCAGGAACTCCCTCCTCTCCTTCCCCACAACCACAGTCACAGGTTGGGTTGTCTCCAGAGGCCGGTACCCGAGCCTTGAACCCGAGCGCCACATCCTCAGTATGGCCACGGGGAGGAGGACCAGGCAATCCATGAGAAGAAGAACCAAGTAACGGATGAACAAGAAACTGAAAACTAGGGAGCGGAATTGATTGCCAGTTAATGAGATGAGATGGGTATCTCTTCTTGCTGATATGGACAAATATGTTTGGAACCGAAAGCGAAGGTTTAAACGCGGTTGGAATTTGACACGGTCTCCATTGAATTGGCCTGCTAACGGCTAGTGAAAAGGAGTGTGTGGAAACAGACATATTTTCTTACCCTTAATTCTCTAGCATTTTCCTGGCCAAACGGCAATCTAGGAATAACCCGGATGGAACAAATTGTCGGCTTTCCCAATCATGCCTTGAAAAATGGCCTTCAAATTTTACGTTTCAATGCCGCAAGTACCCGGGCCTCTCAGAGGTCGGGCATCTGACAACTGATCAAAATGATTCTGGTTGGTTACTCATTTGAAAAATGATTATGGTTTGGTGTTTCTTGCTTGATTTAGAATCACTCCAAGTGCAAGCATGTTCATTTGGTGAGACATTACAGTTGTATTCATAGTTTTACGGGTGTGATCTAGATTAGCTTCTCACTTTTTCAACCTTACTGAAAAGACTGCTTTGAACCATTCCTACTGAAGAAAGATCAGATCAGGGGCTTAAACAGGCTACCCAAAATTGCAGATAATCCCCCAACAAACTGGAGTCATGTTCCTGATCCAGAAAGAACCAACATGAATCTCCATAGGTAGAACAAGAAGCCGCACAATACCGGCCACAGACTACTCCAAGACATCCATAATTCTGTGATGAAAGCTCATTTGCTCCGACTTAAAAGTAACAAATTCGATGATATCTATTCTCTTCACTTTCCAGGCAAGACAGTTACTTCGAAGAGCAGAGCCTCCAATGATCAAACTCAACCTCAGATCTGCAGTCCTTTCACAAGGTAAAGAATGGCTGAAGCCAGCATGTAACTGGCTGACAGATTCATGCATGTCATGAAATCCTAAGGAGTACGTGCACGTCATGTTGTTAGACTATCACCAAGACCATCTCGTTCATAAATCACTTGAGAAATTGAACAACAAAGCACCATACTCAACAACTCGGAGAAACGGCAAATCGATAAAAAGAGATAAACTGGCATAAAAGAAGCAGTAGCCTTTCTAGTATTTCCTCTCAGCAGTACCAATGTTAAAGGTCTTCCCTAAAAAGCTTTTCTTTGCCTACTTGCCGCTAACCAAATGGCTTTTCTCTAAGTCAGGAGGAAGTTACGCGGAAAATCAGTCCTCTGATGGTGCCGAGAAGTCGTACTTCTCTTTTCTTCACCGGTGGGCTTGACCTGCCCAGAGGTTATGGTACATGTGCATGCCGTGCATAGGCTGGCTCACTTCATTGTAGTAGCCCGACGAGGGTCGAGCCATTGGGCTCCCCCCATTCCCATTCTCTTCGGACGCTTCGCTTGAGCCATCTTGAGAGGGAGGACTCACTGTCACTGGTGGAGTGCCAAAGTTCAGGGCCTGAGACTGGGGGGCCGATGAAGGCCCCAGCTTCACAGACTTCGAACTTCCTTTCTTCTTGCTCGGGAGAAAGCTTCCTACAATGACCTATCACGCCAAAACAGAAATAAGGATCAATTAGTTGCATTAGAGTTTGCAGTTTGATTAGCCACTCAATTAATCTCCATTTCCTCCTTTTGGTTGTGGAAAGGTGAAGAATTTGGATTCACCCCATTAAGGAAATCAAAGAGAAATCATTAAATTCTTGCAACGAGAAAAAAGACAGCACAATTGAAACTATGTACAGCAGCATAGCGATAGTGCTTATCCTTCTGAGTAAGCACTAAGATGTATAGGTTCGAAAAAACATTTTGGCCGCAACCTCAGGAATATGAACACTAAGATTTTCAATTTGTTTTGACTTTGAAAATAGCTAATTTATGCATCATGCGAATCGCAAAATTTGACTTTAACCCTTCTCTTCACCCCTTTAAATTTCTACCTGAACCATCCCTGTTTATGCTTCCTAAATGCTGCAGTAAATATAGATTAAATTTCTTTTAGTAAAAAGAAATGGAAAAAGATCAATCTATCCAAATTTCCGAGGAACACTTGCCACTTACCTCTGTTTTCACTTCAGCTACAAGTATGAGTTCTAGAAGCCTACCTGAACGGGAGCAGCAGCCGTTAGGATCCCTGCAACTGAACCACCAACAACACGACCATCAGGCCCGGCAAGGGACACGCTCATGCCACCAATTTTGCTGTAGTTGCTATCACCCTCAGGGAACTCAATGGAACCCGTCAGGGAAATGATCTCATATCGACCCTGAGGCAACACAACAGGAATGAACATGAATCATATCGAGTATTCGGCAAGTACTGGGAAGGATATTCAATTAATGATGATACCAGCTATCTTACAAAGATTACTTCTCATCATGATTATTTTACATTTCTGCACTATGCAATACACAAGAAAATGCTGATATGGTCAGACAGGAGACATAAAGATGGGCCACCTCATATGTTGCAGCAGGACCAGGCATGGAAGGTTGCCTAAGGGTAAAATTGGATACTGCACCATTTGCAGACAGAATACAAACTGTGCGAGGCCCTTCCTGTGAGAAGGACACAATTTTCGATGCAATATCCTGCACACCCAAAGAGATACAAGGATAAAGGTCTTTTTAGATCTTCAAAACTTTAGACACCCTTTCTATGAAAACTAGAACAATGAGGATGAATTCCAAACTCTAAAATCCTCGGCATATTCACATATTGGATACATTATTGCCTTGTGAGAAAAAAAAGAAATCAAAGCTTACTATGCATTTGTGAGCCCGCTCAATCCAAAAATAGATTTCTTTTTGGATAATTGAAATGGACTTCTACGAATGTCAACGGGGGAGAAAGAATGCGTGGATTGTTTTGGCCAATCGAATTTGACTTCTACAGAATTGTCATCGTTTTCATTCATATTAGTCGGAGTACAAAATAAAACCAATTCTTCTGAAACAAAACCATATAAAGGCAGCCGCATGCAAGTCCAAAAGACACAAGATCAGACATATCACGTAAGGCTGCACAGAAATAAAGTAATTCCTTTGACAGGTAACTACCAAACTAGGATATTCTGTTGTCCTCGGAAATAGATCACTAAGATTATAAGATAAGCAGCAAACATGACCAAGTTCATGATATATTTGGAGAAGTACTCCTATGAATGCCCTCTAAAGTGTTCAGCAAGTAGATATTCATCATAATCCTTATTTCAAATAGATATATTTGATATAAAAGAAGACAATACCTAATAATTTTGGCATCATTAAAGACACAAAACTCAAACTAGATGACAATTTTATTAATCACTTCCCAAAAGCTGCCGGTAAAAATTAGGAATTCAAACAACCATATATTCCGTAATCTCCTTCAATACCTGACCACCTTGACAGCCTTTTTAAGTGTCACGACAAGAAACAATGTGCATGAGAGAGTTTTGCCATTCACAGTCCGAAACAGTATTTGAGGAAACAAGTATTGCATTAGCTATTATTTCACTACTTCCTCAGCTTGTCAGGGCTGAGCAATTATCAGCCACATTTTTCTCAGAAGAATCGTGGCATTAACTCTCAGATTCATGATCAAATTTAATAAAGTCTAATCTGCATATATACTTCATGCATACAGATCAAACTCCCATCAGTATAAATAGATGTTCCGTGGCAAAAATCACCCCAATTTCTTTCACCCACACTGAATTCACCACAAAAACCACGATAAAGTGCTACAGTGTCAAAAATATCGAGTTTGCTTCTGTAATCTGGAGCTAGAAACTAGAAGCTAGCAATAAAGACATTAAAAAAACAATTTAGCAACCACATTAAACTCAACCCAAAATTAAACAGGAAAAACACTGGCATACCTCACCGGCCTTCACCATAATTACATGAGGAGTGAAACCAACACCACCGGCTCCTACCTCCAAGGAAGAACTCCAATCAAGCTCCAAACTTTCAACAAAATAAAAGGAAACCCAAACCAGAGAAAGATGGATCAACAATAGCTGCAAGGAAAACATACCCAAAGCATCAATTTGCTTCTTCCCGGACCCCGGCGGCCTTCCCCTATTTTTCTTGGTCGGGGGCTCAGTGGAAGGAGACTCGGGAGCAATCCCAGACGAGGCGGGCGTCGAAGCCGGACCTAGGCCGAGTGCAATGTTACCCTCAGGGCCATACTTCCTTGGGCGGCCCCGCTTCTTCTTGGCTGGCTCGACTGAGAACCCGGGAGGGGAGGACCCATCATAGAGGCCAGTGGGAGCGGCAATGGAATCCAAAGGCCCAGATGAAGTGGGGCCCACGAAAGGGAACCTGGATTGAAGCTGCTGCTGATGCGGGTGGTGGTGGTGGTGGATCATCATGGAGGAGGAGGTGGTGGCCGTGGCCGTGGTGGAGGGTCCAGTGCCCGAGTTAGGGTTGTTGATCATGTGAGATGCGGTGGCTGCAGGGTAGGATGTGAGACCCACCATCATGTTAGGTAGCGGCGGATGTAGCTGCGGTCGAGGGTTCTCTCTGGAGTCCATTCCTGATGCTGAATTTTGGCTAAAGCCGAGATCTTTCTGCCACAGCTCAAGTTCTTCCAAGCATAAGGAGGCAAATTGAGGGGAAGAGAGAAAAAATGCTGCTTTGTGTTAATGACAATAGACAAGTTATCAACTTGAAAGTTGAAACCCACTTTGGGACGAGTGAGAATTCACAGAGAGAGAGAGAGAGAGAGAGAGAGAGATTTGAAAGCAGAGGAGCCAAAGTTAGGGTTTAACTCGAGAAAGTGAAGGGAATGGGTTTTAGATGATCCCCCCTTCCTCTCTGAAATCGCATCATCACTCCGAAAATCTCTCGCTAATGAAAGATTTGATCTTTGGAGGGCAATCTTTGTGCGGAATGCACGACGAAGATGGGTGCGAGTGGAGAGAGATATGTCAAATCTAATCAAACAGGGAGCAGGCACATCAACTAATCCGAAAAGCGTATGTCATGTTCTTCGTCTGCCTGCCTTTTTTTTTTTTTTTTTATTTGCACCAAACAGTAATCTTAGATCGGTCGAGACGTATTTCAAGACTAATCTGTAATCGGATTGAGATTCTGAGAAAATTCCCGTCTGCCTGCTTTTCTGATCACCGTGCATAACAGCCAAAACAAACAAAAAAAAATTGACCTATCAGTATATCCGCTTACGTTCAAGATCCCATCAATGTAGAGTAAATCAATCCCAGATCTCTTATCTTCGAAATTCAGCTATGCTGGTGCTTCCTACCGAAATTTACCAACATTTCGATTCTGTAATACAATTTGGCAGATTTTAGGTGAAATGCTATAACTCATTGCAGGTCGTGAGTTAGAACATTTTGCTCTTTATAGCTTAGTATGCCGGATCTTGAGATCGCAACACAACAAAAATTACTGCTTTACAAGGCCACAGTTAAGAAATATCTCGATGGTGGTCTTGTCGGCTCTGCACAAAATGAGAATGCTCGTCTTTTGTTCTCTCCATGGGTTTGGTAGGCAGATCTCACAGCAGCACGATGGCATTTTTTTCCTTCTCTCTGTTGTCACGGCTGCTGTTGTCGTTACAGAGAAAGTTGTTGGCACTTTAAAGGGTAGATGCACCGGTTTATGACATTAAGAATGCAAGCAAAGGTGACAAGACAAGTAGAGCGGTTGCCTGTCAAGCACCTCCCTTTACTCGACGGCCAAACGTTTCAAAGAAAGTGCCCTCTCAGTCAAACCTGTCATGCTTATTTCCAATCAAGGCTAATTGAAGTAGGCCAAAAATTAAACTATCTATATCATGATAATAAAAGTAAAATTTGTATTTTTATATGATATTTTTATAACAGTAACAAGCTAAAAATTCTTGCATTTTTACACTTTTATCTCAATCATATACACGACAAACAATAATAGATATTAGCATAAGGCCCAATTGTTTTCTTTTTCCTTCCCGTTTCTGACGATCTTCTCAAGTTCTTCCCTTCATCCTAGAAGGAGAAAGAACACCACATACGATTGAGATCCTGCATATTCTCCGACAATTCCATACAGAATTGAGCCCTCCTCAATCACTTAACCGTTAACTCCATACCCTTCTTCTTGACCAAATGATCTGTTGACGAATTGAGAGGATTATGGGGCTTTTCAGGAAGATAGCGGAGCTGTTCGGTTTCGGAAAAGGTGACTTTAGCAAAGACGAAGAGGAGGAAGAAGACCGGAATCGAGGAGGTGTGGACATTCAGCCAACTGGGCTCCCTCGAAAGGGCTTCAGCGTCCCCGTCCAAGTCCCCATCGAGCGGTCCAGTCCAGGTCCGCTCCTCGTCCCCTCCAATTCGGGCGACGGCGGCGTTCAGGTCAGTCATCCTCTCTTTTGAAACTTGGACTTGTCAGGTTGCTTGAGGCTCCTCCTCGTCATTCTGAGCTCAATAAGTTCAGTATCTGCTGCTTACATCCTATAATAACCATTCCCTGCCATAGTGATTAATTCAAGAGTTGATTTTCTTATCAAGAAGTTGATGGGCACTTTTACCTATACTTGGCAACTCGATTCATGTTCTTATGGTATTGATTCATAGAGTTTGAAGCAGGTCATGTCTGGGTTCCGTCTCTGGTTGATTGTATCTTGAGCTCGCTCTTGCAATGCGCACTCCTCATGACAAACCTATCTGCGAGATGAAATTGCCTGCCGAACGATTTATGATGCTGAATTCTTTAGCCCTGGATAAAGTAGTCTACTTGCTAAGGGATAGGCGTGCTCAATCCTCTTTTTTTCCCCCCTTTTTTTTTCCCTCGATTCGCGTTGCTCTTTATATATTTATAAATGGCTTGTGGACGAGTCAGTCCCTTTTTCTCTCTCTTTTTCATTTTGCTTGATACTTCCCATAACTCTAGCTTGAATTAGTCTTACTAACACATGCACTTGTTAGTGGGATATGCTGTGATCAGTTGTCAAGGCGAATAGCATGGCTTGTTTGGTAGTCATGCATGCCGGGCAAACAGGGACATTAATTCTTATTAATCGATTTTTCATTATCCTTGTCTACCATTTGAGAAAGATTAGCCAAATTTGTTGCCTTCTAAGTCGATTGTTGACCAATCTGTTCTAGGTGCATTATTCACACCTCTGGTTCAAGCACGGATTCTTTACCCTTACCAAACAACCAAATTGGACCTGTGTTCTTTGTACCAAAATTAAGACATCCAGAGCTGATGATCTGTTCCGTGTTCAGGGACTGCAGTGGTATGCCAAGCGTCTCAGAATGGATGAAGATGGAGAGGTGGCACATGAGTTTCTTGATGAGGTATTGCCCGAGGTGGCCTCTGGAACAGAAGAGTATAAGAGACAGTTTCCAAAGTTTCGGTTGCATTACAGCACCCAACCTGCCAAGGTAAAGGAGCAAGTCTTGGCCATTGATGGGAGGATTCGACATTCCGTGGAACACCAAGGTATACTTCAATGGGTATAAACAGTAAGCCAAGTATACTCTTTTGGAGATGTTCTAATCTCTGCTCAGAAACTCTGCCATGTCTTTGAAATTGTAATGCTTCCCCTATTAGAGGGAACTTCTTGAATACGTTTAGGCTTTTCTGCTGCTATAGCATTTGAAAAGGTTACCTAGTGCAATGGAATGTTCAATCTGTTGACCCTTGAACTGCAGCTGCTATATGATTTTTCTAACCATATTTAGCTGATTTGAAATTTTCGAAAATGTTATGAATGTTATTTCAAGCCTCAACTATATTTCCTGGATATCCTGTTGTTTTATTTCTAAACTTAGTAGAGATAATTGACCACTGGGAAACTATCAACTCCACAAGCTGCACATTACAAGTGAAACAGCTGCTCAAGTAAAGCCACTACATTTATTTATATCCTGCGTGGTATCCTCCGAGCGGGTAACTCGGGACTGCAGTTCCTGTCATCGGGCCAGCAGTTCCAACTGGCTGTTGGCCTTGACTACCAACCACTGGCTGGTGGACTTGGTTACTGACCACTGGCTGGGCTGTCCCATAATAAGCTGCAGCAGGAGCTGGCGGCTTGTGGATGTGGCCATGACCATGTGTTCGCTTCCCTGCTAAATTCTTAGCAGCGTGCCTGGCCTTGGCCTGGTGGAGCTCCATCTTGGCCTGGGCTACCTTGGCCTTCCTTCTCTCATGGGCCATATCTTTCTCCTCCGGAGTCCTTGCTGCAGCCTTCTGTACCTGCACCATCCAATATCCATGTTCAACCAAGTCTGAGTTTTTGTTCATATCGGTATATCACATTTCCTAAGTTTGAGCGGCAGAACAAAACCGTCCATGTAAAAGCTCGTAAAGAAACATTTCTGTAAATGTAACTTGCGCCTAAGAGCTTGTCCTATGCTTCTTGAGAAAAACGATACCGGAATAATTTTGTTAATGACAGTTAAATGGCACGATACCTTAATGGTCTTTAAGGCAAAATCTTTTAAGACACAAAAGCTTCATCAATAGTTTAAGGGGATCGCGCTGACCCTCTCGTCAAATTTGGCCTTGAAGACCTTGGCGTGCTTCCTGGCCGCACTGACCATGTTCTTGAGCTTCTCTTCTGCGGATGGCATCCTTTCCACCACCGCTTCTTCTTCTTCTTACTCTTCGTGTGCTCAGTTCTGTGCTTCAGATGACTGTGAAGCCGAGAACGAACACGGGAATGGGAAAGCAGCCAGCGAGTCATATCAAATGGGTACTCAAACATGCAGCAGCCACGTGGCTGGACACCCCGCAGAGTTATTATGCTGCCACCTCGCCATTTCTCCATGAGTCCTAGTCATTGTTATGTGAGCTGGACCCAAAATCTGGTTAAATTCAGAATCAGTTTCCTTTCAGGATGGCAGAGTAGAAGAATCTATACGATTACGAAGCAAGTGGTTCAATGCTTTAATTCCCCTGTCCTGTCCAATTTCCCTTTTAGCGGGAATGTTGGTGGAAGACAAATACTGTTATCTGGGTGAACTGGCCGGTCCTGCAATGTCATTTAAACGTCACGTAGGACCCAAACTTAAGTCTTGTTCCGTTGGATTTCCTATTCCTCAAGCACCTTTTATAAAGCAATGTTTTCGTAACCTACCAATCCATCACCATACTTGCCGAGCAAAAGTTCTATCAGAGCTAATGCCTGATGCTGCAGATAAAAAGTGTAAAGACCAAAAGGTAATAACATCAGCAGAAAAAGCAAATCTAAAGCAAGGATTTGTGAAGTCACCTTGTTCAAGAATCCTAGAAAAGGGAAGGGAATGGGCGGGGAACAAACTCGACAACTTTGCCCGAGAGATAAGCACTCTTTTTAATTTGCGTTCTCACTTGTCTTTGCAGTTTCCAATGACTCAATCGGTTCTTGGCATCACAGAGCATCTTTTCTTAACAGAAAATGAAGTTAACCTCTTCTGTGGAGTTTTGTGTAGAAAAAGCATTTCAAAGAAGGAAATGATAGCCACTTGTGCCAATGGAGATTTATGGACATTGTTTGAACTGGAATTACGGATTCTCCAAGAACTCTTTCTTAGGGCTGTCTATTTCCACAGTTCAATGAGACTGTCTTCAAACATTCTACTGTTATGGTCCATAGCTGGAGGAAAACAGCATCCATAAAGTCTGCATCAGCGTCCTTCGTTTTCCACTGATGTCTAATGGTCCAAGATTTTCACAGCTTTCTTTTTCAGGTATACAAAATCATATGATAAGAATGTGTCGGCAATCCTTTCTTGGAAAATCATAGAAAAAGCTATGCCATAAGTTTCAACTCCGAGAACCAACATCAAAAACCATTGTCTCGGACAACAACTTTTAGATTGCAACAGTCCATAGAATTCCATTTCCATTAAACCAACCCTGTCATAACAAATGATAGCATAGATGGCAAATCCAAGCCCGAATCTTTTCCTTTTCTATTCTTATGAGAGCTTTGAGTTTCTCAATGAGCTTGTCAGGTCATAACTGTCGTAAGCTCTTCCTTCATCTTCGTTGAGCCTGATATGGCTTCCAACTGAATAGCCAAGTTGCATGAGATCATCAGGAAGTTCAACTTCACCAGTAAAATTTGAAAATGACAAGCAGGTGGAGATATCTTGGTGCTCGTAAGGCCTCCAGGAACTCATTGAACCAGGGATCTCACATTGTCTAAAAGACTCACTCGCCATCTCTTGCACTTGAGCATATTCCTGCAAGACCAAGAGCTGGATATCAATATATAAAAAATGTTCCCTTTATCTCTGGTAACTTCCCTGGTACCTTTGAGGAGTCGAGGATCAGATCGGATGAGACCGAGAAGCTTTCCAGATTAGTCTCCACTGGACCCGGCCCAAAATCTATGACGGGGGAGAGTCTATACGGAGAGGGAACAGGGCTCAAGTGATGGCTTCCTTGAGAAGAAACATCGCAGGTGGCTCTTGGATGCTCATTCAAGATTTCCAATGAGGTATTTCCTGTATTGCTCAGAACACTCTTACCCTTCAGCGAGTGTTCACTGGAATCACTTGTCTTTTGTTTGTTCCCATTCTTCTTTATCACACGGCACAATGCAAAAGCTCCCTGTCACGGTTCAAGCTTTAGTTATCAAATACATTGTAAGCTTAAACATCAGTACAGGAAGAGAAGGCCAAGTTATTTGATTACCAAGAAGTTGGGTGTCTCTTGACTAGAATCATTGTCACAGAGTCGGTACTCATGCATGAACCAATTGGTTCGGTCTCCAAGGGGAGCTCGGCCTTGATAGAAGACAAGCGTCTTGCGGTGACCCCAGGCCGAGGAGCCACACACAACCTTGCGGTCCTTTCCAGTTGCCTTCCAGTAGCCTGCTTTTGTGGCTCTGTTAGTCCGAGAGCCATTCGGGTACTTCCTGTCACGTGGGCAGAAGAAGAACCATTCCATATCTCGCTTGGGAAGGAACGATTTCTCTGCGACAGGAAAAATCGAACGTTGAAGCCAAAAATGGATCACTTTTAAGGAATTTCTTGATAAAGAAAAGGCAGAAGTTGATGAATGTACAATTAACTAGGAAAGGAGTGCTTTTGCCGTAAAAGTTTCTAATCATTCGGATGAGGAAGAGAATGATGATGAGTGTGCCTGACAATGATTCTGTTTCAACACATTTCAAAATAGTACCTGGAAGCTCCCAAGGATCAAACTTGTATAGATCAATCACAGGAATCACTTCAAGCTCGAATTCAAGTCCCTCAACCTTTCTTTTCAAATAGTACCCCACCAACTCCTCATCCGTAGGGTGGAACCGGAACCCGGGTGGCAGCGTTGCCCCACTCATTACATAAGCAATGTAACCGGAATGAAAAGGAAGAATGCAGTAGACCGAAAACTGAAAACCTGTACAAAGGGACAAGGGACAATCTTCGAATGGCAAGGCTAAGTACCGAGACAAAACCTATAGAAGATTTGAAAAAATCCAAACAGAGAAGGTTTTTCAGGTGAATGAACTCTGCTGGTGCATCGAGGCAAACTTCCACAGAGTGCAACCTCTGCAGCATAAAATCACTGCTTACCCACAATGAATTTTTTTTATCCCGAAATCAAGACTTAGCTGAAGTTATGTTTATGTTAGTTCAAAAACTCGAACAATGAGTGGAAGTTCAAAACAGGGAAAACCGAGCCTGCCCCAAGAGCTGGCTAGAACTTCCGCAATTGGAACATATGTGGCAGTACGTAGAAGCAAGTTACTAGAAAACGGTCAAGATCTGGTCAGAAAGTTAAAAAGATTTTTTGGCTGCTCCTGGAGTATAAGTTGAGGAAAAGAGAGGGGAGGATCGAGTAAGAGAAGAAGAGTGTTAGTGGAGGGGTTTTATACAGGATTCTGAACCAGTCCTCCAAAAAATAAAAGAGAAACATTCACCGAAAGGTCAAGACTGCCAAGACTGCCGGTCCGACACAACCACCAAAAATTCCAAGCTTGCTTACCACGAATCCGAACCCCATTCACACTTATATAACTGTTATTCCCGCCAATTCTAAGTTTTGACCGTTGCTTACGTTTGGAAAGCATGATTTCGACTTTTCCAATGATCAATTTTAGTTAAATGTCTACTGGACTTAAAGGGGGAAAAATGTAAATCTCGATATCCATATTTCGAGTTTTTCCGGATGTATGAAAAAAATGCACAGGGTTCCTGATTTCTTGCTTGTTCTTTGAAGTATTATTCACTTCTGGACTCATTCACAACCACTGAGTCTCTCACTGAACAGTATTTCTAGCTAGTATGAACTGTCAATCACATTGATAAGCTGGATCAATTGTTTGTTTTGTATGCTGAGGGCATGGAGTGAGTTAAGTAGGACTCAGAACTTAGAAGAGTGATCTGCAAGACTAACTGGGGTTACCAGGTGGAGCTCTTGACGTCACGCTTCCACATCATCTTGAGTCAGAAACAGATGCCTTCTCTTTAATTTAACCTTACAAGCTAAAGCCATGGTGCCATCATCGGGGCCTACACGGTTCAAAAAGAGAGTCCCAAAGTGCCAGGGTGCTGCAGTTTGAACCTTTTGGAATGAGTAAAGCCACCAGAATTGGGAGCTCAACAGTCCCACAGGTGAATTCACATGTTGGCGCTTTTCCTAGGACCTTTTAATCTATGGTAAATCACACGCATATGGAGTGAACCCATCTCTCGTAAGGCTCGCAGAGAAATGATATTTATCTTATTAGGAAGACCGGTTTTTTATCGGACCTTGCTTCGTCCATTCACAGCATGATAAGTGGAAGAAATCGACTGGGAAGAGGCATGATGCTGGATTGGTTAGTGCTTCCTGTGTAGATCTGGTGAGGATAAGCTTCGACTGTAATGATAGAAAGGCACATGGGGAATGGTAAGCTATATTTGGGAGTAGTTGGGGCCTACTTGCTTTTCACATTGAGAAACAAACAGCAGCTGAATAAAAACCTTATCTAATGGCTTTTGGCTGTGATTTATTTATAAATAGGAAGTGTAATTGACGTTTTTTTTAAATATTATGAGCACCTGGATTTCGGCCAATCAGTCCAAACGGTGCCACATGTATATTTGCAAGTATACATGACACAGTAAACGTAGAGGTACAGTCTAACTCAATGGGGATTTGGATGTTGAAATATGAATGATAGTAATGGTCCTCAGCACCGAAGAGATTCGTGTAAAGGGTATGGAAGTGGGAGAATAATGGGCGGGAGGAGTTTGCTAATAATAATTAAATTCAAAATATCTTAGTTCCAAATTGATATCGGTACGATCGTATTAAACTATTTTTTCCAACCAGCTGCTATTTTATAAATGAATACCATATTTTCTCTAATTTTTATTTTTTTTTATTGGAACTCAAATGGGGAAAGAATGATGAAGTTCTTGACTAGCACTTGCAAGTGTTCAATATTGGCACTGTGTGCATGTCCCCTATACATGCTAGGCAGGGCAACTACTCAGTTTATAGATCCTTGCATATGGCTCTCAATCCATGAAAAGGAAGAGAGTTTAACTGTCCTGTACGTGACAGCAAATTTATTGATCTGAAAAGTTATTCGAAAACTATCCTGAGAGATGCATCGCCATAATTATCGCATCGGATGTTCAAAGATCGTGGCCAAAATCTATACAAATTCTCCCCATCAGTAATGGACGTGGGAAAGCAGTGCACAAGGTGATGTGAGAATGATTGACAGCGCAGTCATAATGAAGGTTTAGAATATAACCGATACACGTCGACCTCTTACGGAGAAAAACATCAGTGCTCGACAAATATTCCTAAAAATCAGACGTTTGAAAGGGAGAGCGAGGGACTTAATCATCGTACACAAAGACGTTCTACGATTGACTTTGACTCTTGTCTATGTACATCGATCACGTCCTCCTTGACATTAGCCCTCTCCACAATTTCAAAACTAATGTAATGATAACAATGGGAATGTCATTGGATCGAAGAGAGAGGCACCAGCTCGAATCGGGATCAATCAATCTCTTAACTTATTATGTTTATTCCACCGATTAAATCACTTTATCCCACTGTCCATCCAAAAATCTCGTATCTACAACTTTAAATCTTGGGCCCATTTGCCAAAATCCTTGTCTCGTAATCATTTTGGAGTAACTGATCCTGTTCGCACACTTGAATTTTCATCTTAAATGGTATTTGGTTGTATTTCCATTTTTGGTTATATTATTTTTAGATTACAGCGAATATTTTTCAGCACACGGGAAGTTCTCACATGTGAGATCGAACTTAAGGCTTCTATGTTAAATGACGAAAATAATATTACCTGTACTAAATTATTTTTATCAAATTACGAAGAATTTAAGATGATGAATAAACTATCATTTTAATAAAATTTTCTTAAGTTTTTAACATAACGTTGTATTTATTAAATTATGAAATTGGTTGTAACAGCCTAAAAATTTGAAAGAAAGATTGAAAAGTATCAACTATTACTTATCTTCGTTGTTCCTGGATTGTTCACCCCTGCCATATGTCAATCAGTAATTGACTGGAACATTAGAAAAAGCCCAAAGGTAGATAGAATCATGCCACGTGGCGCCTTCCTTTTAATATGGTGTACGCATAGATATTGGTAATATAGAGACAGGTGCAAAAGTTACGTATATACACAATGATTAATTTTGAAGTCAATATTCACAAAAAAAGAAAGGATTGAGGTCAATGCTGAAATAGAGAAGAGCGGTGAAAAGGGAGAGCCTTTAATTTATGGGGAATTGGAAAATGTGGCAAGACCTTACTGTAATTAATTGTCGATGTTTTTTCCAGATCCGAGCTTTCGGTCTCTCTTTCTGTCTTAAATCGTTGCTAATTTTACACTTTATGCGTTCTCTTCGGCATTTTTTAACACCCGGTTAACCACAGCAATATTCCCACATAAACTAATTAATTCATAGTCAGAAATTGGAGTTAACATTGGAGATTGATGATCTAAAGGTAATGCATTAGATTGTCCTGACGATTATAAAGGAGGTTCGTGAGTATGAAGAGGCAAGAGAATTGGATGGAAGCAAGAATTATAACACAAAATGTGTACAACGTAATGGTGATTATTTTTTATTAGCACGGAGAAAACTTATGGATAGGAGAAAGTGAGGAATACAAAGGTACAAAGCATTTAACTGTTAATTATCAAGTTGTGGATTTTTTTTTATCCCTAATTGAGAGTATAATATTGCACTAAATCCTCTTTCTCAATATGGCGATGTTCTTTTGTGTATATCTATACCATTTTATATTCAAAAATGAACTTAATCCGACTGATCCATGTTCTAATCAAGTCGATCCACTGAAGGGTAAATATATTCTGATCATGATTATCTTCATTCATAATACTCTAATCCAAAATCTCGTTTAAGAAAAAAGTTGTCAAATTAACCCAACTAACACATAACACATGTCAGTAATATGGCGGTGCTTTTACTATGGACTTCCACCCGCAGCGAGTGAAGGTTGGACATAATTCTTTCTGGCACGGTAAGCTCTATCGTTACAAGTCCATCCGATGTGTACATACGAAACTCGAAGCTAAGATGGTATGCTTGGTAGCTTCCCCAGATGAACAGTCTCTGGGTTGACCTGCAAACCCTAAATTTACTGCGGAACAGGGGAAGAAGAAGAAGAAGTAGTAGTAGTAGAAGAATGTCGAACAAGCATGTGGGAAAGTCATCCCATCCAATGAAAAGCACTGGCAATCATTAGCACAAAGATTATAACCACTTCTGCAGTCCCTTCGATCGATCAGTGCCTGTCGACAGCACTGTTAGGAGATGCTTTTCCTTGATGAGTGGGTGGGATGCGATTGTGGAAGGAGGAATAACTCTCATTAATTCAGATTTGAATGTTGGCTATTGAGAAGTGAATCTCTTATAATCGAGATTTTTTTTTATTTATAATATTTGAATTCGAGACATCGCTTATACCCAAATCGTGTTGGTCCTCTGTGGATTTAGTCTCTAGGTGGAATGATTTTTGGGTCAAGAAATGCATATATACAGAAATGTATTGTACTAGGGAGCCCCAAAGTCCAAATACTGCAATTGACCCCCTTGATGGAAGAGAAAAAAAAGGTGTATAAAAATTCATGATTCAATCATACCGTTAACAGTTAATATCTAATTAATTAGAATCACTTCTAATTAGATTTATATTCAGATCCAGATAAGTAACATATCATACAAGAGATACGGTACATGATTACATGTAATGTTGAGAACACATCATCATTTTTTTTTTTTTTGAGTTTGAATGGAGGGAACTGGAAGGAGAGGACCTGAAAAGAGCGAAAATTCCTCCAAATCCCTTGAATAAATTAATGTGAAGTTTCAGTACATGGATCTTCAACTTATAAATTAAAAGATTCTCTCTGTCTGGTAAAAGAATTCGCAGGGTGAATGTCAAACATCCGGGTCGAACTTGTTTCCAGTCAGTTCGATTTTGGAAGAAACCTGCGATCGCTTCGGTTTAGTGGCATCGTGCATGTTTGGACGTCAGTTTTCATGGATGTCCCCTCCAATCCATCAACGAGATACATTGTATTTTGTACACATACGACTTTGATAATTATCATGCAAAACCTACGACATTTGTAGGGTCAGACATGTCGCAGGCATGCACGTGTGTGGTCCAGTCGTAGTGATCTGACACCGACCCTTGAAGTGTTCGACGGAATTTGGCCACCTTCTCTGCTATAGCTACGCTAGATGTGGCGGGACGTTTCAGCACGTGCGTATATATGTGTGTGTGTCTATATATATGTACACACACATACCGACACCTCTCAAAGTCAGAAAATGAATCAATATGTGGTCACTTTGATGATTATGCCAGTCCATAGGCGCCATCATGGGTCAAAGTAACGAGCAGACAGTCCATCTAATTTGGTTGTCAGGCAACCAACATCAAGGAACAAGAGTCAATTCATGCTAAAGTAGGAGATTAGCTCTTTTGAACATATATTCCTGTCATTCCTATGCATATATATCGGAACATTTTGGTTATATTTATAAGTGTCGGTGCTCAAGAAGTGTTTGAACTTAAGCAAAGGTTTCGGATTCGAACTTTTGTAAATAGAGAAAACTTATGCCGTGAGAGCTTTATCCCTTTAATAGGCCGAGAACCCGGCTCGAACTGTATTAGTTAGTGGTCTAGAAGATTTCTGAATACTAGTGTAAGTGTTTGAACTAGTATTTATGAATGATGGTTCTGCAATATTACAATAATGTTTTATTGTGTGCGATGAAACCCACCAAGAAGTATTTATTTCAATCAGGGACGGATCTATAAATTCTGATCAAGAACGAATCGGATTAATTAGTGATATTTATACAGAGTTTCACGGTCTGCCCCTAAATCCATCGCTGATTCTGGCCCAGATTAGGCGTTATACTCTTCTGCGGTTCAAAGTACGTAATAATTCCAATTTCGGATTTCGTTAGATCTCTTGTTGTGCTATATTGCTATAGAAATTTCATATCGAAAAAATAAAAGAGAAATTCAGAGAATTTAAAAGACACTGCAAATCACCACCTATCAATTTAAATTTTTGGAGGCCGAAATGTAACGGGGCTTGAGTGATGGATGACGGTTGAATGGAAGGTAGGCCCATTAGCCCAATAAAAGTGGAGAGCCCAGTGACCGGCCCTCAGTTCGGTCGAGCCGGCCCAGCCCAAGATTTCGCTGTCCGAAAGTCAAAGAGGGATGCCATTTCGAGGAAAGTGGGTTAGATTGATCGGGGAGACTTGTTTTGGTCAATCAACGGGGTTGGGACTTCTAAGTTCCCCGTTGTTTTATAATATTCGAATGTAAAATTATAATCAGAAAAATATCAAACGAGCTCAACCGAAAAAATTAAAAAAATAAATTATGGAACTTTTAATCCATTTACAGATGAAAAAGTCCGCAATTTCATATTACAGATGGAAATGCCAGTTTTACCCATTTCTTCGTACTGCAAGAGAGAGAATATCAAGGAAAAAGAAGGTGAAAAGGTGGCATTTCAGGAAAGTGGAAGATCATAACATTATTATTTTATCACTTTCCTAATAATCTCTAATATTTACCAAATATAATAATATCATATTTTTAACTATTTTCTATGTAAAATAATAATTTTTTATATAATCTAATTTTACAAAGTTATAAATGCCCCCTTCATGTGCAAAGGAAAGTCCCAAGAAACGGTTTTGATTTTTGAATGCATGGTTGACCCATTCAATGCAACAAGCCTTTGAAAGATCGTCAGCCCTTCACCGTCAAGTTTTGTAATATACAATAAATTCATTCTATTAATTATCGTTTAAATTTTAATATGTATAAAATTGATCTTCAAAAATTATAAAAAATTTTATATGTATCAAGATTTAAAAGAAATTTTATACAAAGAACTTATTGTATGCTACATATTCAATGTTTACTTCTCCAACCACCAATCGATGACACTTAATGGCGTCTTCCACACCAAAATTACGATCCTGACCTCCCACCGATGTCTATCCTGGTTTTCCATCTACCTTGAAAAAGAACCCATCATTTTACCATATTTGCGGATAGATCCTTCGACAGCAGAAATTTGTTTGTTGACTGCCAATTTTCAACGAAAAGTTGATTTATGTGCGTATGATTTTCGTTAGAATTGGAAGAAGCTGCTCAATTTTATGATCCTTTACCTTTTTCACTTTATGAAAAATAATAAATTATAATTAATTCAGGTTCCAATGCAGTCACTTATTTAAGCAAGAAAGATGTTAAATTATTTTAACCATTGTATTATCCATCAGCGGTATGCCTTAGGCTTGCCAGAGACAGAGGAAAGTGATCTTATTTTTTTATTTTGCCAACTTATAACAGAGGCAGTAAGTTGGGGGAAAGAGATGTAATTTCAAGAACATTCTGGACAGATATGCAAAAACAGGAAATCCAACCGTTGGGAACTACTAATTTCTTGCCTATAAATGCGGTCCCCAGACAACCTCGAGGGAAATTTTCAGACCAGTGTCTCCGTGAATCGTATACGAAGAAAAAAAAAGTCAAAGGTACGATCTCTCGTTCTCCTATCAGCTTTCGGTATTACAGAGCAAGATTACTTGGAGATAAGATTACTGGGTCTTTACTGATTCTTATGCCGGTTAATCTAAACGTCTCGTTTTGCTTTGTTATCTGTACGGTTCTTCAGAAAATTTGGGGGAAAGTTTAGCCCTTTTCTTCTTGTAGATGACGAATCGATTGTTCAATGATCGAAAGTATCGATCTTTTTTCCCCTGCAGCTGGTGTGGTTTCTGGAAAGGATTGACGGATTTTGTTTGGTCACCTGTTTAGAGTTCTTGCTGGAACCCTGATCTGCAAACCAGAAATCCAGGGCTCATCTGGTCTTGTTTATTGTAATCGTGTTCAATTCTCATCCATTCTTAGGCGTGACAATCTTGAATTAAGTAATCAGAAAGCCATTTGAGGATCGATAAACTGCTCTCCTGATTTCCTGGGCTATTTGAGGGGGGCAAAACATGTTCGAGGGGATAAAATATTATTAAAACGGATATATGTTATTTTGGTATAAGAGACGGTCTCGTATGGGTGAATGGAGATGCATGCAGATTGGTGAAGTTTCATTCGGAGTCATCCTTAGAGGCAAAGATTGCATTTTGTATCAAAATATTCGCCGAACCGTTGTGTTCCCTGGGCACTGAGATAAGTGTGTTGAGAAGGGGAATAGGCGAGATTGGTGAATGAAGAGAGGGTGTATCATGCTTAGTTTCTTCAGAAATAGGTGAAGGCAGGGACAGGAAACCCACAAAAGGCTACTACTCTTGCTCAATTGATGGAGGCTGTCAGATTTAGTATTGGATAATCTTGGGCGATGGGGTTCTAATATTTTGCTCTAAGTTGAAACAATTTTTCCATTGAAAGTGCCCTTGTTTCCTTGTCTGCAATATACTATAGCTTGGCTTGACGCAACGGCTTAAATCCATATTCCTTCCTTTATTAGATAACATCATATTCTGTGCCTGCAGTTGCCATTTTGGTTGATGAGATGTCTCTGATAATTATGTCAGAGTTGTGTATATGCTTAAAGTCGTTCTTGTAGTTGTAGGTGAAATTTAGCCCTTGCTGCGATTTGGTATCATGGTGTTATACAAATTTCCTCTTTCTCACACAGGTGTTTGAATCAAGTATCTTTTCTTCTGGATTTGCAGGTATAAGGGTCTATTATATGGATATTGAATCACCAAGCAAGGAGGTCTCCAAAGATTTGGCTCGTGAGTCCCTCATCGCCATATCAAACTTGCTACCAGATAATGTTCCAGAGAATGACGTCTTGCTTCCTGAAAGTTGTGGCAATGAAAACATTGTTGCTGTGACAAATGGTGACATTACTGAGAAGTACAGGTCGAATTTGATCTCAATCTCATATGCCCAGTCCCCGGATGCGAAAGCGCTCCCTGTTGCCCTGAAGCATGAGGGTTAGAGAGATTCCCCGAGTGTGAAAGACTGCTGTGATGTAATGTAGAATAACTCTCTCGCTTGAATGGTTTTACTGATGTCGGCCTCTTGTATTTCTGCTGAACTGGTATAAAAATGCATGGTATGGTTTTACAGACTCAGATACATTGCTAACAGTAATTATAGTGAGAAAGCTCCTGAGATGAAGAGAGAGCTGCATCTGTATAGGTTGACGCAATACACTTACCTATTGACACTTTCAGGAGCAAATGATCTATCATCATTTGGATCTGTGTATATTACAAAAATCATGAAGTTGTAATTCTCTGGTTAACTATCTGTAATGTGTGCGTGCCTGAGTGTGATCTTGATCCATTGTAATTTCCCATCAAGTTCAGGATCTTAAGACAACGGAGCAATAGGTGCAGTTAGAGGCAGATGACGATTACTGAGCCTTGGTTACGAGCATTGCTATCTTCATTCAAAATTCCTTATCTGTGTTCAGCAAAATGTCAGGATGTACAGCAGCGCTCGTCACGTTAGTAGCCTGCTGGAGCCTCTGATGGCATAGCACTTCAACTTTGATTGAGAACATCGAGCTAACTGGCCGGTGGTCCGAGAGTCTTATATCCGATCGTTTGTAGAAAAGCTGTTTTACTCCTCTCCCACACCACAGAATACGATCACACCTGAAAATTCCACCAGCAATGTATAATTTCAAACAGCTGTCCTCGTTTACCAGTGCTCTTAGAACTCGCATAAATATCAGTTTACCATGCGGGCGACCTCCTCTTCTCCCCTTCTCTAGGAGTTTCACCAACGTATCGGTCAGACTTGTTCTCATACTTGTAAGTTGGTGCAAAGGTTATTTCACCTTCTTTCCATCCCTCGAATACACGACCAACTCGGAGTTCTTTGTTTAACTGTGAGATCACAAATGTTTTAGAGTAACGTGGTGGTGTTACTTTTACAGAGTTTTATGCCGGAAAGTGTAATGAAACTCACCTGATCATTGTTGATGAGTTCATTCCATTGTTTGCTGGCAACAAGCTCCCTCACGTCAGAGTCCGCCATATTTAGACGGTAGTTTAAATCTCCGAACCAGAATATCTTACTGTTTGCAGGGTAACCCAAAATCATGTTT
Organism: Lagerstroemia speciosa; assembly: GCA_037672795.1. NCBI lineage: Eukaryota > Viridiplantae > Streptophyta > Magnoliopsida > Myrtales > Lythraceae > Lagerstroemia > Lagerstroemia speciosa. The sequence goes on along the minus strand of CM075289.1, from coordinate 9,926,667 downwards.
CCTTTCCATACGCACTAATCTCGATACCAATTGGAAACACAAGTGATAAAGAAAACCTCTGCCTATGGGATGAACATGAGGAGTTTATATAATTTGACAGCAGGAGCTTACTCGTGGGATGGGATTGTCTGTGGTTCATCGGTGTTGAAGATTGATGCAAAACAGGTCCGGCGTAAAATCTCGTACACATCGGTGTTCCGTCTCTGCTCATCCCCATCCTTCTGACCAGAGGTCAGGTGAGAGCAAACAAAACAAATCGATGATTGAAAAAGGGACATGCTGACAGAAACAGATCCCTGCATCACCAAACAAAACACAAATGAGTTCATAACTGGAAACCTGAAAATTGCACCAGCATTTGGACAGTCAACTGTAACTTCATCACAACATCTTCAGAGGGCACATTGCCCCACCACCCAAAATCATTTGTTGGAGTAGCTTTCGAAGAGAAAATGTTGAAAGGCCACTTTTAGCATCTTTGTCATCAAAATTTGGAGCAGTTTCAACTTAAAAGCACATGAACTCTTACCTTATTTCCCATGTAGCCCATAAAGCCAACTCCTACAGGAGACACTTTAAGTTTGTTTATGTGTTTCCTGAGCCTCCTACGAACCCAAATTGAAATGTATATCCCCACCATCTGCTTGCCGATAATCCGTACATATTTCGGCCTTGGCTTCATCTTAGCACCTCTAATCACTCCATTGTATTGTTTCTCTGGTGATGTATCGACGAGGGAATCATCGTTGTCTAAAGAAAACCTGTTGGACTCATCAAAGGGTAAATCAAGAACTCCGGGTTTCAATTTCTCCTCCAAGTCCAAATCCAATCCTAGATTTCCGCAGCTGTGGTGCGATCTTCTCAACAAGTTGCCTCTCAGGGCAAAACTTTTGCACCCTATTCTTGCAGAACTGCTGAACCCTCTCCGCAATTTTGCGCCGGAAGAAATTTTTCGCAGGCCTACATCCAGTGGCTGTTCGCGCCAGTCAATTTGACTGCTGAAGTCTCCATATATCCCCCTCAACTGTAAGTTCCTCCCTACACCCATAATAACATTTGGATCGTCATCTTCAAAGCTATAGAAAGATGTGGTAGGCACCACAAGATCATCCCTGATTATCATCCCCTGTGCATTGCAGGTCTCGATCTTATCCATCAATGAATCAGTAGAAGAAATCCTTAGAACCGGCGATGGTGGGGTACTACAGCAATTGTGTTTGGATTTTGATTCTGCGGGTTTGTTCAAAGTTCTGCGAATGATCGCCTCCCACCTTAGGATGGGACGATTGTCCTCTGCTCCCAATACATTTCCAGCATTCAGAGGGACAACCTCCTGAAATCTGTAGACAGGAGAGAACGTTCAGCCATGCTGAGTATCAGAACGAAACACGAATATGAGAGAAAGATAGAAGATAAGGGAGATAGAAGGTGATGACCCAATGATGTACATGTCTGCAGGTTCTTCAGTACAAAGCCAGTCATCGATCTCGAGATTTTCATTCGGAAGTCTCCCAGCAACATTCCAAGTGCCTACAATTGCCCTACATATTGAGAAAAGAAAGAGCACTCCATTTTAGACTAATACAAAACTCAGGAACATAATCAAACAGGGGAGAAGAAAGCAAGAAGCTTTCTTCATGCCCGAACCTCACTTCCTTTGTGTCCATGTGCCGAAAATGCAAAGTTTCTGACTTTCCTCTTCTGTGCGTGAACTTCGGGCTGCACTTCGAATTCATGTCTGCCACAGTTATTTCCAGCAGAACATTCAGGTGACAGTGAATTGGATTTAAATAAGCGACAAGTTCTGTAATCTCAAGAGCAGCTTGATTTGGTAAACAGTCTGAAGGTGCTGAGTTATCTCAAGGGAGGCCCTTTTCAGTTGCAAGTACAAAGTGCACTACTGTATAAAGTATTCCGGGTTCTCCCCAAATACAGAAAGTTCGAGAAGCAAAAAGCAATGAGTTGCCTGAAGTTCGAGATGGGCATTCAGGTTGGTTTGGTTGAGTTCCGAGGGAATAATCATCAGTTGGATGATGATGAAGACTCTCAGCTTTAACAGAGGATGCTGTGGCATATCGCAACGAGAAACAGCACAATCAAACACAGTCTTTAACCCATTTGGTCATCGAACTTTTGGTTGCTATAGCAGCATACCGTCATCTTCGCTCTCCGTTTCCGTGTCAACCTCATCCTCGCTGAAATCGTACAGCTTTGGCTTAATATTCAACCATTTCTTCATTACAGTGGAAGGCCAAAAGGGCTTCAACCAAAACACAAACATTGACATACATCATTCTTTGATGGATCAGTCGAACTGTGCACAAGCCTAAGATTTGGCCGACGTGGTGACATGGAACAACATACTCATACCTCAGGAGGGCGACCCGTGCAGCTCTTCATGGTCTATCGAGACAGAAATTATCCAAAGCAGTCGAGCAGGACTTGAGCCTGTCCCTCAGCGTTTTGGGGAGATCAATGTTTAAGCCTATTAGAGAACGAAGGCGGTTTTGATGTCAAGAACTAGGAGGATGATTCTTACTAAAGGACCAAACAGAGAGGACAGAGCGCATAACCTATGCCCTCAAAGCTCAACCGACGTCCACAGCTCCAACTTGCAATCGAAAAAAAAAAGTTAACGAAAATTCTGAATGGTTGTCGCCCTCCTACATTTCTGATCTTCGAAAACAACAATATAAGAAGTCTGAAAACCATACAGCTAACAAGAATGTCATTCCCAGAGACGACAAAAAAATATGGTGGCCCTAAAATCAAATAGATGCAGCAGCCGTTGCTTTCAGCAACACAGCAAGTCAAACGTATCATTAGCAGAGTTATTTCAAATCCATCCCATAAAAGTCTTAAATAAGCTCCGCAAAGCTGAAAAATTAGCAAAGATTGCTAAATTTAGGGCAAACACAGTACTTACTTACAGCCTAAGATAAAGAAAAACAACATCTTGATGGGTCCCCATTTCTCTTCACAGAACAAAAACCAAAACCTAATCTTGACTGGACCAGCCACCCTAAATCGATGACATCACCTAATCCATACGTACAGAATACGATAAGAAAGAATACGAGCAACTAAATGGGGAAGAAATTGTAACCAAGATCTTGTTGAGACCCTACTGCTTAAAGAATTTGCTGGAACCATGGGACATCCGGAGTCAATAAAAAACAGGGGGTTGAGTTGACGCTGAAACATATGTTCTCATCGTGAAAGCGGTCCCTCGTCCATCTAGGTAATCACCTCAAATATAGACGTTAGTATAGACAGCTACGTCCGGACCCCCCCATTGTTGGTCGGTTTGATGAGCTTCGGTTCTTGATTTGGTAGTCCCCTGATCAGTTGTTCTCGAAGCCACGTAACAGGATGGCGACCGTGCAGGCATGCAGTTCCATGCAAGATTTTAATAAAAACTCTCCTTTTCCCTTTTAGGTTATGTAGCCAGACCGTGGAAAATGGTAATAATATAGTATGGGAAATTCTACTAAACGAGAATCAAATTAAAAATTTTGTGATATTAAATTAAGAACGGGATTACTATATCAAATTAATTGATTATCTAAAGACTTCGACTTCGATAGGTACATGAGCTTCAATTAATTCTGCGGGTCATTCTCCATCGCACTTTGGATGACATGCTACACTCCATGTATGTCACCGCGTTTCAGTATTGCAATTCGCACCCTTTTTCTTATCCGTTTATTTATAAGAAATTCAGTGCACTAGTATCGTTTTCAAATCTTTATTGGGTTAATTTTTTTTTACCATGACTTGGAAGGTGAAAAATTACGGATGCAGCCTTATCTGTATCATACAGTCATTATATATCATCTCACTTCCTTTATTAAACACGTACTGTTTGAATTTGACAATTCCTGCCCGTATGACAAATGGGTCGTATATATATTTAAAATTGGGAAAAAGATACTTTTGGTCTTTAACATTTTGCATTTTTATTATTTTTATCACAAACATTTATTTTTTATCATCCATGTTCTTAACATGTTGGTTTTTTACTATTTTGATCATACCATTACTTTTTCCATCCAAAAAAATAATATTTCATCCAAAAATAATTTCTCAACAAAAAAATATATTTAAAAAAAAAAAGAAAAAGGGGCAAATAAAAAACTATTGGTAGTGTTTTACTGATAGTCATATCTCCTTCAAAATCAAGGTATAATTCCAATTCAAGATTGACTGATGATTATCATCATTATAAAATCGTGACTCATTCTAAGAAAAATGAATTCTAATTTTAGAATGGTCACCTGCTGGTAACCGATATTTCCTTAATCAGGACGAAGTATACTATTTTGAAAAGTATTTTTGTTGAAAAATAATTTTAGGATGTAATATCCTTTTGTGAATGAAATATGCGTTTTTTTGGATGAAAAAAGTAACGGTATAACTAAAGTAGTAAAAACTCAAAAGATAAAGGGCACGAATGATTAAGGGAAAGTGTCTTTTTCCCTTCAAAATTTTCTAACACGAATCCATTTAATCATCACACAAAACAGTTTACCAATACTAATTACTGTGTTGATGAGGACGGGTTTAGAAAATCAACTTAAGTGGAACGAAACTTAATATGAAAGGAAATATTAAATTTGAAGGAGGTTGAAATAATTTAATAAAAAAAATGGATAAATTAATAAAATTTATTTAAATTTCTACATATTTTGCGGAGTTACTTGTTTATTACGTCAATCAATCACCCTCTTCTCCCTCTAATTAGTCCACTTGACGGCTGTCTCGGAGGATCTCTCTGAAGTAACTTGATCATGTAATTTTCTTTTACTTGAGCATTTTACCTATGTACTCGTTTTTAAGTAATGATAAAATCCTCATTACTATCGAGCAAAAAAAAATAGTCCACTTGACGGCTAGAAATCTCTTCGAACTGTGGAAGTCATCGATTCCCTCATCTTGATCTTTCTCATCATTGACCCCACCAAATCTCCCCTTAGAAAAATTTGCTTGAGAAAATCAAATGATAAAGTAACACATGCATGAAATTTGAAATTAAGACATTACATATCGCTGAACGATTCCAGTAATTAACACTTGTACATAGATCTCGAATATTCCAGTAACTGACACTTGTGCGTAGATCTCGAATTTCCGACCATATTATGTATTTCCTCTGTTACTAGCCTGTGAAGTAAAACTACTTTTTAACCGAGAAAGAGAAATAAAAGAAAAAAGGAATGAAAATCATGTTACGTATTTATACGGTATATGATTAACATGGGGGCAATTTTCTTTGGGCGGTGGAACAGGTGACCGTTCGTGCTTCCATAACATATGGATATACATCAATTCCAAAGTCAAAATGAATTAGATGATTAATTATCTGCACGTCTTATTATTAGCTGGATGAGGAAAATCCTGCCCCATTGTCATGGACCACATTGACGAATTTGTACATATAACTGCCATCGTCGTGTCGTGCCGTATCGGGTTTATCAAAAAGAGAGGAGTTCAAGAACTAGCCTCGAAAGAAACGTTAACACATTCACATGTTGAGTGTGATATATTTATTACAGAATAATCGATCCTAAAACAACGAAAACCGGGATGAACTGTACAGTCGATCCTAAAAACCCAAGCAAAGGGCCGGCTTTATGGGCGCAACCACCGCTCCCGGGGGAATGGTTCAGATCGAATATCCGCAAGGAAAAATTTCAGCAAGTAAGGAGGACTTACTCACACAAGTAATCGACACCCTTCCTGTATAGTGGAGAGTCAAGAGAGCCAAATTCGTATATGTAACAGACTCATAGCGTAACATCGTTAAGGGAAGTGCCGGGACGAAAAATTATAACTCAGTACATCTGGCTGGCAAACTCCAATCGACCAACAATTTCAGATGTGAAAAATGTATCAGTCTGTAGACAACTCCGCAGTCCAGACATTTTCCGCAGCTAAACCCAGACAAGACTAGTAGCAGTACAATCCTTCACAACAAAATGTAGCGGACACCAAAACCCACCAGGCCAAGGCAGGAGCGTGAGTTACCCATGTAACTGGAAATGGAGAGGTACACTCTCCAGAGAAATATGGTCATGCGATGGCCCCGATGTCCAACCACTAGAAACAAACAGAAATCCCATACCACAGTTACATGATGGTGCAGCGGCTCCTTTCCTCTGTTGGCTGCGTAGAGACAGGCTGGTACCTACCAGCTTCAGACGGGTTGTATGTGAACTCAGAAGTATCCAGCCCATACTGATTCAATTCCAAAACCAACAGCAAGATATCAAGACTCACAAGCCAAAAAAAAAAAAGGGCAGCAACAGAAGAGACAGTGAAAGGCTAAGGATGATCAAGACCCAAAACAAGATCCTATGGCCTAGTTAGTATGTTGGGGACTGATAGTAAGAAAAGCTTGCACTTAGCCCGAGAACAGCTAAATGGTAAATGTGTCAGCATGGTCTAATATATAGAATCTAAACAGATCAAGAAGGAGGCCGAGTTTGGTTTGGAGGAATGTAGGAGGATTGTCATATAAAATGATCCTGTCTCATATGGCAACCTCATTCCTAGTTCCTGCATTCCTACTGATGAACAACAGCAAAATAATATTGACAGGTCAACAAGTTATTAGAATGTTGATGTGAGATAGAACCTTTTCTCTCATACGAGTGCTCCACGCATCATTTCTGCTCGGCCGTTGATCAAGGGCCCCAGCAACTGGTACACCTGTAGCTGGTGGTGGGGGCCGGTTTAGCAGCGGCTGCCGTATTTGTTGTCTTGGGACGAATTCCTCATCACTGTCGTATTCTACTGGCCTGTTTGCTGCCCTGACCACAAGGGCTAACAAGAAGACCAGTGCCTGCAATCATATATGGTAAATATTAAGAAGTGCATGTGCAGCAAGAGTCACTAAGATCTATCAATCTGATCGATACTTACAAAAACCAATCAAGCCATTTTGATTCTTTATGAGATAGTATATCTAAGAGAGACCCTCACTTTTTATGGCAAAGAGATAGAAAAAGTGTCAGCCTGATAAAATTTTACGTACAAAAATCACAACTAAAACCACAAACATGATGCTGTATAGGTTTACTAAGAGACAAAACATGTTTTATATTTCCCTCTGCACACCTCAAGACAGTCTTGAAACATGAAAGAATGAAAGGGGATGGATGGAAGAGATGCTCTTTCAATAACATCATGCTAACCTTACCTCCAGAATAATGATTCCAAGGGCAACCCATTTGAAAATATCCCAGTGCTTCTTCATGAAGTCATATATCACATCGAAGTCTCCAGTTTTATCAGTGGGAATATCCTAAAGAAAGTCATTCAAACATATGGTTACTGCATGCTATCGTCTAAGTTCTAAAAGATAAAATGCAATAACACTAACATCCTCCCAGCTCTTGTCAAAGTAAATGAAAGCTGCAATCCCCAGCTCGGCCAGTATCAACAGGATCACAAACACTGCATACTGTCTTTGCTTAAGGAAACCACTTACATTTAATCGAGTCTCACAAGTTGAAAAGAGAATAAAAAAATAAAAGAGAGAAGGGAAAAAATAATGCAGAATATGGTTAGGTGAATATGAAATCAAGATGGCTTTAAATTATGTTTCATAATTTTTTTGAACTAAAAATTATCTTTCATAAACATAAACATGATGCATGAAAATAAACATCTGCCGCCAGAAAGCTGTAAACTAGTTCTTGCTATGAATGTAAGAGAATGATAAGGATACACAAGTCAGGCAGCATCCATTCCGGGCAACTGTTCCAATGCACCCGCAACAAGATATAACAAAGAGAACCACTCCGACACCAATGAACAAGTATATGAACCTGCAAAGAGATGCAAAGGTAAAACGTTGACAAGGTACTTACAGCAAGACAGACCCTAAGCAAAATGTATCCACACTCCCTAATAACACCAAAGCATGGAGAGGCACGTGCATGATTGAATAATGCATGATAAAGTAAAAGGGGGTAAAACACCTGAGTATAGCCCAACTACTTATGGCTACTGTGAAAACACAATCAAGAGTGTTTTGTCATTTGTATCTCGGCGGAGGAAACAAGACAGCATTTGGATACCTGAGGTTCTACAGGGCAAAGAAGAAATAAGAATTGGATTCTTTTGCTCAAACACACTAAACTGAATGGTTCTCACTCAATGCATGACTTTCGTTTGATATGTAACAGGACTAAAGCAGAAATTCCCTATGGGGATTCCCTCATCACTAATAATGAGCAGGTTTCGAACATGGCTATTTATCTTGCGAACTGATGGAAGAGTCAAAAGATCCCACATGATGAACACTACCCTTATCACAAGTCATCAACCAGGAGATGGATTATAATTGAGAACAAACTTTGATATCCATGCTTCTTACCCTACTGGACTGCACATTTCTATCTCTGAGGATAGTGATGATGTAATTGGTCACAGGAGGGGAGGGCCCATGAGCCTAAAGCGTCATACTAAACTTATATATTTCGCACAATTGAAATCTCATGATAGATTAAAGAATTTCCATGAAATGAAGAATGCATACCAAGCTTTAGGTAAATTATCAAAGATACTTGATGACAGGGGCACTGCCATGAGCAATGGTCGACCGAGCTCCACCAAATTCAGATCTCCAGCTACCGGTGTGGTTGACAGAGTGCTGCTGGACGAGTTCTTGTATTCAACAAATAAGTAGATGCCATATCCCACCATTGCCAGCCCGGCAAGTGTCAGCAAGAAATTCAAGAGTTTCAAAAGGCACTCCAAGCACCCTCTAAAAGCCATTTCCTATGCTTCTTCAACTCTCTGACTAAATATCAAGTGAGTCACTTACGATGCATCAATTCCCCAATTACCTTCAAAAAGAAGCCGAAATTCAACCCACCAATCAATAGCTTGAATGGAAGATAAATATCACATCAACGTGCATGCATGAAGTAAATCGATTGCTGGGAGCGAGCCACTTTCTTGATTAATCGATTTCTGACCCTAAAAAATCAATCTCACAATCAAAATAGAACAAAAGCTGATGAGTATCGGTTCGAGTTCTACACAGAAGCGGGTCACTGTACGTACACCTCGTTAAGGGGCGAAAACAAGAACCTGCTTTACACATCCTGGGCTCTATGAAAGTTAAACCGTTGAGTTTAATTATAATCCGTTGACCACTGCTATATCATCAAACGATGTCCTCCAATTGAGAAACAATGCCAACGAAATTAGACCAAAAGTTTATATAACATATCGAATTCCGGAAAGCAGAAGCTCCAATATCGAATTAAGCTCCAAACGGAAGATAAACGGCAGGAATCGATTGAAGACAAAGCTCCTCGAGAACACTCCGGCAACCTGAGGGCTCAGAGAGTCGCCGGAAAAGACAAGAAGACGGATCGGAAGGGGCAAAGGAAGAAACTTACAGTCGGAATAGGGGTCGACTGCGGCGGACAGCAAGCTGCCTCTTCTCTACCTTTGGATTATGAAATGGGAAGGGAAAGGAGGAGAGGTGTCCCGGTCGCGTCTTGCCAGGTTGTAGCTCTGATTCGGGCACTCCCTGTCTTTCTAACAGCAGGACCTCTCTAGTTAAAAAGATGTAAATGCCCTTGGTTCAGAACTCTGGTTCACGTTTATTTGATAAACCTGCATAAGGGTAAAAGCGTCAAAACAGACCCAATCCGATAGTAAAATGTAAATTCATTTTATTTAACAGAATCTGTTGTCCACAAGAATCAAAAGAGCAGCAAAAAGATTTTCCTATTCCCATCTTTTTTTCCACTGCAAATTTTAAGAAACCTTCTATTACCTTTCCTGTCAGAAGAAATGTTTATTATATTATCAGGAATATTAAAATAATAATAATAATAATAATAAATTAACAGTAAAAAATCTTAATTAAATTACCTTTCCTGAGTTTGAGTCGGGTCAACCCATCAATAAGTAAAGTTTTCTCCACTTGAAGAATATCGAGATACTTACGGTAGAATGAGCTAATTTAGCTCTTTTTTTTTCCAACAAAAAATAACAGTAAAATAATAAACGAAACTATCTACTTGAATTTAAAACACTGGGCGGCGGACGGTGAATAAGAAAAATCTCCTGGTTTGATATTAAAAATTACTGCAATATTGTATTATAGTAAATTTTACATTATAAGTCATAATATTTTATTATAAATATTACTGCTATATGAATTTAAATGTTGATAAAATGTTCATGTCGAAAAGGTGTTGAATTATTATATTACTACCGACTCGTAATTATTTTACACATGTATATTAAATTTTTTACCATCAATTTCATATTTTTCCAACACTAAATTCAAATTGTATTTTTTTTGGGAATGCAAATTAAAAAATTTCTGGCGGGAAGGATGTACCGGTCGGTCAGGACCCCAGCTAACCGTCAAGGAGCAGTTGGGCCCATCCAAGAGCTTAGATCCAATTAGTGAGACCAATTCCATTTCGCAATATGACAACAAGAATTGCACTTTTATTTGTTTGATTATTTATTAAGTACATGAAGATCACATATCTTCTAAATTTAAAAAATAAATATATATATTTTTCCCATTATTTGAGACCAGACCAAGACAGCGTACGAGAGTGGGCCCGAACCCAACTCATAAAAAAAGAGACGCTCAGTCCCTAGCCCACAAGTCCAGCTCTTTTACTTGCATCCAAAACAGGCCCGACTACCAAAATCTGTCTTGTCTTGCCGCCCCACTCTTTGTGGACAAGAAGAGACACACGTGGCATATCAGTGGCCACCCACGTGTCATCCTCACCAACTCTCTGGTGTGGATAGTGGGTTCCTGCCACATTTTCCTAAATTTTCAACGTCGAGTAGATGCTTCGGCGCAGGCCGGGGCTGCTGATGGGGGGGAGGAATGCAGGGGATCCCTTGCCTGGAGAGCTCAGCGATCACAGCCTCCGTTGAGGGAGGCTTGAGCCCTGTGGGCAGTGGTAGCCATGGCTTGCTTATTGCCTCCTTCAGAGCCTTGTCAACTGCTTCCCCAGCCTTGCAAGCCAAAAAACATTGTATTGGAAACAGGACAACAACCACTAACCCCAGAGGACAACAAGCGGTGCATGTAACAAAAACACAACGGACAAATAATGTCAGTGTCATATGTCTGTTTCATTGCTGATGAGGCCAATCTTCATATCTTATGCCCTTTCCACTAAGAGGCATAGGCATGCTTCTATCCGCCAAAGTTAAACCGGTCCTAGCCAATAAATTGCTGCATAATGTTAACATTCAAATTTGCAGGACTACTTAAAAGTTTAATACCAGTTGCAAATCCAATGAGCTTGGCTGTGAGATACTGCCAACTGCACCAGCACATTGGCACCCCACTCCAACCTGCACTTTCCACGAAAATAGGGATTGCTCTATCACCCAAACAAGGGAAAAAAAGATCCTCATCTCCTCAGAATTCAGATCTTTAATCCGACAATACTCACCTGAGGGAGAGGGAACCTGGGCCCTTGAGAATGTGGCATCACGGGGCATCCCCGGAACTGTATGCCGGGTTGATGATATCCGTGTAATCACCAGATAGGATATGCCATGTGATTGGAGTGATATGGAGGAAAGGCCGTGATGGGCCTCTGTGGATAGTAACTCCTCGCCACCATGTCCCTATGCTGGGGCCATCTCCTGTGATCTTCTCTGGGCAAGATGTGCCTTTGACTTTTTCAATATTTCTGCTCCAAACAAGAAACCAATAGTTTGATTAACCCAACGAACCAAAGATGCAAGTAGTTATTCTTCTCGATGATGCTTAATGTAGAGTTGGAAAATGCTCAGTTTTCCATTCTCTTCAGAAAAAGTTGAGAGAAGTAAGCAAAAGACCTCTTGGATCATGCCCTACGGTTGGTTGTGTGAATGTAAAATTCTGTGCAGCTTTCCTTTTGTTTCTATTCATGTTCTGAATTGAAGGCACCCAGCAGGGTAACAGAAACAAAGGGTTTTTCGCACGGTACCTGGAGGTGACTTGCTACACTATGCTGGGTCAAGCCTTCTACTTTCATAAGCTCGAGAATACGAGATGGTATCACTCGGTCCATCCCCAATTGGTCCACAGCCTGCACAAACTTCTTATGCAATTCAGGAGTCCAGTCTACCTGAAACAGCAGAGACATCAAACTATAACACACATGATGCAGAACAATCAGGCCCTGTTCTCAAAGTATTGAAAGAAAATCACCTTCATTTTCTTTGGGTTAACTTTCCCAGGGGAGCTCTGAATGCCGAATGACTTAACTGTATTATTAGCACAATCATAAGAACCATGGGAATCATCTTTAGCTTGTGCAAGGGAAGGTATGCTGCTTTCGCTCTTAGAATTATTGTCACCCAAATCGCCCTCCTCTTTAACTAAATCCTCTTTCACCGACTGAATGCAAGTTTTGCCTTCCTGGGGAGTCTTGGCAGCTGAATCATCACAAGTAATTTCGACTGATTTAGATTCTCCATCTTGCTTCAGTTGTTCTTTCCAGTGCTGCAGTTAGTCTGCCTTTGGAGGCAGTCTCCCTCATCCACGAAAGGGGCCCCACAATTCAATTGTGGGGCTGAAGGTTTGTGAACCGACGCAGTTTCAGCTGGTACAGCTTTATTAACTTCTCCATTTTCTAGTTGTAACTGCAGAATAGAGACCAAAGATTCTATCACTGGCTTTAAGGACTCCGACACTTTGCCAACTTCTGCATTGAAAGCCTGCTCGAGCTTCGTGAATTTACAATGTTTCCTCCATAAAGTGCAGAAAACTCGAGCCATGTTTAGTGCAATTAGAAGCAAAAACTAGAAAGAGATCTTCATGCAAAATCATCTACCACAGCGTCCCATAGTCATTTTTCATTTATCCGTATCAAATGTGCCATTCCAACAGTGTATAAGACAGGAGAAAGACAAACCTTATGAACCATGTGTTGCCAGATATTCTTCAGCTTGTCCTCACAGAACGGTTTATGAAGAAACTCGACTGCTTTGAGCTGTTGAGGGGGAAAAAAACCATGTATCAGTTTTCTTTTTTGATTGATAAAAATCGTGTATCAATGACTGAGAATTTTTGTAAAATAAAGCCCTGCCTTGGAGTAAGAACTGTTAATTCGAGGACAAAGGAAGAACATATGAAGGCAATGAACCAACTCATATTAAAAGCTCAGGTTAGAGAATCTCACTGCTATGAACCTCATGACTGTGTTGAGACAATGAAAATCTGAAACCACTGCACCTGAAAACTTTGATACAATTTCGGATTCAGAAGTTTCAGAGAAAATTAAAGATTTTATGTTTATGGAGGGTGCATAAGGAATTCGAATATACTGATCGATGGCAAATCTCTAGCAGTTTCAAGAAGCTTGAAGCTCCCATCACCATCCCCTGGACTCACCTGCAACCAATATTCGGGGATTTCAGGCAGGAGTATTACCAGAACAGGAAGCTCTCTGAAGTGGCTTTTAACAGTGTTTAATCAGAAAACGTTTCTGACTATGAAGAATACCTCAACAATAGCAACATGAAAGATTTCACATTTACTTGCAATTGCTGGGAGAGTCTCCTCCTCATCAGAGAATACAGAAACTGCATGAGAGAAAGGATGTACTGCTAAATAAACTTATGAATAAGTATTTACTCTTTCTGGGACTAGTCAGTTTATGAAATCTGGTATAAGGAAGCTGGGGCGGTTAAAACTGTGAGAAACTCCACAACCACAGTCAAGCTTGTAGTCTGGGCACTCTCATTTGCGTGAGATAAGTTCCAGCAGCCCCAAATGTTGCAAAAAATTATAAACCTCAAAAAGGATGACAGTAGAAAACTGAAAATTTGCTTTGAACTGATGGAAAATTATTTTCCTTCACAACATGCAACGGACCAACTTTGTCATGGGGTGGGTGTTAAGAAACACTTGTACTAGGGGAATGGGGAAATTTGAACAGAAAGAGAGTAGTGAACAGAAGATGGTCTTTGGAATCCACAAACCAGTGTAGTCCATGGCATTGAGTTTCGCCTTCAGCTCGGCAGCAGAGGTAGGATCTCGGTAAAGGAGAAGGACCCTGAGTCCCTTCGGGAAATCTTTCCATCCCTGCAGATCACTGGAAGCGCAAACCATAGTTGGTTTGGCATTTGTTTCCTGTCTTTTGAAGAATAGACAAATCCGTACTTGCCCAAAATTCTGCATTGGGGAAAAAGAAGTTGTCCTGAGTAAGGTTTCCACGCCAAAGATAGAACTACGATTATGAGAACCATTGCACGTGAAAAATCTGCCATCAAATAGGGTAACACGACGAGGCGGAGAAGATATTAACAAATAACCTGTTATTTTCACCACATAAAATAAGACTGCAAATTTAATACCGTAAAATATAAAGTCTTCAGCTTCAACTGATCGGTAGTTTAACGGGTTTACCCCCATGAACATGAGCAATATCTTTAACAGGAGATCTTTGCAGAAGAGCAGAGATCTTGAGGGATACAAGGCGGGTACTAATGACAGCCAATCGACGAGAAACCTTAAACCCAAGTAGGATTTTGGTTGATTACATGGCAAAGAGACAAGCCATCACCACTTAGTACCGGTGTAAACAGAAACTGAAAGAAAGAGAGAGAAAACAAGGAAAAGAAAGAATGACACAGAAACAGCTCGTGACACGAAATGTTGGGTGTTCAAGAAAATGGCAAATTCCACCACCTTAGGTGTTCGAGCAAACAAAAGCTTGCTTTTTATTCTGGTTCTGTTCTGAGAGTTCAAGGAGAGTTCGCTCAGGGAGTGAGAGAGATGGCTGGGGGGAGTGTTCCTTTCCCTTTTACAGTGAAGGAGAGTGGCCCCGATGGAGTAAAAAATTGGGAGTGGGAGGGGGGACTCTAGACTAGACGGAAAGGAGCGTGGCGGAAGGCAAGGGGGATGAGTCTTCTTCCTCCTTTTATGTTTGAGTGCGGACTGTGGACTTACAACCGCGAGGTTGCTTTCAGCTCGCTTTCGCGGCTCTCGCTTTCCCAAAAGGCCCCCGTCAACCTTTTTCTAATTCAAATGACGACATTGCTGTGCTGATTATTCAATCTAATCCGTTTGCTGATCGAAATTGAACACGGAAATTCAAATTCAACGTAATATGGTGGCAAAGTTACCATAACTATACAGCCATCCTTTTATTGATCAGGATCATTAATCTGTGCTTTCTTTGATGAAGAATGATAGTTAAATTTGTTGCAGTTGATTATATTATAGGCCAAAAAAGTTGAATTTAAAGTGTTATAAGCGAACATGACTCAATATTTTTTATTTTGTTCTTTTCCATTGGTCCAGAGAAGATGTTTCTCATTATTAATACGAGAAAGTATTCAGTGAAGATTAGGTGAAAAAATATATTGTCAATCAGTAATTGATGGATACCAAAAATTTATAATGATGGCTTTCTTTTTCAATCACAAGAGAGATCTATGATCTAAAAAGTTGTGTAAGGAAGAGGAGAGTATAGTGACATGAAAATTGCCACCTATACAAATAGAATACCCTTTTAATTCCGAATTAAGGGCAATACCATTGTATACCGAATCCTCCTTCCCATTCACAGTGATTGCTAAGGTCTCGCATAACTGCACTTCTTTACAACCACCATAAGATAACCATCTGCGGGGAATCTGCATCTGAATGTGGTATTCTGTGCATTTGCCATCTCCATTAAGTGTTCAGACCCAACAACGCTATATGCTGAACAGTTGAAAAGTTTTTTCCGAAGAAACTGAATTCCCGTTCCCTCAAACAGCCATCCCACTGTTGATATCTGCTCTCTCACTTGTCAACCATAATTCAGTGAGAGAGACTGTGTCAAACTGATGGGAATCGAACTACAGAGACGCCATCCCGATTCATAACAAATGAGAAGTAAATAGCTTGGAATGTATACTTTGTAAAGTTGGAAGGGGAAGGGGACAGCCTAATCAGATCATTGACGAGCAGGCTATACGGTTCAGCTAATTTTGGACTCAAAACTGCAGAAAGGACGGAATCAAACTTATCAACGTACAAGAAATAATGTCCCGAACAATGATCTGGAAATTCATCGAGAACTAATCACATCACGGTAACAATTGAAACCAAGTTGATGCACCAGTAAAGGCATTAACATTTTCTGACATTGAGATCTGTAAGAGAACATTGAACATCAATATCAGACTTACATCTTAAATGTAATCATTAGGAAGCACTGCATGGATACTGTCCACTCCTTCGGAGAATGAGATTCTTATTTGGACCGAGAATAAAAGATTCTTTAAGTTTAATCGCAGTTCATATGTTGATTGTGACAAAACTGCTAGCAATCAATATTGGATTGTTCTATATGAGATTTTGCATGCACAATCTACACAAGAATTTTGTTGTGAATAGCTGCTCTTCCTGAGTCTCCAAGAGTGATCATGCAGTGGCCAACATGGTGGTCAGCCACTACGAAGAATGCAACTGCCCAACGGATCTAAAGCAAGACGACTTGCATTGTACAGCTAAATCTTGGTCAACCATAGCATAGATGGTTTTCGTCTCCACTCATTTCAAGTAATAACCCATAGTAATAGAGCCACATGCCCACAGATTTCAACTCCAAGTCAAACAAAACTCTAACTTTCCGGTCTCTTGGAAAACAAAGCTTTTCAAGGACCAACTGATCAACTTCAAGGGAGCTTTGAATTCAAGCAGGGAGAAACAATTCTGATGAATACTGACAAAACTTTGAATCATCAAATCTACGTACATTGTTTTTTGACACATGTTTGCCCTTTGATGCCAGGAGTTCTCTGCAAGAAAGGTGGAGATAGAAACAGGACAGAACATGAGAGGTAGGAAACCTATCTCAGCATTGTCAGCTACATGACAAATGAAAAAGCTTATAACGACAATATGGCAAGACAGCAATCAATAGCAGATGGATTCGAATCATACAGTGGGAAACAAACTCAACTTCAACTTAAACTCCTTGTTCTTGAAGTGTCAAAAATCTAGCCTTGAACCAAAAAAACATAGGAGGCATTCAAAAATACAAGATAATTGGTGGACGAACCATTAAGCTCTTGTTGTTACTTTAATCATGCCCCTGTTGCAAATGGTTCAGTATTTGATAATACATGATTCACCATAGAAAAGCTCAACCAGAAGTTACACACCTGAGCTGAATCTGTATAACACAAACCCTTCCAAAGGGCTTGAATCCTCCACAATGGGATGAAGACAGGGATTAAGCAGAAGCTCCTAGTGTCTCCACCCCTTCATAATATCAACGGTCTAGGCTCTACAGAAACATTTGGCATGAGCAAGTAGTTATATATACAAGTACAGAAAACGTGTTGTCTGTAAGATATTAAGAAAATTGAAAAAGGAGTGTGTATGTTATGCCGTCGCCAAATAAAGGTCAAGAGTCTGGCATGATACCACTTCTTAACTCGTGATGCTGAAAACTAGCATCCCTGACTTGAGGAGACTTTGATTTGCTTGTCTCGCTCTTTTTCCTTGCTTTTGAATAGCTCAAAGAGCCTTCAACTGCTGCAAAATGGGAAAGGAAATATAGAAAAGAGAGAGAATTCATGTCAACCTCATATTGTAGGATCTTAGGACACGATTCATATCTTGTTTGAACATGAGCAACATATATACTCAATTTGCTTCATAAAGAATTCCTGCCAACAAAAAGGGCTGATCCATTATTCTTATAAGAGGAGGCACTGAAATAGATATCTCTGTATTATGTTAATAATGAATATCAATTGATACAACCATATTGTTTGTTCTAAATTTTATGAGCTGGTAGTAACTAATCAAAGGATGAGACAGCATTCCGAACCTTGCCATTCCCATACCACTTTTTGTTCACCCTTCACCAATTTTGGATACCGATCTACACGAGAATCTTCCTGAACCAATTCTTCAACCTGCAACCATGACTTAGTTGGTGCACGCACACTGACCTCTTCTTCCAACAAAAGAAAAAATTGATTTTAAGGAAAAGAAGAGAAGAATGCTACCATGCACTCATGTATTGGAAAACAACTCAACATGCAGAATAAACATTGAGGAGGAAAAAGAAAAAGAAGCACATTCTCCTGTAAAAAGATATCAGTTCAGTACACATTAATGTTGGATGAGATAGCTACCCAACATGCTGAAACCAAAATAGGCTATCCTTAAACATGAGAAGTATGAAAATAATGTCCAGGGAGAAGCATGGAAAAGGTACCACTTTAAGCATAATAAAAAATATATATAAATCATGTTTGCTTCATTAAATTGCAACAAGCAATGATGACCAGCAAGAACAACACAGTTCATGGAATAAGTAAAGTTGTTTATTGTAGGAGAATTTGGATAAAGGAAATGGCCGTACCTTCTTCCATAAAAAGGGATCCTTCCTTTCGTTAGGTAACAGCAGATGATCCCTCAACCAAGCCGCGACTACCCATGGTTCACCATTTTGTCCCTTGGACATCAAAGCATTCTCCTCAAGTATGTCACAAACCTAACAAATAGGCAGCACCTTCATTTATCTAGGTTTCCTGGCTCAAAGACTCAAGAAAGCAAACATCTTTGAAGCATTGACCCTCTGCCAATAGAGACTAGATTCTACTCTCCTATGACACCAATATTGGCAATTTTTTTAAAGTCCATCTTCCCTGTAGAAAGATACTTGTTACCACCACAAAAAGTTACCACCTTTCTTCAATGTGTGTATCGATTCCACTGGCATATTGAAAATACAATGCTAAGCTCCTGAAAATGTTGATATGATGAATATGGAAGAGGAAGAATTTCCCTAACTCAGTTTTCAAATCAACGGCCTTTTCATTAGATTTAAGCGCCAAAATTCTACTTCTTATCATGTAAAGAATAGCAGATTTGCTACCTGATGATAAAGTTCTTCCGCTCTGGTCGACAAATACCGTGTCTTGCGAATTCTCCGGATTAGCACCATAAAACCCACAAGCTGTAGACCTTAAATACTGTCAACAAGCTTCTAAAAATTGTTGTTAAAAATGCAAGCACAGAAGATCAGCCACAAGAATGGAATACCAATGTGCAAGCTGGCACAAGAAATAACACATGCTCGAGGATCCATTGATGAATGCGGCAGCTATATGGCTTGTAATATTCTGCCAATGCATCTGGACACTTGAATTCTTTCATCCTATAAGAAACAGATAAGATATGACCACAGAATACTAAATACAAGAAGCCTCCAATGACAATACTCCATCTGAAAGAAAGTACCCTGCAGGATTTGCCCGGGTCTCCAACAATTTTACAATCGTCTCCATTGCCCTTATTTTTGTATACATGAAAAGAGATGAATCCCCACCAAAATTTTTCGTGATCAGCTGTCCGTCTAAATCAGTTAAGACATCAGCCTCCTGAACCTGTCAAATGATCATACCTAGTAACTATACAAACAATATCTTAAATGGCTATGCGAATAACATGATGTGGAAACAGTAACAAACGACTCAGGGAAGTAGCCAGAGTTACAAACCCAAGCTGTCCCGGCTCTACCACACAAAAGTTGAGCATAGGTTTCACATAAACGAGATTCAACCCATTCCGACTGCAATTCATTTCAAGAACAATTTCAGATTAGGTAGGCATGCAGTAACCAAGTTTTCATCACACTGATTAAATGAATGACCAGGTCTCAGGACGGACAAGTTGCTTAGCTGTCTCATTAATATCTCTATCTTCTATACAAGCTCTTCCTTGCTTTCTGTATCCTCGGACACATTCCAATTCTCCTCGGTGACATTCTCCATTACTTGGGCAAGGCTCACAAGAATCTGACATGATGTGATCACAAGAGCAAACACATAGCTTCACAATGGCATACTCATCGATTTTAAGTGACTGGATCATTTTCAATATCCAGGTGAATCAAGAGTAAAAGAGTTGAAATACGCAATTTTTATGCTAACACTGCCATCACTATTCAAATACATGCGAGAGTAAAGCAGGAGGCGATGAAGCACGGGAAGCAATGGTTACTGTGGCAAGGGCCGAAGATAGGAAATGGTAACGGACCGTCGAGGGAAGACTCCGCGGAATGGACATCACTGTCACAGAAGGGCTTAGCTTGGGGATTAACGACGCTGGCGAAGAAGTTGCACGAAACAGCGACAGCACAAGCGATCGCGACCACGGCCACGAGCTTCAGCAGCTCTTCTCTCGAGGGGAAGAAGCTCGACGGTGGCTCCAGAGTGGTAAGTGAGTGGAGAGAAGATCTCGAGGAAGACGAATGATCGAGTTTAGGATTTCCGCGCCTTTTGGGAGTCGAAGACATTTTCGCGCAGACTGGAGAGAGACCGGAGGGAGGAGGCTTCGAGTTGCCGTTCGTTCCGCTCGCGGAGCATAGCGGAGGAGGATGCAGCGGCCCGTATAGACCCAGAGCCACGAGCTTGTCGGACCGACGCCGAACTCTTATTGCCGAAGGCATTTCATTTCATGAACCCGGTGCACCGATAATTCTCGGCTGAAGGGATCGGATCGGTCGGGAGTTGGCATTGGGCTTTTTGATGGGCTTAACAGCTGAAAATTAAAATGTTTCTCAGCCCATTATGACCCGAAATTTCCTTTTCTTTATCTTTTACTAACGTAAAACTTGCCCTCACAGCGAAATATAAATTATTAAAAATAAAAATATTTCTAATTTATTAAGATATAATAATAATAATAAGAATATATAATGATATAATTTACAGGCGTCTTGAGTTTTATTTTACAAGTTTACTAATGATTACCATTTCATGGGGCGTTATTATATTTAATTTTCAATAGAACCTGGTACCTGGCAACTGATTCCTAGTAGCCTACTGCATATTCGTTTTATGATTTGTTTTTACACTATGCTAAAGTTTGTTCATTAAATGCTTTCTGTCCTTTTGCTATCACATGAAATCTGTCGAATTTTTTCGGTTATTCATACCAAAATATTTCATTTGGTCTCTGTTATTCTCATCCCATCTCAGGTTCCTCGCTGCCAAATGGTACCCATAAGCCAGGAGTTCATCCTGGGGGATTCTTTTTTTTTTTTTTTTTGGTAATTCATCCTGGGGGATTCCCTATGCCTTGAGTCCCTATCCCACCTTTTCATGGCACCCCACTTTCTCAGCCTTATGCTATTCCATATCGCAGTGGAGTTCATGGACCAGTTGGTGCTGTTTCTCTTGTCCCTTAATCCAGAACTCATGGTTTTGGTGCTGGGCGAGGCAGTGCTGCCTCTCCTATTGGCAGTCACTTACCACAGCAGCAAGGAACCAGCAAAGTACTGGAAATGTTGGTTCGGGCTTCAACTTCCCAGCAACTGAGGGTGCATAAACTCAGCCTTCTATTGGTTGCCCTCTGTCACAACCTGGCTTCATCAATAGCGTAATTATTACTGCTTATGCGTATACTCTAGCCTTCTTTCACAGACTTGATGGATGATTTACTTCCTTTATTGTCACTGATACTGCAATGTTCAATCTCGCAGATGCCTGTTCAGGTCCCTAACCAAACATTTCGAGATGGATTTTCCATGGGAGGCATGTCCCAGGTATCTTGAGATCACCTGATGCAAGGTTTTTCTTCGACTGATCAGCAACATTGACTGTTTATACTTGCCTGCTCCTTTCTTTCGTCTACAATCAGGACTTCTTGGGTGATGACTTCAAAAGCCAGGGTCCGGATGTTCCCTACAACGTTTCTGACTTCTCCACACAGGTGTCTATCATGGAATTTCAGTATCTCAAAATTTTTGGATGACTCCGCTTAGGGAGCTAGAAGCATGGAGACATAAAACTGAGGTATGGTCCAAGCGTATGAGTGAGATGTTGACCTTTCTGCCCATTCCTGTAGGCTGCTCTGAGCGGATATGCTGTTGACTATGTCACACAAGGAAGCTAAGGTGGGTTTCCAGGAAACTTCTTGAATCAGAATTTACATTCTGGATATCCCCGTTTTGGCGATGGAAGTGACTTCATGTCTCAGGTTTACTCAAGTTGCCTTTTTGAATCTAAGAAAAGGATGATAAAAGTGCATGGCTTTCCTCCATGATCTAAATTTTTGAGTTATTTGCAGGATTACATAAATCATGGATCGCAAGGCCTCTTCACTCAGGTTAAATTTAATGACTCCCCACAAGACGATGTTTCGTAGAACCACATTTTTCAATCTCAGGTTATATATATATATATATATTGAATCCTATATGTTTTGGTTTTGGTTTTGGTTATTATTGCTATAGTACACACCTAAAAGCTGTTTACTTGTTCTTAGGGCTTGCTGAGATCTGTTTACTTGCAACCATTACCACAATACAACATGCAGGGTGCTTCTTCTCAGCATCCTCAGCAGCAGCCTCAGCAAGGCCAAAACTCTCAAAATCAAGAGATTCACTACGGTGGTTAGAGAGGCTTGAATGAGGATTTTGGAGGGGATGGGTTATAGCCTACCTCATGATTCAGCAGCTTGGTATCCTGTATTGTCACATATGATGGTGCGAATTAATGTGTGGCTTGGAAAGATGCACAGAAGATTTTAAGGGTCTTGCTGTTTTGGGACCTGTTTGGACTTGCAGCCGACTTTCTTGTTGTGGATCATGACCAGATTATCATTTTAAGACTGCAGTGTGACGTGAGAAGAAGAAAAAATTGGGCTGGTTGTACAGGCGGCATGACCAGTGCTGAGAAATAAGAGGACAATCCCATTAAAATTGCTCGGTGATGTGCGGGGGGAGAGAAGGGACAAAAGCACTACATGGATGGTTTTGTCAGATGTGCGGGTTTTCAGGATATAGTGGAATGGTGCAATTCGTGTCAGTTTCTAGGCGCTAAGTCTGTTTATACAAGAGGAAGGCCACCGGTGGTAGGTTTTTGTGTATAATACAGCGGAATGGTTGGCCTGTCCATTTCAGCTCTTACTGAAGTGTGCAACTAGGCTCTTTTGAATATAGAATTTGCCCATTGTTATGATGATGATGATTATATCTCTGTCCATTGCCCATTGCCCATTGTTATTGACTAATCTTCTCGATCGGCCGTGCTCTCTAGCTTTCTCGGATATACCTCATATCATTTTCATCTAAAGTTTGGTTTTGATGTGCTCTAGCGTGCAGTGTAATATAGTGGAGATGTGATTCCTAATGGAGAATAGTGGCATGGAAGAATCCATTCCATTCGTCAAGGAAGCTTTGAATTCTGTTCTTTGTATTGTAGGTACAATTTCAGAGTACCTGGAAAGACAAACCATCCTTGCGCTCCTTCAAGGTCGTTTCTGACTTGGTTCCCGAGCATCACCACGGGCTGGAGAGACTCACAGTTCAAGATCACACTGTTATGCAATTGTATTAAAATCCCTAGCATATGAAGCTTCTTCGATCTTCCTGGCAATGAGGACATGTCAAAACTTTTTAGGTGCTGACAGCTAACATTCGACATTCAAGCAGAATCGACTCGTTTTATGCTTTAATTGTATTCGACCCCATAAGACGTGTTGATTTATTGTTCAATGATTTTTCCCTCCCTGTTTCTAGATGTTCAGATATTTGAAAATCAAGAAAATTTTCCAAATTGTGATAAGTTTTCAGGGTCTTAATCCATCGATCCTCGGGCTCCCATGAAACAGAGCCGCCCACTTGTTCCCTGTCATAATCAAAAGACCATTTGGTTTCCTGTCTTTTATCGACCTAGAACCGGTACGATAACCATTAACATCATCCATAAGTCGGTTCAAATGATTCGATCAATCTCTCTCTCTACAATAAGATATTATATTCAACACTTGTAAATGGAAAATGATTCAAAATTAAGAGAATTTTTTATATCTTAAATAAGTTGTAGGATCTTGGATATCATTTTGATTCGTTGGGTTATTAGTTCTTCACTGGGGAAAGCAAGATCTTGATATACAGTGAGTTCAAGATCAGCATTAAGCTTTTTCTTACGATGATAACAAGTTTAATAATAATAAATTATGATGAATTTATATGTTTGGCACATCATGCACGCACACATCATGAGAAGATCAAAGGACAGCGTTAAGGCAAAGTAAAGAAACAGCCGACCCCAACAATGTTTCTAGCCAGATAATGTAAATGGTGGGGCACATGATCATGACTCGTCCTATAATTAATTGAACGCAAGTATATGCAAAACATGTGGCCGTGCGTATCAATCATACTCGACCAATTCATTCTGAATCATCTCCGTTTGTGATTCAGTCAAAAGCACATGCATGCACCAACACGGGGTTGTTTGGAGTCGTTTTACGCCTCTTTTTCTTAAATAAAACCTCGAGTTCGAATCTTATGGCAGAATAAATACCTATAATTAAAAGAGATATACGTTTTAGGGGCGGATTTTTTCACTAAAATTTAAATTAATATGAACTCATTCAATCTATATGATTAAAAGCAAAAAACGTGTGTCTGACATTTGAATTCATATAACATATCTGATACTGCATAGAGGATGGTAATAGTAGCGTCGTTCTAGCTAATTCGCTTCGTAATATTCGGGTTTTTGTATTCAACCACAAATATATTAAATAAACTGAATAGTCCGATGTAATGCTAGTGCTGGTCCGTCAACATATATAGCACAATCGAAAGCCCCGATCGAGGAATCTAGTGTTCGCCAAGACTCAAACTTGAAGAATCCCTTCTAACAATTTTACTTAAATGTACTCGAAACTGAAATCTTATGCTCATCAAGTTGTATGAGAGTGAGTTTTGGTGGGAGTGGTTCGTATAACAGATCTGCCAAAGCAATATCTATATAGACATAATAAACATATGATCCGTCGGTCCAATTAAGTAAGGTTGGCTCAAATCAAATCAAACAGTTCCCTTTTACCCACGGATTAATTGGCATCTGCGTGCCACCCGTTTCATGTCAAAATCTCATAAGCGATTCATTTAATATATGAGTCGTGTGCAAAATTTTCTTTTCTGGCAAAATAAATAAATAAATAAATGAGTCGTGTTGTCGAGATGGTGGAATGTTTATCTTATTAATTAGCTAGTCCATTATTATATATAAATTTGACCAGATTCAGATGGCTCCATTCATCTTGATTAATATTATTATGTACAGTACAGTCGAGTCGCCCCCGATTAAACAGACATGGGATCTAGCTCGTGATTTGAATCCTCAATTGTTGTTCCGACCCACATAATTGACAATGGAGGAACATGGGACGAATGTATATTATTATTGTACATCGGATTGTCGTCTTCTTGTGATCTCTTTCTGATCGCTCGAGGTAAAGGTTGACATGCCACACACACACACACACATGTATGTCGTTATCATGCATATGGAAACATTATTTATCGATTTTTTGGCCTTCAATTAAAAGTTTTTACTAATTCCCTTATAGCAGTGGAATTGTCGGCCTAGTTAAACTAAATTTATCGGGGTGATATCAATGTCAAATGCCACATTTTATTTTTTTCATTAGAAAGGAGATTTAGAAATTTTAAAGAGATGAAATGAAAAAGTAGAAGAAACGGAAATCGAGAATATATTTAACGAGAATCAAATCCGAAACGAATTTAAGACTTCTTGATTCTAGATCAAACGCGGTGTCATTGCACTAAATCCAATTTATTTCATCTGACTTTAATTTAAGCGTTGTCTATCCAAGGGTACTGTTTAATTTTTGCGGGTGGAAATATGTGAACGTGCAATAATCGGGTCAACAATGTATAATGGCTGATTAGGAATGGCATGCAGTGGGACAATAATTTGACATAAAAAATCACGGGACCAAACCGATCCACTGATCTGTTTTATGTATTTATTGCATTTTTCTGGTCGTGAATATCTACTGTGGACCGTATATCATGCCACATCAAGTGTGAAAAAAAAGAGAATTTCAAAATATGAAGGCATACTAGACTGGGAAAAAAAACTTAATAAAGGTTACAATGAGTTTTACTGATGAGAATTAAACCAATAACTTTTAGATCTCGGGACGATAGTGATACCACATCATTAAACCCTTTTGCTTATATTTAGTTTTTTAATTACAGAGGAGCTCCGTAGACCTAAAAAAGAAAGAGGAACAGAAGAATAAATGGGAGATGATATCCCGCGACTGAAAATTGAAACCGAGATCTCTCTTAACCGTAAATCGATGATAATGGTATTATACCAAACCGTCTATGTCTAGGGTTTTAGAGAACTTAGAAATCAACAATAATTGCACGGCTGGTGTGGCGAGGGGATTCCAATTGCATACAAAAGTTTAATCCTTCTTTGTCCACGAACAGTTGAACCACACTAATCTCCTACATTAATTACATCATTAGTTGGCTAGCAGCGCAGACCTATCTAGAGATAATTTAAAAAAAAATACTTAAAATATATTTTCCGTAACATATCTCTCCATTTTTCCGCCCTTTAATAATATTCAAGTTTTTTTTAAAAAAAAAGATACCGAACTACCTTAATTAACCTATCATTATTCGACGCAC
Source organism: Lagerstroemia speciosa (assembly GCA_037672795.1). NCBI lineage: Eukaryota > Viridiplantae > Streptophyta > Magnoliopsida > Myrtales > Lythraceae > Lagerstroemia > Lagerstroemia speciosa. Next base: position 9,900,184 of record CM075289.1, on the reverse strand, counting down.
CGAGTTTTTCCATCAACGATTAATAAAATTTTCCAAATTGTGAGCAGAGGAGAATCAGATAACGAACAATATATCGAATAACAAGTATAATATATATATATATGTATAGACACACACACAGAGGGGCCTTATGTTGTGGCATACAAAACTTCTTTAGTTGACAAGTTTTTATCTGTGCTTTCACTGTCGATGTGTGTGTGTGTGTATGTAAATAGAATTGATGCCTGAACTGGAGGAGTTGTTTGTTCAAGGATGTGATGGCCCAGTGGGGAATACAGAAAATGGGGGAAGTGCGTGTTGGATTGGGACGGTCCAAATTTAAAAAAGATGTCAATGATTTTGTGACAAACCTTGTGGGTTTGTGTGAAAAAGGCAACGTGTTGAGGGAATATATATGCACACACGCGTACGTAATGGTGGGTGGTGCATTTGGTGCAAAGAAAGGCATTGATAGTGGGTGGACTTTTACAGAGGGATGGTGGAAGAATTGGAATGTCACAGATGAGATGGTGCCATGTCAAGAAATTAGAATTCAAGAAAAAAGAGAGACGCCTGAAGATATCGTCAAGATCGATGATGATCAGATCCCAAGTTGACATCCGAGCACGAAAAAAGTCTTATATGTAACGAGTATATTATATATGCTAAATGTTACCAGTGTTAATAGTAGTTTAACATATTAGTAAGATAGTAAAAATATTTTACGGATGTACACATATCATACCGATGTACTGAATACCTTGACATGTGTCATTTGGTATACTCGTCACAAGAAAGCCTCGGAGTCTGTGTACATCTCGCTCATGGTTTTGAATGAGAAAGAAAAAGAAAAGCAATGGTTGGCTTTAAGCTGAAGTTTGTTCAATAATTCATGGCGAATGCACCGCATGTTTTCCGGAAACAACTTCTTGAAATAATTAATAAACCATCTCTACTAGGACCACCAGCCAGGACGACAGTGAGATCTGGTTTTTAATCAATGGAGTAGTGTTAAAATCATCATCAGGAACATTGATCGATTAGAACACGGGTTCGTGTTATCGCTCTCACTGTTCTACTCACACAATAATCACTTCATCTTCTTCTTCCCCTCCTCGAAAAGTTAAGAACCAATGTATTGATTGATACGAGCACATCATCGATGGATATGAGTCTGTCTGTCCAGGACATAGCTGAGACATTAATATTACTGCATCTGGTATTATACATGCATGTACACATTACATGTACTTTTTCCCAAATTTCATGGTCGTGTTTTACTTCGTTGTGATATATATGAAACCCTAGCCTTAACTTCGAAGCGGAATTCCCTGCACTAGCCAGCTTCTCTGCAGGAAGCAAGAGAAGAAGATGATGATGACGAGCATTTAAAGTTGACCCAACATCCCGAGCTTTAGCTTTCATGGTTAGAACACGAGTTCGAGGAGAATAAATGTATCGACATTAAAAGAAATAAAAGGGCATGAACTCGGAGAGAGAAGTAGTTCATGATTTTCAAAGATCGGGCCGTTGACTAATTGCCTGCTGTCACTTTTGCATTGACTGATGAATAACTTCACATACATACCTATTTGAAGGTTTATACAGAAAAAATGAATTTTGACTTGCAATCATGGACAAAGTTATGTTAATTGATTGCTTTGAATAGTTAGTCTGGCCAACCACTCAGTTTTTCTTCCCCAGTATGCTGGATCTCTCTATCTCTCTCCCCCCCTGAATTTAGTCCCTCCTGTAAAGTAAGGTCAACTGTCATGGAGGGTAAAATTGATTTGATTATTAGGAGATTTGGTTGGCATGACTCTACACATGATGAATGCGTCTATTCCTTTCAGGAGATGCATAATTTTTTTTTTTGAAATTTTCATAATGTAAAAAAAATATAACAATGTGAAATAATTCCCTGTCGTGAGTGAGTGAGAACTTCGATTACCCTACAGACATCTGAGCTTGAGGCAACATGTTGATGCATTCGAGAGAACCAAGGAAAAAATACAGTTGTAATTGCCTTCGATTTCTATGATCCGGTAAAAGATATATGACAGCTAGTTTTTGGCATGACATTAAGTTTGACTGACAAAAAAAGCACATTCCAATAAATCATCTCGGTTTTTCCATGCTTAGGAGCTCAACAGTATATGAGAAATTGGCTGGCAGAACAATTCAAACCAAGGAAAAGAGATGAGAAAGGAAGATGTGATTGAAAATTGTCCAGATTGGAGGAGGAGAAGGAGGAGGAAGAAATCGATGAAAACTCTGCCGTGCAAGGCTGGATTAGGGTTTCATTTTCAGAGATTGATTAAGATCAGCCGACTTATTGTTGTGCTGTGGGGTCCTCAGCTTAAGGACAACATGAATTGCTCCATCGATGGATGGATATCGGATGGATGCTAATTCCAATTCCAAGAACTGGCCCTCCCTTTTTTTTTTTTCTTTTTTGCTATCATGTTTTATTATTATTTTTTTATAAATACCACATCACATTTAAAAACTCAATTAATTTTAACTAATTTAAATTCGAGTAATTGACAAATAAAGTTCACCCAAACATGAATTTTTTTCAATTACTGGACTCGAACTCGGGATATTACTTGTGGAGAAAAGGGAGCCATAACCTACCTCAATTAGACAAGGTTAGTTTTATTTCTTTATTTTCCTGAGACTCCTTAACCCAATCAATCTCTTTGATGTTTTTTTGTTCAGTTTTCCAATTTCCTGGCCATTCCTTTCACGTGATTAGGCAAGTGGCGTATTGGGGGTTAATTGACCAATTAACTAAGATGTTTCTAAACAATTGTATACAAACGTGCCATTTTCATCAATGGTGTGAAATTAGTTTCTTCACCTTCCTTCACCGGGTAATTGTTGGCATTCCTTGAAGGAAAAGTAGGTAAGAACAGTCAAATCGATCGACCAAATCTCAGAAACCAGCTATTCACGGATGATCGAAATTAAGTCGTCATGCATCTTCATCCAATTTCTGAAATCCCGAAAGTTTTTCCGCAATTCCTCTTGTTAGACAATGCATACAACAAGCAAAAGGGCAACCTCAACACTTGTTATATCTTACGAAAACTAGGAAGTATTGTCTTCTCGACCGAAATATATGTTATCGAAAAGCTCGCTCAGCGAAACAATTATTCAGAAGTCTCTCTAAACCGACTACTCAATGTTACCCAAGTGAGATGATTTCGGAGATGTCGATGAGACATGAAATCAATCAGCGATTCTATCTTGAGGAATCATCATCACCATGACGCACATGGATGTATGCAAATACTCTAGCTTGAGCACTCATGCATATTAGAGTTGGAATATGGCATTTGCTTGAAATGGGAAGGGGAGGGTCCAGCTCATTAAAGCAATGAAACACAGCCTCAGTTGTTGTCTTATTATCTGTCAAAAACTTATAGCCACTCAATTACCCACCACCACTCATGCATTTAAAAAACAAAGGACCAATACTATATCCCAATTTTTCATCCACTTTTTGGTCAATTTCTTCATTTTTTTTTTTTGAGAATAAGTGTGGTAATAATATGGATTTGTTGCTGGGCAAGAATGATTCTTTTTGGGTGCTCACCACCATGAGCCATGAGTAACCCCCACCATCGATGGCAAAATTCTCGACTATGAATTCTTTCATTCGTAAAACCCGAAATAATATCTTATTTAAGGGCAAAAAAAGGAACCGAAGCAACCTAAATCGATCTGCGTTTGGTTGGTTTGGGGAAAGAATGATTCAGCCATTTGACAAAGTCAAGAAGGGAACTTGGGATCAGACATCTTCTCCGGGGGGGAAGGGGGAAGGGGGAAGGAAGGAAGGATTTCTCAACCAAACAGCAAAGATTGCCAATTAGGTTGCAGGTCTTCTCTGTTTTCTAAGTTAAGGAAAAAGGATGAGAAATAAGAGGGCGTGTAGCTTTTGGGAACTTGAAAATCTTCAGCACCAAGTAAATTCATTTTATTTTTATTATTATTATACTAATAAAAAATTCGATAATTTTGAAATACGGAAATTGTCCCATTTGATTCATGGAAAGTTGTATTATTAAGATAACAACGTGGGTGTTTTCTAGAACGTGTTTCAAGCAACCCATGAATTCAAACATTAATACCAAAGAGCAACTACGACTTTCTACCACCTTACCGTGGCCTGATATTTGACATCTAACTGACTTTTCGATCTCTACAAGTCAAATAACCCCGTTTCAAACATTAATACCAAAGAGCAACTACGACTTTCTCTCACCTATCAACTAATGCAAAAATTTCACTTACTCTCCCATTGATAGATGATTAAGAATAATCGGGAGCTGTTCGTTTCCGTTGAGGGACGAGGACAGAACATATATAAAGCCACTGAAAATTAAAAAGAGGTGAACAAGTTTCCCGAAATCAACCCCACAGCACCTGTTCTCATTCAATTTCTGTTTGTCGTCCGGTGCCCATAAGACATAAAGACTCCATCAGAGAAGAAGACGAAACCGATTCCCATTCCCAACCCACTCGAAGAAGAAACCACGTCACGGAAAGAAGAGAGGATAGATAGGAAGAGACGAAGAGCAGGGAAAGAAACGGAGACAGGGCAATGGAGGGCACTAGAGGCATGATTTGCAGCATCGGCTCTTGATTTCATCGGGGGCATCTTCGAGGCACGGAGTCGTCCGGTTCTTCTACCTTCTTGCTCGCTCTCCGGATTCGAAAGCCATGGCTGTGCAAGCTCAGTACCCATCCAATGTTCTCCTCCTTGACAGGTCAGTAGCGTTCTCCATCCGTTGCATCTGTTCTTTCAAGGTTCGTGTATTCTCTCGCTGAGAAAAAGTCCTTTCTTCTCTTCTTTTGTTGTTGTATGTAATTTCGATGAAAGTGCAGAAACGTGCAAGAGGGTCAGGACTATTCGATGCAACCACAACCGGCGGGGTTATTTCTCGACCAGTCACAGGGATTGGTCGATAATGGAGGTGAGCTGAAGTTGGGCAATAAAAAATTGAATGATAACTTTCTGCAGTTGTCTGGTTGGCAACGAACCAGATTCCGGTAGCCTCTCCTGAATAGCTGTCTGCTTGGAAAATCTCAGGAACCGTAAATCACCGCAAGAGAGGAAGAGAAATCTGTGGCTGGGCTGCAGACAACAACATCGTCGTTTCGACTTCATCAATGAATGTCTACTCTCTTTCTGTGCAACCTCAGCAGCCGCCGCAGCTTATAGACCTCACCAAACTCCATAATAATAATCCGGTGTCGACGGGTCTCCAGTTATCTTTCACTCCCCAGCAGAATCATCATCAGCATCACATCCACAATCATGCCCATCAGCAGAAAGCTGTCGACAACTCTTCTGCAATACTGTCTCTGTTTAAGGAAGAGTTAACCGGCCATGTCAGGCAACAGAAAGAAGAGATTGACCAGTTCCTCCATGCCCAGGTACCAATTTCGAGGACTTATCGAAAAGGAAAAAGCTACCAATTTCGAGGACAACAATTCGACACAATCGAGATTTTTTTTCTTATTCTTTCAATTCACTTCAATCTTCCAAGATAATTAGCTCCAAGTTTAGCCCAAAATTCACCGTAAATGGGAGGAGGGAAGTAATGCTTTTGAAGAAAAAGCCTTTCTTCAGAGACCCAAAAATGAAATGGAAGGGAAGGCTACAAATTTCAAAAGTTCAATTGTGGGAGAAAATGCCTCTTGCAATTTACCCAAAAATAATTGATTTTTGCAATCGGAGGGGAGAATAAAAGAAGCTGTTGAATAATGAATACATTAACCACATTCTTCATAGTTTTTCACGAAAATGCTGGAATTTCTTAACAAATGCCAATAATCCAACGAACAGGGAGAGCAGTTGCGGCGTACATTAGCAGAGAAGAGGCAGAGACACTATCATGCACTGCTGGGTGTGGCCGAGGAATCCCTCGCTCGGAGACTCCGCGAGAAGGAGGCGGAGGTGGAGAAGGCAAAGCGCAAGAATGCGGAGCTGCAGGCACGCGCCGCCCAGCTGGGAGCCGAGGCCCAGTTCTGGCAAGCGAAAGCACTGTCTCAGGAGGCGGCGGCCGCCTCCCTGCGGGCCCACATCCATCAGGCCGTGATGGGCGGCGGGAATGACAGGAAGGTCGACGGCTGCGGTGCTGCTGTGTGCGAGGGCCAGGCGGCGGAGGACGCGGAATCAGTGCATGTCGATCCGGACCGCGAATCCTCGTCGGAGCCGAGCTGCAAGGCCTGCCGGAGGCGAGCGGCTACGGTGCTGATGCTGCCGTGCCGGCACTTGAGTGTGTGCAAGGGGTGCGAGCGCGTGGTGCGCGCGTGTCCGCACTGCTCCTGCGCGAGAAGTTCCAGCATCGAAGTCTACCTCCCTTAGGGCCCAGGCCCATGTGGGCGGCCCATTAAAGAAGCTAGGGCCCACTGAAAGGCCCAAACCATCAGAACAGCCCAAAGAACGAAATTGCTCTTTTCAGATATTTATATAATTTTCATTTTTTTATAATTTCAAAATTCTATTGGGAAGGCTTTTCATCTAAGTAGAAGATGATGTACATGGCTACAGCTTATTCGTTTTTTTCCCCTTTTAATTTAGAAATTCAATTGAAGTTTGAGGACAGCAAGCAACGATGTCGTTTTGATTTGCTGTGTGTGTGTGTGTGTGTGTGTGTGTGTGTGGGCAATTGCAAGATTGATTTGTGATGCCTCGGCTAACCAAATGACAAAAAAGTCCCTAGTGTTTGTGGCAAGGACTGAACTGAACCAAATAAAATCTGTCGCATTAATTAAGCCTACTGCTGTAACGTGGGCCGCATAGGCCTCTCTCTGAAATGGAAAATTTTTGGAAGATCCAAACTGGTCAGGCCCAGAGTGGCCCATTGGCCCAATCCCAAATTCCATTTCCTTGCCCATGCCAACTGTGGCAACGGTGTAAATCCATTTTCTATTCCTTTATATATATATATATATATATATATAAATAGTTACCAACTGTAACCTTGCATGAGCTTAATTACAAGACTCTCGAATTTAATTAGTAACATATTAAATGATTATATCTTATAATAATATAGTAAAAAAATTAATCAGATTATTTTGATTAATATTAATATGATAATTATTAAAATTATTAACACTAATTTATTTATTTATTATATTTAATTAATATTTTATTAAATAATATAATAAAATAGTACCTCCTAAGAATTTCCGAGTGATCGGGCAGTGGTCCGACTGCCGACTCAAATTCTGGAAGCGAAAATATGCACAAAGTCAACTATATATTTATGAAAATAAAAATAAAGAAATTACGTGTCGGCACGTTTGAGGATCCAAATTCTGTCGGCCAAAAGAAAATCACAAGATCGCCATTACCCGCCATCCGCGTTTAGCTTTATTCAACTACCAATCCCTTATCTCCCCGCTCTCTCTTCAGTGAAGAGTCCAGCAGATGGAAGGACTGATCAAGGCCCTGATCGACGTGGCGATCGGCGGTGGCGCCGACGGGGATCGGAACGAAGACCGGCAGCGAGATGAACGGTCCAGATCCACTTGGGCCGAGGCAAGCAAAATCGACCATTATCCAGATCGGCGGATTGGTTTCATCTGGTTTAGTCTGCGATTGCGAATGAATTATGTTCGTTTTTAGTTCTGACATCGTCGTATATCAGGTGGTGTCGGGAGATCAAGACGAAGAGAGAGGGGATAATAATCAGCGGGGGCACGTCCATCATCAGAGTGCTTGGAACAGTGAGGTATTCCCCTCCCCTCGAGTTTTTCTGATCTTTACCTGAAGAAATTGGAATGAGATTTGTAGTCTTTAATAATGTGGACAGGAAAAGAGTGAAACTGGACGTCACGAGGATGAGTGGGAGATTGCGGCTTCGGGACCTTCCAGGCGACCCCAACAGGTAACATTTCGGGGTCCTTGGAGCTGATGAACTTAGTGCTTCTTCTCACTGATCAATGTTGGTTTCAAGATGGATTGTTATTCATGAATAAAATTATCAGACTGGCGCCTCAAGAAAAAAGATTATGTTTCCGTTTTACTGTTGAGATGATGAAACCATTTGAACAGAAGCCAGCAGACAAGACCTTGGAATGGCCAACAATATGCCATCATGTCGCCCCCACCTTGGGTTTGTTGAACTCTGTCAATGGTGAATTTTACAAAATTTTCACATATTCCTGCCACTGTGGAGTGAATCTTTAAAGAAAAAAATATTCCTTGGAGCTGGAAGAACCTTTTAGCTATCTACTTGAGCTTTATAGACTCTATTCCCCTACACAATCGAATTAATGCATTTTTTAGCAATTTGTGAAGCTGCTTATTCATTCACTGAATTTCCCTATCAGGCAGCGAATCAGGGGTATGAAAATTATGGAGAGGACGGGAAGCATGATTATGGCCGAACTCATTGGGGGAGAGAGGTACACACTCCTTTGTTCCTCTCTCAGTTCCTGTTCATGGAGAATTTTTCATTGATGAGGCTCTGAATGCCTTGTGCGCATTCCATTTCTCAGGAACAGAATAAGGAGAACGATGGGGGCTGGGAGACCATTGGTAAAAGGCCTCACAAGAAACACAACAAGGTAGTTTCGCTCTGGATGGCTGATAAGTCGATGGTTGATAATGTAATTCATATTTGAAAGTACTTTTGACATTCTTATTGAGTTGACATCTTTGGGTGCTCTGTTTCATAATTCTTGGTCATGTATCTACCTGAGTGCAATGAAAGAAAGATATCCGAGATGCTATATATATCCTCCATTTCATCTGTCCACAAACTTCTGTTCCCATGAATCAGGTTCAGATGGACCACTGGAATGGATATAAACGCCCAGCGAGTGAGCAAGAATACTCCAATGAGGTTGAGGGTGGGGGTTCCATAGAGCCCACTGAGGAGGAGCTTTCTGACCTGTCACAAGCTTGTAACAAGCTGTGGGAACTCGATCTGAATCGTCTGGTCCCAGGGAAGGACTATGAGATAGACTGTGGAGAAGGAAAGAAGGTTTATCAAAAGGATGACATGGCAGAAGGAAGCCTATTCAGTTGGCTTGGGGAAGATGTCCTCAGGAGGCCAACTTTCTCTCGTTTCTGTTCTCTTCTTGACAATTACAACCCCAATCAAGGGTGCCGGGAAGAAGTCACGCCTGAGGAGAAGCAAGAGCAGGCTGCTTTTATAGAAGAGATCAGCAGAACTGCTCCAATCAAGTACCTTCACAGGTACTTATCAGCAAACGGCATTGTTTCCCGAGACTGTGAAGAATTTAAGAGGATGATGACAGGGCTTTGGTTTAATCTATATGGTCGAGGTGGGACTTCAGGCTGCTCTTCTGCATTCGAGCACGTGTTTGTAGGAGAGATCAAGCAGCGGGGTGAGGAAGAGGTTTCAGGCTTCCATAACTGGCTTCAGGTTTGCAATTGAAAACTCCCTTCCCCTTCCGCTCCTTCCTCCATTAGACGGTATTTGCAAAATAAAAATTGATTAAGAACGGCTGACTGCATGATTGAATGAATATGGAATAATCGATGGAATGAAACATCCATCTGAAAATGTCCAGCTCCAAAGTTGGTTCTGTTTCGTGGTAATCACACAATTTTCTGCCAAAATCTGCGTTCCAACAATAGCATGCATACAGGATCAGGGCATGCTAACAGCTCCAGTTAGAATCCTTTGGCGTTTGCGTAGAACGAATTTTAGAATGCTTTATTTTTCCCTAGATGTTTCCATCCTCGATAAGCTTCATTGCACATATTTGATTAAATAACTGTGTTCCATCCTCCAACTTGGTGTACGCATACATGTATGTGTATATTGGATTAAGCAGATCCGAAATTTATAAACTCACCGTTTGGTATATTTTGTTTGAATCTTCCAGTTTTACTTGGAGGAGGCGAAAGGAAACGTTAACTATCAAGGTTACATATTCCCTAGACGACGTGGGCAGATTGTAAGTGATTTCGTTCCCACTTAAGTCACCTTTCCCTTTGGAATTCAGAATAAATTTTGTAGGCTGCAGCATAAGATTGACTCATTGTGGTTGTACCAACTTGCAGCCAGACTCTGAAACCCAGTTGCTCACAATCCAGTTCGAGTGGAACGGGGTTCTCAAATCCGTCTCAAGCACACTGGTAGGGGTGAGCCCCGAGTTTGAAGTCGCCCTCTACACACTTTGCTTCTTTGTCGGCCAAGAAGACAACCACGTCCAGCTGGGCCCCTACCCCGTCAACATCAAGTGCTACCGTCTTGGGGATAGGATCGGGTCCGTGTTCCCAATATCCATTTGTTGAGATTCAGTCCCCTGGATTCGATTATGCTCGTGCTGCGAATCTAGAAGAAGGCAATAAGTGGAAGTTGTAGTGACTGTGACCCGAGATGACTTGATCCCTTTTATCTGCGCAGCTACTTTTATGGTATGTAATGTAACAGGATTGGAACATACTCTGAACTTGTTTCTGAAGGGATAAGGTTGCATGGTCACCACAGAAATGGAGAGATCTATGGAGGGACAGTGCGTACGGCTAAGCTCAATTAGGGGAGAGTATGAACATTACCAAGCCCCATGAGTATCAGCCTTCACAAGAGATTACGAACCATCTGTCAGGGTCCTACCCTCTCTGAACTCTTTCAGCATAACCCTGGGCCTGTTCTGACATGATTCTTCGGATCAGTCGACTCCTTTCCCGCTTCTCGGGCAATTAGTGCCTATATAGCATAGCCATCAAAAAGAAGTACGGGTAGATAGGCAGGACCAAAGAAAAAATCTTGATTACATTAGATGGTCTCAATTTTCACAAAGGTTTCATCAGCTAACAATGGTAGAGATCCTCATGAAAGTTGTAAGTCGGGAAACTGCACACACAACCCAAGAAGAGGAATAAAGGGCAGTTCAGATCGTCCATTCCAGAGCAAACAACAATGAGAATTTGAACAAAACAAACAACTGAGATACCTGGCTTTTGCTGAAAGTGACAGAACCAGGAGATCACCAGGATTAGGGAGTTCCAATGCTACGACAAGGGTCAAGTATTTTGCTGAAACCATACTTTTTCACAAATGCTAACTGGACCAGATAATGAGTCATTATGAGCACCGAGCTATTATATAATCACTGAGGTTTGGTGCAACAGAACTGACAAATGTGTACAATAGCACCAAACATCAGGATGTATATACCAGTGGCACAAATCATTGGAATATATGGGGTCGTACTGAACTTTATGCGCATGGAAATGGAGGGCAAAAAAGCAGCCCATCATGTTGCTCTCCAGAGGTTAGTTCAGCAAGTGAAGATAGCACCACTAAAGAGGCATATATAGATACACTAATATATATAGAACATACTGTATATAAACCAGCAAGTTTTATCATGTCATTCCCATCTTCGAGAGAGAAACACTGAGTCATCATGTAATTTCCTAGGTCATCTGATCATCTAAGAAGAGGAGCAAGCATCAATTTGAGTTCACCAATAGTCAAATGCATCTCTCATATTTAATCCTCTCCAACACTTCTACGTTATTACCAAAAAAAAAAATGATGCAAATCCATTTTCCTTTTAGGGGGAAAAAAAGGAAGACTATAGATAAATTTGAGATGGACCAAAGGAGATATCAATGAGATGAATACCACCCACAATCAAGATTCTACCCTTTGTCATAATATGTTGCACCCATAAACCCAATAAACTGCCAATCAAAAAGGATATCAGATATTTAACCTGATGAAAGTTACTGCAATTGAAATAACAGCAAGCATATAATCAAATAATGTAAGAGCCTCTGAACTGCACGCCTTCTATCCTGAAATATCTTTCTTCTATCATCTGAACTTTAAAACTTTGAACCTGACATGAGCTCTGAACTAAAATCCGACATTTGCAGGAATGATATTAGAGCAAAATCTCGCCATTTGAATCGATTCTATTAGGGGGTGAGACTAAGAGTGTACAGTCTGAGGACAATGAGAACACTTGAATCGAGGACAGTGGATAACACATGAAACAAAGGAATTTCTTCCGGCCAAAAAAAAAATTCACATTCTATTACAAGGTAAATGCTGTCAAAATTTACGCAATGACTCAAAGACTTCATTCCCTGTATATTACCAGGCAAGATCTATATTTGGACATGCAAAATCCATTAACCATGGTGAGATTCCATACAAGCTTACATTGAAAAACACAAAAGCACAGTTCTACATCTCGGGAGAGTGAAACAGACTGATAAGAAGGGTACTTTCATGGATGAGAAGAAGAATCTCCACCGCTGTCGGTGCTCCGGCGAAGATCTTCGATCAAGTCCCCGAGCTCCTTCCGAGCTGATTCTCTTCCGAACATGAACCCGTACCTAAAAAATGCACAAACAAATGTCATTCAAGTGAAAATGATAGGGGATTCTCGGCTCGAAAGTTGAATTTGGAAGCCATGATTTTCTAGAGAGAGAGTGGGGGAAGGGATTACCAGAAGGAGATGGCGGAGAAGGCTCCCGCAGCCGCAATTGTGTGAAGAAGAGTGAAGGATTTCTCCATCTGCAACAGAAATTAGGGCTTCTGCCTGGGGATAAAAACTGGGAAAGGATTGAAATCGTCGGAGTTTGCCGCGAAAATGAGCGAAGCTGCCGATTGAAGTTCAGCCACAGTGGCTGTAGATTGAGTTGTGTTATTTCTTGTTAATCAGAAATTAAAACATAAAAAAAAAGCTTTGATGTAGGATTTTAAGTAGGTTTGCACAACGTAGTATTCCGGACCAGTCAAATCGCATCTCGAGGACCCTTCCAATTTGGGATTCAATCCTGAAATCACTCATTTAAGAGTTTAGTGGAGAAACTATTAGGCCAACCCCAAGTTGATGATCGATGTCTGCGAAATTCTTTTAAAAAGTACTGAATTATAGAAAGAATTAGTATGATATAAATAAAATTAATTCATTATTATTATAAATATTAAATTAATTAATAGATAAATATATTCTCTCTCATCATCTTTATTATTTATATTTTAATGGTAAATTATATGACCATTACTAACCTATTATAATTTTAATTAAAGTCGATTCCAACCAAAACAGGGAGCAATCGACAGGCATGTGTAGATTGCCCCTAAGCTTCAACCTGGTCAGAGGAGAATGAAATGCAGTTCTGGAACCATGCAAGCTTCGTCCCAGTGCTATTCGCTACTCCTGCTACACAAGCCGTCCTCCTTTTAAAGACAGAATCCATAAAAATAATGGCGCCAGACCTGTTCTTGCTAGCTCAGCCAGGAAAACTCCCCTGGGAGTTGTCTTATGACTTGATTCTATGGATTAAGCTTGTAATGGCATTGTCACTGGATCCTGCTGGTATTGAACTCATTCAGAATTCCAGCCCAAAAGAAGAAAATAGGGTATGAGTCAGCAAGTTGACAAAACGGGCTGTTCGCATAAGACCGTAGAGCTTCTCAAGGAGCCTAGTCCAGCCATGTCAACTGACTAAAAGATTCAAACCTGAGTTGTAGCAAGCATGAATAAGATGATGTTCATTGCACAATGCACATGGACAGATTACAAGACAGAGGACCATGAATGAACGGAGCAAAGTCAAGCTACTTTACAGATTGCCCCACGCAAGAGACTCGAGTGATTAATTGCAGCCTCTCTAGTCACTTCAACCAAGAAATACAAACTTACATGCATATGAATTGCAATGCAATTCCCTCTCAATCCCGTTCATTCCATTCATAATCAGATACAACCCAACAAATGTTTTGAAAAAGAGCTTCCTTCTCAGCTCCTGATTAACCAGACGCGACTTTTTCTTCAGGTTAAGGACGATGAGACAATCAACCTGAGCTCTAATAATGCTTTACAATTGTGATATTCTCCGCGTAAATGCTCATCTCCAACTACCTAAACCAACTGATGCAAAACCAAGGTTCACAGCTCTTTACAGTCTGTTTTAAATAAAACCTGGTATCATCTGCATTCCAATTGCACCGGCATCCTGTTACTGATACTAATAATCATAGAGGAATATATCAGGTAGCAATCTCATCCACCTCTGAATTGAAAACAAAACTCGGGAAAGTGGTCGTTATGTCCCTGCAATCCAAAATGTTAAGACATATCAATCAGATGATATTGACCAATGGATTTCAAAAGGGAAAACAAAATTGTCACGCCAGCGATAGGCCTATCAAGTCATCACCGCAAGTAGGGGAGGGTCATGATTTTTAACAGCGATGGATTTCTGGAAACAAAGTTCTGCCACTCTGACCGGTCTATCTTTCCATCCTGATTCACATCAGCATCCAAGAAAGTCTGCTGACAGATATTTCAAACTTAGAAACCATTACAGAATAGGTTGCACCGATTATTCAAGGAAGGAGACGAAACTGCATATCATTAATTAGTGAAAACATGATAAGGTTTTCCATGAGATTATAGATGAAACCGTCAATGTGAAATGAAGCGGAACTCACCTTATCAAGTATTGTCTCAATAATCTCATCAGCCAATTTCATCTCCGATTCACAAAGAAGTGCAATCAGCATCTGCTTGACCTACAAAAAACAACACAATAACAAGTCAGCAGAAAGGGATGCAATTAATAGACGCTCGCAAGCCAAATTTAGGTGTTTGGGAAAACTGCCATCTTTACCTCTTGGCGCTCAATGAATCCAGTACCGTCTAAATCATATAGCTTAAAGGAAACTGCAAAATTGACAATCCAAGTCAAATCACTTATGGAAAAACATTCTGGAGTTAATGCAATTACCATGTAGCACTTGGAACATGAGGAGGATAAACTTTAAGTCAGTTTCACTGGGGAGAATAAAACTTACAGTCAACTTTCTCTTCTTGAGGAGCATTTGGGTGGAAGACAGTGAGAGATCGGACAAAATCGCCGAAATCAATGAATCCCTTTTGTTTAACATCGAAAAGATCAAATATCTGCAAGCAAGAAGGTTCAATTCAGGAATGTACAAACCTTTCCATACTAGAGAATAAAATAAAAAGAAACAAAAGCACACGCACATGAAATGAGTGATTATACAAGAAGAAGCAGATTACCCTATTTGCAAAAAGATTTTCCTTCTTTCCGTTTTTGAATAGTGCCAATTGAAACTCTTCCTGCACAAACATAAGACATTTCAATAAAATTTGAACAATGATAATTAAAACGTATAATATCAGTGCCAGTGCCTTTTGCCATCAAGCAAACAAGAGAAACCTAATGCCATGACTTTGTAGGCTGTTTTCTTCAACTTGTTCCAACAAAACAGGAAGGAGGAAGAGGAGCAGGAGCAGGAGCTTTTTGGTGATGAATTTTTACCTTGTTGATTAAGCCATCATCAATCAAAGAACTGCTGATGCTCTTGTAAAGCTCAAAGAGGGCTTCAACTTCACTAACACTGACTGGAAAGCAAAGATTAAAGAATCTTAACTGTTCTGATCTGCAAGATTCTTGCATGAAAGATACAACATTCTGTCGAAGGAAACAAGATAGCTTGCTACAGGAAATAAAGTTCAGCAAGATATAATTCGGAAAGATGTATCACAAACTTTAGAAGTGCCAATAGTTTAGCATAAGAAAAGTATTGGGAGAGGCCTACAAGCTGTTTCCGAAGCAAGAGTCACAGGATCCTCATATCCAGGGAACTGTCTTCTTTGAGTGGAGGGAAAGCACCCCATTTACTGAAGGAGTAGGAGAGGAGCAGCCAATAACTAAGCCGGCGCAGAGGCTTTTACTACAATGTATCACCAAAACTATCTCATCTTAACCTTGAAAATCAACAAATTGAACCCAAGCAACATAGCAATACACATCAGTAACTGAATCGACTCCACTTAGCTTCAAATTACCCCAAATAGTCTGCATATTACAATGAATAACATCTCCAGCCAATTGAAATCCAAGAATGCAGAAATTAACGCAAGAGATATCCTCTTCTCCGAACACATTCTGAACCTATTATCTCTACTTATAGCAAAGGAAGCTCAAGATCAACGAAAATAAGCAGATTGTCTCCTCGAGGGTGTCATAGGGATGAGCGGAAGAATTCAAAAATCTATCAATCGCACGCATAGATGAAAGGCAAACTCATAAAAACAGAAACAGCTATTCTTCATGAGGCAATCTATTTGATGTGTTGGATACCATAGCATGGCGTAAAAGTTTCATTCGGCGGATGGTAGAGTCTACAGTTCCACGCCAGCTATACCATTCAATTTCTCAGCGAGCAGAGAGAACATCAGGGTAAAAAACACAAACAGATCAGAGCCAACCAAGATAACTAATCTTTCAATCGCTGGTCACGTAGAAATAGATCGAGGAAACTCGAGATCACACTCACCGACCAAAGCGCTGAGGCCACAAGGCTAGAACCGCCGGCTTCCGGCCCGGGGGCTGGGGGGTTGGATGGAAGAGAGAGAGAGGTTTAGTGAGGTCTGTCGATATCAGTGATTTCAGTTGCCTGAGCGGGGCTCAGGTTGAGAGATGGGAGGAAAGGAGACGTTACAGCCGCGTCTTTTATACTGTGTAAATAAAGTTAATGATTTAAAGTAATTATTATAAATATACTAATTAAAGAAAATTTATCAATAATTGCTCATTATACTGCTCCCAAATAATATAATATATGATTTTGTCGTAAAGAGAAAGAGAGGCCCAAGATCGGACGGACGACGGTGATCTCATCCAACGAAGGAGAGTCTGCCAAGGGAAAGTCTCGCGCTGATTTTGTCCGAATAGAGAGAGAAACCTGACTCTGGTGGAGAAATTACTGGCGACGAAGGTAAATGGCAATTATTTTGTTGTGAGAACCACGTGCAATTATAAGAACTAATATATCATATATTAGTATTACCGCGATATTACCAATAAATAAAAATGATTATTTTATTTCTTATAAAATACTAAAAATAGAAAGAATAACAATAAAAATAAAATTTGAAAGGTCTTCTAGTGAGGAGGTCCACGACAAACATCAGTTTATTACGAGACAAATTTTTAGAAGTTACTGTCTCCTTAAATAATAAGAAAAAATATCAATCAGATAAACAAGTAGGTTGATCTTAATTATTCGAATAATTATTTTAATTATTTTTAATCATAATAATTTAATTAATTCTTTTTTTATCCTGTTATGGTGAGATACGAAAATTTAATTTTTTTTTTTACATGTTGCTCCATTCTCACTTTTTTCCTCAAATTTTTTCCCACCCTCTTCCTTCGAGGAACTCCAAGCGGTTGAACAGGGAAGTTGGTTGGTTGGTTGACATCTATGAAGCACTTTTCAAACATGCTGTAGTTGCACCCAAACTTCTACACCGTGATGTAAACGAAATAAATGCATTAATACACATGCCAGGTTTAGTCTAATCTAATGGGGGTGAACAGGTTTCAAGCGATCAAACATGAAAATAATGTACCAATATGAATTGATTTAAGTGGTAAGGCGCATGTTCTCCTTAAGTAAATGTCTCGGATTCGAGTTTTTTGTGAATAGGACGAACTTATACTGCGAGAGTTTTACTCTTTAATGGATCGACTCGGCTCGAACTCAATTAGTCAGCAGTTTGAAAGACTTATGAATATCGGCGCGCACACTTAGAAAAAAAAAAAAGGAAAATAATGTTAGTGTTTGCTCTTTGATGTCGAGTTAACTTCTTTTTAGATAAATAATTCAAATCAAAATCAATCCATATCTCCCATTCCATAATTTCGATCGACCTGCTCCTCATTCCTGTGCCGGGTGCCGACACATGAAAAATCTTGAAACTACATCATACAATTTTTTTTTTTTTTGGGGAGTTCATGCATCGATACCATTTAATCAATATTATCCTTCAAAGGTCAAGGTTTGACTTGCACATCCACGTTTCAAGAATAGACAAATTGCCAATTAATTCCATGTATACATATTTTTTGGCCCGTAACTCATTATTTAGAAATTTAATAGGTGAAACTAATTCGGATTTAAATTTGATTGAATTATTAAGGGTTGTAACTCTCTAATTTTTTCATTTACAAATCTTGAATCTTGAAATCTAATTTTTTTTTTAAAAAAAGAGACATTAAATCATCTCCGGCCGATCTTGGTCAAGGAGTGCTGTTCGCGTCCGTCGCATCACCGCATAACAGAACCCGTGCGGTGATGTATCTTCGTCGGGTAGATAATTTATTATAATCCCAATTTTATCCATTCGTATACTTGTGTTGGGATATGTCTTGGCATATATCAGAATTCAAAGACCGAAATACCTAAATAATGAGTTGGAGATCAGATTCAAGATAAGAAATACGCGCGAATAACATTTAACAGTCGAGATCGTAGTTGGAAGTATAAAATATCTTTGACGGAATCTTGGTAGCTATTTGAGAGATTTTATTAATATTATTTTCTCGTTAAATATGATATCCTGAAACTCTTAATCTATTTTATTTGGAGAATATATATAGAGAATATTTTCTAGGATATCAAATAAAATATAGTATTATATCTATAAATAGAATCTTGCACGAGTTGTGAAGATTTGCCTTGGTGTCATGAAACCCAGGGCCTTCGGGCCCAGGTGAGAAAGTCTAGTAAGAGAACTTTCTGTAAACTTATCGGGAGCGTGAGAACGTGAGAACTTGAGAGATCGGGTTGTGACTTTTTTTCTGAGTGGGGTTTGTAATAGAGTTTGAGATTGACGGTATCCTTCGGAGTTGAGGGTTTTACCACGTATATCTAGTGTTAAATTTTTGAATTTGTCATTTTATCATCTTATTCAAGATATTCTCAAGACCCAACAGGTAGTATCGGAGCGATCGAATTTCCCTAACAAAGTGGTATCCCAGTTTTATCCCTTCAAATACCTGAAACAGGTTCAGCAACATGCAATTTCTTTAGAGGCCAATAATTCATCCATTAAATTATTTATCAATTGATTTTTTTTTTAAAAAGGCACAATTATTTACCAGAACACATTACCCATTTTCCAGCACCATGGATCAACCGCGCATTGTCTCATCTTCTAATGATTTAACCCCTTTGATAGGTGGTAAGTGCATGGTTTATCTGTATCACCACTAGTAAATCCAAAAATTCGAAACGGCACGCCTCTATATGTGCGCTCAATAGTCCGACGAAGGGTCAAACACTCATGGACGACTTTGAGGAGATTGGCGGGAATGATCATTCTCCAATTTTTTTTTTAATGTTTAAATTATTTGATATTCGAATTTAAATTAAACCAGTCTAAAAAAGGAAAAAAATTCTTTCACTTTCATATATTTTTATTTATAAAATTTGCGTTCGGAATTTTACTTGACCTTTACGAGAATTTAACTTAAATTCATCGTTGAAAGGCTTGTCCTACAACGACAACAAGAAACAAGACAAGACAGGGACATAAGTTAGAGGTCAAGGTGGAGTTCGCACGCCCCACATCTGGGGGACATGATTATTTGCAAGTGAAAAAGTGTTTTTCTAAAGTCAATATCATACGCTTGTAGAAATTCATTGACACTTTATTGTCGACAAATCGCTATGTCTTCTCTTTTATCATCGTACCTTCTTAGAATATTTTTCTGACATTGTACGTGTCAAGTGTGGCAATCATTTCGGATTCATAAATCGCAACGGTGAAAGTGTTTAAACGTGTTTTTTTTAATCTTCCAGGTGAGGATGTAATTAAGAAATGTCATGATTTTACGGAATTATATTGTTAAGGGGGTCCAACAATGTGAAATTAAAAAAAAAAAAATTCTTATCTTTTATTTTTCATTATACATAATTTGTTATTCAAAAGTCACCGATCTCTATCTCATAATTATGAATTTTTTCCTAATTTACACGCTCGAACTGGAACTTTGTTTAAGGGAAATTGAAGAATCAAACAGCTGATCTATGTTGGTAGAATTTTCCATTTATTTTCTTACGTTTTATTCAATAAGGGAAAATACTACGTTTCTGGTCGAAGACCCGATCCGTGAACAGCGGAGACGGGCTGAGCATGATGGACCAAACCATATAGTTGGCCCAGTAGGAAATATCTCAATGCAGTGCACATAGCTAGCTGTCGAGAGTGCATATCAGACGTAACATTAGCTAATCACAGGATCATAACAACAGCTAAGAACCCGTTTCTGGCTCCTGAAAGCCCTTACTCTCGCGGAATCGAGTCCTCTCAGCCTCAAGGAAAACTCACGACTTATTCATGAATTGAAATTCGGAACGATCGAGTTCAAGACTTATTACGAATTTAAATTAGTTACGAATTATTAGGCTTTTAAATGTTAGATGAGACACCGGCTTATTAAAACATTCACCGGGGCTGGCCGGTGGCCCAGCCCAACTCAAGGTCTGCCAACTGGGATGGATCCTCCGACCAATCAAAGCTCGCCAAATCCGTCCTAATGAACCTGAGCACGTTCATGCACCGCCCTCCTCCCAGCCACGGCTCCGCCTTCGCATGAGAGTTCTGGAAAGTCATTTGATGATCGGGACGGCTCTGGCCTCTCCTTCTGGAGTTCGATTGGACAGTGTAAATTAAATGAAGAAACATTCATAAGTTCAGTTATCCATCAATTCTAACAATAATATTCCGTATAACGTTTGATTAAATCAAACAATCGATTATCTTATTTATAGTAAAATTTTACTGAGCGGTCTACTTACTAAGCAACATGAAATTTTTAGGTTAAAAAAAAAGGCAATCTGAAGAGTTTTTACAATCTCATATGTGTAAAGGGCGTGTGGATTTTAGAGCAAGAAAGCTCGGCAAAGTGTTTTAATCGAAGATGAATTCAGGTGTTGAGGAGGCGATTGCGTCCCTTGAACTCGAAAAAATTCGTGAGATGTGTATATCTTATTTAATTTTATTAAATTATCTTATTTCAGTTCTAAAGTCTATTAAATTTTACCCCAAATTTTCTCCACACGTCTCTAATTTTAATGGATGTTAATTAGGTGCATCATGCGATGAGATGGCAGTTTGTTGGGGTCACGTGCTTCTGATTCACCTAATTCTAAAATCCAAAGAAAAAATAAAGGAGAATTGAAGCGACCGTTCCGAATTAATTCACTTAAAGCATTAGATATATTTAAATTTATAAATGGTTATATATAATTTTTTTAATATGTTAAATTTATTTTTATTATCTAATCGATATAAAATTTATTTCTTAATAGGATCTAAATTATGTGTCAAAAAATTATAAATGGATGTGGGCTCTATAAATCGAAGTGCTCTCTCTGCCTCCATGCTATGGTTACGCTGACGCTGCTCCCTGAAGGAAGTATCGGGTGGCCAGTGAAAAGAAAAAGGAGGTGTCGCATTTCGTACCGGAAGGTTATCTCAAATGGCCGGGAAGAGCAGAATCCTGATCGTCGGCGGCACCGGGTACATAGGCAAGTTCATCGTGGAGGCGAGCGCGAAGGCCGGTCACCCCACCTTTGCTCTGCTGAGGGAGTCTTCTATCTCGGTCCCTGCCAAAGCCAAGATCGTCGAGGGTTTTAAGAGCCTAGGCGTCACTATAGTTGTGGTGAGGCTCATTTTCTGAACCTCGTCGTTGCACGGACCTTTTTGTTTCTTGATATCCTGCTTCTGTGTTTGTTTTCTCCGAGGAAATCGTTGTCTTTGATAGGTTGAAATTTGATCGTATCTGGACTTCAAGATCGCTGATATTTATGGTTCCTGTTGTTGCAGGGCGATCTGTATGATCATGAGGGGCTTGTGAGAGCGATAAAGCAGGTTGATGTTGTTATATCCACGGTTGGGTCCGCTAATTTGGCAGATCAGGAGAAGCTCATTGCTGCCATTAAAGAAGCTGGCAACGTTAAGGTGGCACAATTCTTCATACCTTGTATATTGTTTCAGCTAGTGCTATTATGTATTATAATCATCATTGATATCAGTCCAGGAGAAAAATGCGGGTTTCCTGTGTCATGATAATCTTATCCATGCTACTGTTTTTTGTTCTATCTGCTGATGTGCGATAAGCCTGAGCTTGAGTTGAGGTTGACGTACAACTTCAGTTCGTTTAGATCCATCTGGTTTTTGGTGCAGAATTGGAGTCACTTCTAAACAGAAACTTCGTGAGTAATGATTTCATTCATTGTGCAGAGATTTTTTCCTTCAGAGTTTGGCACTGATGTGGACCGCGTTCATGCTGTTGAACCCGCCAAGTCTACATTTGCTAGAAAGGTTAACATCCGCCGACTTGTGGAAGCTGAAGGAATTCCATACACCTATGTCTCATGTAACTTCTTTGCTGGCTACTTCCTCCCAACACTCTCTCAACCAGGAGCCACATCTCCCCCAAGGGATAAAGTTATCATCTTTGGAGATGGAAATCCCAAAGGTAAGATTGGTTGATTTGCATTATAAGTTGACGGTTGATGGGTTTTAAGGGTATGTCCAGAAAGTTCTAACATAGACTTAATTGCTGACACCTGCAGCAATTTTCAATAAGGAGAATGACATAGCCACCTATACAATCAGAGCTGTGGATGACCCAAGAACCTTGAACAAGATCCTGTACATCAGACCCCCTGCAAACATCTACTCATTCAACGATCTCGTGTCTCTATGGGAGAAAAAGATCGGAAAATCACTAGATAGGATCTACATCCCAGAGGAGCAAATTCTCAAGGATATTCAACGTAATCATCTCCCATACTGAGTTATCCTTTAAATAACCCGCCAATACATTCAGGCAAAGCATTTAAGTTCTGATGTTTGTGCTGCTTGTTGACTGTCTCGTCCCAGAGGCTCCATTCCCGGTCAATGTGTTGCTGGCCATCTCTCACTCTGTTTTCGTGAAGGGGGATCACACCAACTTCGAAATCGAGCCTTCGTTTGGAGTTGAGGCATCAGAGCTCTACCCTGATGTTAAGTACACCACCGTGGACGAGTACCTTAGCCATTTCGTGTGATTGTTGTGATGTGTGCTGTGAGACTTAGTACCTTGATAGGGTTAAGGTTGGTAGTCTCATGGTGGGTCTGCGTATGTTTGGTTTGTGAATGTAGCGCTCTCTTCGATCGTGTCTGTGTTAAAGTTCAATTTAGTCTGTGATGGCTGCTGTGGAACCCCAATAATGAATTGATGACTGGTCATAATCAATGAAGAGTCATAACATGGATTAAAATATCGAAGTTTAAATATTACAATTGATAGTCGAAGTAGTTTTGGCATGGTGGTATAAGAGTTTATCAAGAGATTTTTGAGTTCGATTCTGGTCACAAGAATTATCATAAATTAATAAGATTTATTTGTTTTTATGGTTATTTTTTTACTTTTAGGATTTCTTTTATAAAGAAGAAAAATATTATAATGGTTTAATTTTATTAATTTATAATATAAAATAAGTATTATAACGTGATAAGTCGATACATAAAATACTCTCTCTGGAATCAGACTCCTCGCTTCTTCTTTCCCTGCTTCCTGTTATTTGGTGGGCCTCGATTGTAATAAATCTGTTAATTGTAGTAGTCTATCTGACATTGTTCTAGCTAAAATTAGTACTCAATAAATTTTTGGACTTTAGATGCTGCTGATGGAAAGTTGAGCGCTATCAAGCAATTTTCAGTTTGATTTCGCTGAAAAATTAAAAATGAAAAAGATTCAGGGGTCTACATGAAAATTCAGCATTTCCACAGTTGCCCTCCTTCCCTCCGTTTATAACTCCACTGACCAGTGGCTCGCTCCGCCATTTCTACTTCTTTCTCCCGCCATAGCCAGTCCTCAATTTCCATAGACCAAACCCTAACGAGCGAACAGTTTTGCAATAAAATGCTCCAATT
This sequence comes from Lagerstroemia speciosa, assembly GCA_037672795.1. Lineage (NCBI taxonomy): Eukaryota > Viridiplantae > Streptophyta > Magnoliopsida > Myrtales > Lythraceae > Lagerstroemia > Lagerstroemia speciosa. The sequence goes on along the minus strand of CM075289.1, from coordinate 9,876,433 downwards.
TCATGAGCATATTCTCACGGACCTCCTCGAAGAAGATTCCAATGGCGGGCTCGTGATCATCTCCTCTGGCCTCTCCCTTGCCTCCCTCATCTCCTCCCTCCTCCTCGTCCATTCACCTACCCAGGGCACTCTCCTCCTTCTGTCCCCCTCTTCGCTACTCAAGTCCCACGTACTCCATCTCCTCCACCAGTCCGACCCCCACTTTCCTCCCCCAGCTGAGATCACCGCCGACCTGCCCGCCCCCAGCCGCCACTCTCTCTACTCCTCCGGCGGCGCCTTCTTCATCACCCCGAGGATCTTGATCGTTGATCTGCTAATGAGTCGTATCCCGACCTCGAACGTGGCGGGGATAATTATCCCGCACGCACACTCACTTACTGAAACATGTACCGAGGCTTTCATCGTTCGAGTTTTGAAGTCCATCAACAAGGATGCCTACGTCAGGGCATTCTCGGATAAGCCGCATTCAATGGTCTCGGGTTTCGCCAGGGCAGAGCGGATAATGAAGTCCCTGTATATCAAGAAGCTGCATTTGTGGCCTAGGTTTCAGGTCTGAACGAATTCCAAGGGATCGTTAAGTGTAGCTGCTCATTACCTTGCAAACCACGAGGCATAATCTAGCTCGGCATTTTACTGAAATTGTACGCACACGTCTGAAGTTTCAATCTTTAATGTTACATTGTGGTGTAGCGGACTTTGAATTGTTCTCGTTATTGCTTTGTTACATATGCTGTTAGCTACTCATATAACATTCAGTTAAATTTGCAACTTGGCTAAATGGTACACTTATGCCGATAAAATTTAATATAGTCATCTCCATATATCAGCATATTATAATTTTTTTTTTTTTTGTCTTGCTTAAAGACCTCTAATTTCATAAAATCAAGGAATATATACAACTGCACTGCTTGGTTACTGTATATTTTGCAGAAGAATTGGTAAATGAAATGTTGATAAACATGGATGACATGCCATCCCTATGCTTTGCCTTTGTACATATGACACTGGGGCAACCTTTTGTGTTTCTAACCTAATTTTGTGCATTTATATTATCTTTCTAGGTATACGTGTCCCAGGAATTGGAGAAGGATCCTCCTGTTGTGGTGGATATAAGGGTTCCTTTGTCGAAGCATATGGCAGGGATTCAGAAGGCAATTATTGAGGTAATGGACGCTTGTCTGAAGGAGATGAGGAAGTCTAATAAGGTGGATGTGGAGGACTTGACTGTGGAAAATGGTTTATTTAAATCCTTTGACGAGATTGTGAGAAGGCAATTAGATCCCATCTGGCACACACTGGGGAAGAAAACAAAGCAGCTTGTTTCAGATCTCAAGACTATGAGGAAGTTGCTTGACTATCTTGTTAGGTAATGAATTAGCACAATTGGTTTCATGATATGGAGTAAATTATTGTTTGCTTTCCCTAGAAACAAGAACTGCTTGCTAAAAGAAGTCGTCAGCTCACTGTTACAGTGATTTCTCCAGCAAATATATGTACTTTGTGAAGTTGCCCATTCAATCTATAGGTTTCTTTTCCTATCAAATTCTCAAAACTGAACTTTTATGGTGAATCTATGTGGCAAGACTAGTCTCTAGGTTATGAGTAACGACGTATCCTACGTCTTCTCAGTGGCAGTAGAATAGGTAAGGTAAAGGTTGAGAAAATTCTCATATGACCTTTTGGGGATTGATAAGATACTACTCTCTGTTTGCATAGGTATGATGCAGTGAGTTTTTTGAAGTATTTGGATACATTGAGGGTGTCGGAGAGTTTCCGGTCTGTGTGGATATTTGCGGAGTCGAGCTATAAGATATTTGAGCTTGCCAGGAAGCGGGTTTATCGATTTACGCGCTCAGATGGTGCTAATGTTAATAGCAATAGTAAACACACAACCAAGAAAAAGAGAAAACTAAATGGAGAAGAGATGCACACTGAATCAGGTAAGCACTTCGAAGTCTCTTACATTAGAGAAAGATCTTTTGATGATCATTTCTCTAATATCACTGAAGATCAGTCTTTTGGGCTGGGTATTGTATATATACTCAGAGTATACCTGAAGTATCTCGATGGCCAAATGTTAAGCTTTCATAAAAGACAACTGGTAGAGTTCTAATTTTCTATTATTTGACATTTTGTTTTTTACCATTTTTCTTTTTGTAGCAACTGCTGGTTCTTCCTCAACAACTTCTAGTAGCACTATAGTTCTGGAGGAAGTATTAGAGGAGGCACCCAAGTGGAAGGTTCTACTTGTGAGTAAAATTTTTCATATTCTTGGGCATTATTTATTCTTCTTTTCCTTTCTAATGTTGTGGCTTGTAATGTGTTGATTAACTTTTCCTTTCTTACGGGAAAAAAACTTTTTCCAACATTTGCTACTTCTGTTTCTGAATAAATGAAAGTAAAATTTATGGGAGTTGAAACAGAGGCTTGATGATGTTATCACAGGAGATTCTTTTGGAGATTGAAGAGGAAAGAAAGAAGGAAGCCCTGTCTGTGGAGGAACATCTTGATGATGGTATTGTCTTAGTTGCTTGCAAAGACGACCGCTCATGCATGCAGCTGGAAGACTGCATCAAGAAAAGTCCACAAAAGGTGGTCTTGGAAAATTTTTTTTGCTACCCTTGTTTCCTTGTATGTGCAAGGAGCAGCTAAGAGCTATAATATATTAGTAAGAAGTATCAAATTTGTTTGATGTGATGCGATCAGTAATCAAGAAGTCGTATAACTTGATTTCCATTTTGAATAAGTAATCTACACGTAAGTAGCTAACTGAGATTATTTTCTTATCATGTAGGTCATGCAAGAAGAATGGGAGAAATATTTGCTTAGCAAAGTAGAACTCCGAGAAGCACAAACACGTTACAAAAAGAAACCAAAGGATCCTAAAGGATTTGGTATTCTTGACGGAGTTGTTCCTGTAACTCCTGCACAGAATGCTGAAGTCGGTGGCATAAGCAAGCAGGAACATGAGGCACTTTTAGCCGCAGCATCAGAAATAAGAAATATAGCTAGAAGAGATAACGCCCAAGATGATCTCGAGCATAATGCAGTGCCCGAAGGAAGTGCAAAAGGAAGAAAACTAAGGACTAGGAAAGGAAGGGAAAACAGCTTGGATTCTCGTAATAGAAATGGAACCCTCAAGAAAAATGACAACGCATCAGATCGTGGCCCTATAGTTGATGGCCAGACCGATGAAGCCAATCAAGAAACTGGTGGTAATAGTTGCAGAGGGGTTTTATGGGAGAATAATCAAGTGGCTGATGAGACACAATCCCAAGCTGATAAGGCGTTGCCATCTTTACACTTTTATGCTTTAGAAAGTGATCAGCCTATACTGGACATAATGAAACCCTCTGTCATTATTGTTTACCACCCAGACATGACTTTTGTGAGGCAAATCGAAGTTTACAAAGCCAGTAATCCCTCCAAGAAGCTGAAAGTTTATTTTCTTTTTTATGAAGAATCTACTGAAGTGCAGAAGTTTGAAGCCAGTATTCGAAGGGAAAATGGAGCATTCGAGTCTTTAATCAGGCAGAAATCGTTGATGACGATACCGGTTGATCAGGTATTGCAGCTGTCTCATTTCTGGTGTAAATGAACTTATCGAGATGAATTGCCGTTCATTGAAAAGATTGGATCATCTGAGGGTATTAAATGGTTCATTATTTCAGTTTATAGATTTTCTGAACTGAGAATTATAACTTCATTTGGTATTTATCAGGATGGTCGCTGTGTAGGATTAAATCCTTCTATAGAGCCAGAGGCATCGTCTTTACAGAACTCCATAACCCGAAAGGCAGGTGGAAGAAAGGAAGTTGAGAAACAAATGCAGGTAACTTGTAAGATTGCTCCTTCCTCCTCCTCATCTGCTCTCCTTCAGCTTCATCTTCATTGCTTTTACCAGAGCAGCTAATACGGACCAGTTTTCTATCAACTGGGCATTTACATCTCTTCAGATTGTAGTGGATATGAGGGAGTTCATGAGCAGCCTCCCCAATGTTCTACACCAGAAAGGCATGCGGATAATACCGGTGACTTTAGAGGTAGGGGATTATGTTCTTTCACCTTTAATCTGTGTCGAGCGGAAGAGTATCCAAGATCTCTTCTCAAGCTTCACTTCCGGGCGGCTCTACCACCAAGTGGAAACAATGGTCCGCTACTACAGAATACCCGTTCTTCTAATCGAGTTTTCTCAAGACAAGAGCTTTTCATTTCAGGTATTGAATTGAATATTTCTTGTAACCACCACTCAGAGACGATGGCCCTTTCACTGCTTGGTGTGTGTTTGACCTGATGGGTTTGTGTTTGCAGTCTTCGAGTGATTTAGGGGATGATGTGACTCCCACTAATATAATATCAAAGCTATCATTGCTCGTGCTTCATTTTCCACGGTTGAGAATTATATGGTCCCGCAGCCTCCATGCAACTGCCGAGATATTTTTCTCGTTGAAAGCAAACCAAGACGAGCCTGATGAGATTAGGGCAATGAGAGTTGGCGTTCCTTTGGAAGACGGTGTCGTGGAAAACGATGTGAGGTATGAAAGCAGTGTCAGGCTGAGATTCTCGTTTTTCTTTTTTCCTATTAATGAGATCCTCAATTATGAAATGGAATTTTCTTTTTTTAATAAGCATATGAACTGGATTGTGAGATAACAGTAAAAAAAATGAAATGGAATGAGAGATGCCCATTTCTGTGATCTGAATGGACACCCTCATTCCTCCTGTCATGGGTTCAATCCTAACAAGGTGTATCCTTTCCTTTTTCCGCCTTTGGTTGCTCAGGCGACCAGAGGGGCTCATGTTACTGGATCTGGTGCTCAATCTACCTCAATAGTCAGTACTATTGGCATGATGTATTTATGAATCTCGACTGAGAGAATAACATGCTGTCATACTTATCTTCAATGTCAGAGCCGAGAACTACAATACATCTGCTGTTGAGTTCTTGAGGCGACTTCCAGGCGTGACTGATTCGAACTACAGGGCTATAATGGATGGCTGTAAGAGCTTGGCAGAGCTTGCCCTTCTTCCCGTGGAGCAGTTAGCCGAGCTCATGGGCGGACAGAAAGCTGCTAGGACACTTAGGGATTTCCTCGATGCGAAGTATCCAACCTTACTCTGATATCATTCTTCATAGTTGTATGACCTAATTAAGAATAAGCTTGACTCCTCGGATTCGCAGTTGTATTGTATTGCTGGCATTCGTCAGATTGTTGCAGGAATTTTAGGATCTTTAAGGAGTGGTGTATTCTTCGGTGGTGGAGCAATGTCGATTCAGAAGAAAGCGATTGTAGATATTTATTTTATGTACATTTGAATATTTGTTGAAGTCGAATATTAATAATGTCTCCACACGTCTTTTTGAATTTTTTCTTTCTGGTGAGCAGATATCACCGGATCTATATAGCTTTCAGATGCGATCTATTCTTCTAGTGCAGCGAATGTCATTTTTACACTTGGCTTACGAGTATCAAGTGTTCATGATCCTCTTGACTGTGTCCATCAACAAATGGCCTTCTCGTCAATGACGCATGGGGTAACATTTCCTTCGATCAAAACCAAAATTCGTCGTTACACTCGATCTCCTCAGTGAAGTTTTTGGTTGTCAATTCATATGGGCTCATTACAATCATGATATAAATAATTTTTGTTGCCCTGAAGCATCATCGGATCCGTGGCGCAATGGTAGCGCGTCTGACTCCAGATCAGAAGGTTGCGTGTTCGATTCACGTCGGGTTCAATCCCCCGAAGCCGTTAGCTACCCATAACGGATCAAACCTTTTGAGCCCCTTTTCTTATGATTGGGCCTGGGCCCTTCAGATCTTTAAATTTTCGGCCCATGTAAATTTTACTCTGCTTCCTTCTTTTATAGACTGCAAGTTTCTTCTCTTTTCTCTACATTACATTAGATCTTCCTTTTTTTTTCCTGGCATGCATTTATGGTACTATAAAGGAACACAGTTCCTCTAGCACGATAGACCGTTAAATGGACTACCAGCGTAGGAATTCGATTTCAACAAATCACTGTCTGCCCATCAGGAAATATCAATTACTGATGGTCTCATACATGAACAGCAATTATCCATGTTATGGTGTTCACTTGTCTGCCTCACAGTCCTCGCAATAGTCTGGTCATCTAAATTGAAAACGTTTGCCAGCACCTACGCGCAATGGTCTGATTATCTATGGGTTGTTGGGTGTTCTCTCTCTTTCAACTGCTGGAATTTGCAGCCCTGAAAAATGCTGGAATGGTACAGTAATTATGTCTTCTGGAATCTTGGGCATGGGATCTTGCCCTCTTCCCAGCCATGAAAGTGAAGCTGACTGACTGCAAACTAAGGATTCATGTCAAATATGATCTCTTAAATGAACCCTGTATCGAGCTCCAGTAACGATCTCAAAGAACACCAACAATCTCTCTACTCGCACAAACGTCAACAAACAACGAAACATTCTACTGGGAAGAGTATGAGCCACAGGCCTGAAAATTTTGTCTCAGGTATCCAATACAATGGACATCGGGACCGAGAATGACTAGTCCTTCTTGATATCGTCCTGCCATGTGGCTTGCCACTGCTTATCATAGAAGGTGGTCTCCTCGATTAGCTTCTTCAGGGTTTCGATGTCCTCGTTCTTCCTGATCAGCAGGACTCCCAACACAGCTACCAACAAGAGAGTCTTGCAGAAGAAGTTGCCCATTTGGTCCACAAGCCCAACCCCAGTTAAGCTGTCTACGAAGTATGCCATGAAGAACCCAATCATCGCAGCTCGACCTGAAAGAACTCAGGATTATGAATCAAACACCATTTACAGCTTGTTTACAACTTCTTTGGATCGAGGGGTTTGGAGGGGAGGACAGTTGATTAGGAGGGATTTGCAAACACCGTTTATGGTTTATCCTATCCTAACTAATCTGTTTCCATTCAAGTTTACAGCATGTCTTGTCCAGGTGATCAGGATGTTATATCATGTTGCCATATACGTTTCCTGGATCAGACTACCTGCTGGCCTAAGCTTTCAGGAAGATTGGTCATTTAACATGCACAGGTTGAGAGGGATAAGGAATAAACCATTTAGTAGTTCAGCTTCAGGGAGATGGGATCTCTTCATCCACGCCCACCATGGGATGATCGAGGTGTCAAAGACTACTGGGTTATCATTGCTGGATGATTCAGGATTGTCTTGAAGCCACTTTCTCCTTCTAACTTCTACAAGTGATTATTCGATGAAGAAGAGAGGAGTCATTTCATGGCATTCAATAATAAAACAATCAATACAAGGGATAAGATTGCATCGCTCTAGAAAAGAGATTATCATCATCTTTATGTAACACGTGCTCGGAATTTCCGAAACATAAAATTTATCCTACACTGACACAAAGTGAAGTCACCATTTGAAGTGTGTCTCAATTAATATCAATGTCAGAGCATGGCAGTATACATTGGATTAAAGATCATGCCGCTATTAACATTCAGTACATCATACATGCTAGCAATGTCTATGCATTCCAACGCCAGCGAAACGGGAAAGGTTATTGACAGCATTTCAAACGACAGAGGAAGAACATGCTCGTGTATTTTTCGTCAAAGATTATGATACACCACTTTTCCATCTAGGTCTTATACCGAAGTACCCGGGAGAGGCAAGCTAGAGAAATCTCTCTGGAGCTCATCCGGATTGACGAGAACTGACCCATCTCCATGAACTCAACAGTTATTAGGGCATGGGACACTAACAATCACAAATAAAAAAAGCCACCACATAACCAAAACTACAAATTGGCCATTTCAAGAACTTGAACAAGTATTTCTCATAGATTATCATAGCACAATGCATGCAAGAGATTCTCAAGCAATTACCCCCAAAAAAGGAGGAAAATGAAAAGAAACCCAGACAAGAACCTCACCAGCATCAATCACAGCATCCCAGTCGGTCTTCCCGTCCTTGTCGAACTGCTTCAGATCCCAAGTTCCGTTAACCCACCTGGGGTCCTTGAAGCTACTCAACACCACCGCGGCCTCTTCCTCCTCCTCAGCAGCTGCAGCTGAAGCAGCAGCGACCGACCCATTACCAGCCTCAGCCTTGGGCTGCTCCTCCGCCACGGAGACAGCAACTCCAGCTCCTACACTGTCGCCTGGGACAGCCGCGGAGATGTTGGAGGAGGGCCGCCTGGGTTTTGAAGCAAAGAGGGGCTTGTGGGTCTGCGAGTGGGAGGAACAAGGAGAAAGGGTTGCGGGAGCAGAAAACAGGGCCATGGAAATGGACATTTTTTGGGTTTGTTCTTCCTGAGCGATGGGTTGAATTGACTAAATGAGTAAACGAAGAGATCGGATCGGATCGGATCCGCTCAGCTCATCATCGCCTACGGTAGCTCGGTGATTTTCTGTCTCTGAGTTTTGAGCAGCAATCCTCCACCTCTCGTCAGTTTGAGGAGAAAGCGTCATAAACGAGTATATAATATCACACCACTAATACCTCCAGGGGCAACGGCCCAGTGGCAGGCTTCTTGAGTAAACTCCAAGAGCGCCCGGGTTCGAAATCCCCTGGAGGTCGGCATCCTGGGTTTAATGTGGGGTCCAGGGCTGTAAATACACCCTCCGGTGGATTAGTCGGTTCTTACCGCGCCGGACACCATCGATATTAAAAAAAATATATATATATATCACACCACTAATATATATATATATATTACAAATTAATTAAATTAAATTAAATTATTTTTAAAAATATCTTTTTAGACCTTACTTTTTTCAGATTCTTAAAACTTTACTAAATAAATTAGGAAAATAATTAAATTTTATTAACTCATGACAAAATCCTCTGAGGTTGAGATGGCTCTTTTTTGTACTTTCTTCAAATTTCACAATACTCAATGTATTTTTATTAATTATAAGATGACCGGTAAAGGGCCCGAACTTTCATGGATCACCCCGAACTTGTGTTTTTGCTCTTCAACGGCCTGGTAACATGCTGGAGGGGCCTGAACGGCCCATCTCTGTTTATCGTAAGGCCCAAGTCTAACAAAATTGCATCAACTTGGGTCCGATTAGGCCCATAAGAGTAAATGGGCCGAAGATGGATAAATGCAAGCCGGCCCGATGAATGGGTCGGGTCCGGATCCTCCTTGAACTGTTCTCGGATTCATATCTTCTTCCTCCTATGGCTCTATTCCGGTCTTCTCTTCCTCTCTGTGCACTTGCATCGACCTAAGGAACACCGAGCTCCCGTTAATGATGGAAATAGCCACCATGACTTCAAGCTTCGCGCTGCACAAGCGCGTGCTATCACCTCCGACTTCTTCCATTTGCATGAGCAGAGCTCATCCAGCTGCTCCGGTCAGAGCTTCCTTCTCCACCAGTTTCGTTTCTCCGTTCTCCGCCGGCAGCGTCTCCGGAGAGTTCTCTGGCACTAAAATCCGGCCCAGGACTCTGAATCCGGCCACTATCTCCAAGTCCAAAGGCACAAGGGGCGTTGTCACCATGGTATACTGTCCGAGAGGATTCTGATTAATTCATGTCTGTGTGGTTATCATTCTGTCAGAACTATGGGAAAGGTGGTGTCCTTTATTCGTTTACTTGGTGGAAATTCGGGTACAGCTAGATTGATGATTATTAAGCGAGGGCAAGGTGTGGTTTTAGATTATTAATTCAGAGCTGCTATTCTCAGTCGTCTCTTGGTATATTAGCAGCTCAGTCTGTAGGGCAAGGGCTTTTTCAGTTTTAAAGGTTCCATCTTGCAAATAGAGTGAACTTCTCGAGTTTTCGGGGAGCTTTATGGCCAAATCCCCCAAATAGATGTATACTGATTGAAAAGAGAATAACCAAATTTTCTGGCGGTTCATAGGAAGCTCTTGAGGGAACGGAGGTAAAAGAATCTTCAGTTTGTGGAAGTATCTGTGTAAAAATGGACTAATCATTGGCAAGGAGATTAAAAATCTAGTTATTTGAATTTTGCATGTCTTTCCTCTCTTCACTTTCATGCCTCTAATCTTTGATTTTATGAGTAGGCTTAAAATTATGTTCATACAGGTCATTCCTTTCTCAAGGGGTAGTGCTTGGGAGCAACCTCCCCCGGACTTGGCATCTTACTTATATAAGAACCGGATCGTCTATTTGGGCATGTCTCTTGTTCCATCAGTCACTGAATTGATTCTTGCTGAATTTCTTTACCTTCAATATGAAGATGCTGAGAAGCCTATCTATCTGTACATAAATTCCACGGGTACAACAAAGGTTACAGCTTTTTCAGACAATTCTCCGTTTGCTTCATAAGTTTTTTCATGTCTCCTTAAAGTATACAATTTTAGTTTCAGGATTTTGTAGGCTATATCCTTTGCCTTAAGTGAAAGTTCTTGTTTTCTCAGGGTGGCGAGAAGTTGGGTTATGAGACTGAGGCTTTTGCTATTTATGATGTCATGAGGTTACTACAGAACTCTCTGGCGCGCACCCATGCAATATTTTTTTAGTTTCCAGTTTTTTTTTTATGAAAACATTAACAGCCAAAAATTAAGAAGAAAATTTTGGTTTTATGTTCTTGAAGTACAACAAACAAAGACCAAATGGCTTTATTGGCAAGCACTTTTTAAACATGGAGAGGCTCTGAAAACAAGAATTTAGTTTGTCTTAGGTATAGATGTATGCGTTATGCTTGTGCAAATTCATGATGAAAATCAAATCAAACAGTTATATATTCAGTTGGATTGCTCTTTCTGATTATTAGACATTGTACGTCTGCTTGATGTTTAACACATTTACATTAGCTCCTTTCACCTTGCAAAATAATTGCCAATGTGGTGAGATGTAATAATCTGCCATGCAGGTATGTCAAGCCACCAATATTTACTCTGTGCGTTGGTAATGCATGGGGAGAAGCTGCCTTGCTTTTGGCTGCTGGTGCTAGGGGAAACCGATCTGCCTTGCCCTCATCTACAATTATGATAAAACAGGTTTTAGCAATGATCAGTAAAGTCCAGTTATTATCAAGCTAATATAATATTTGATAACATTCTTTGTGGTAAATGATAATGTAATTAAGTGGTCTAAGGTGTTTATGTGCCTAATACATGTTCAATTGTTAACTCCACATCGGATTTCTATGAATTGCTAGCCTATTGCAAGATTTCAAGGTCAGGCAACAGATATTGACCTTGCAAGGAAAGAAGTGAAGAATGTGAAGGCAGAATTGGTAAGATAAATGGGAGCTTTTGTCCTCTAGACATAATTATAAGGTTTCCGTCAGTGTGATTTTATGAGTTTAAATCAACCATATATCATGAATGTGTATATAATTCTCTTCACGTTCTGTTTCAGTGATCATTCATCTTTCTGAAAATTGTTGATGGTTGTAGTAAATGTTCAAAGTCACACAAACAATTAACATTTAACAACATGTGCATTTAGTTGCATAACTTATATATATATATGTATCTATGTATGTATGTAACATTCAAGGCTGGAGTATTTTGTAAGCCTTTTATCCCCTAAATTTGTGCAGGTTAAACTTTATGCGAAGCATATAGGGAAGACAGAAGAACAGATTGAAGCTGATATACGGAGACCGAAGTATTTCAGTCCAAGTGAGGCAGTTGAGTATGGGATCATAGATAAGGTACACATTTTAAACTGATGGCAATTTTTCTCATTGAAAACTAAGTTACTGTTACTTCAAGTGATGGAAAATTTGCTTTACAGGTTCTGTATAATGAAAGAAGCTCTGAGGATCGCGGTGTTGTATCTGACCTGAAAAAAGCTCAGCTTATTTGAATGCTTGAACTTGGACTTTTAGTTCTACATTTGATGGAGTCAGGTGAAGAATTACTCTGATCTCGGCTTGCTCTTAATTATATCAGCCGTGAGCTTCTGGAAAAAGTGGCTTGGTAATGACTCGTTGTTACCTCAATTTTGATGAAATTTTGAGTGTAATCATAGTAGGGTACTTAAGGAGGAGATACATAAAGATAATACGCAGAAGAATAAGGCTAATCTACTGGAGTAAACGATGTTCTTAGTTAATCATCCCTGATAATTACATATTTGGCTGGCATAGTTATAGGGTACTAAATTAGAGATCAATGTGAAATTTGATATACAAGATGTAAACAAATTTTTATACATGATATCTTAGTAGAAAATGCCTGTATATGATTCCAAAGTCAAATCTTCATCTTTATTGAAATGATTTGGTCAGCTATGATTTTAGCTGTTTCCACACTAACAGACCTAATCGTCCTCTCATCTCTGGGTGCTCCTTTATGGATCTCAGAAATACCTATGCCATGACTCATGAAGCAGGGGATGGGATAGCCATCACCACTATGGAATCGCAAGGTTACGAGAAGGGATGCAATTATTAACTTGATGAAAGTGACTATTATAAATGCTCTCTCACGTATATTGATGTGACGGATGTTCCAGTGTTGAAAAGCTATCTCCTGATCTTTTTTTATGCCGAGGCCAATGCCTCTTTTGGTCTTCTCTTTTCCCTTTTATCAAGGATTATTCATAGGACATCTGTAAGGTGGTGGTAGCAGGTCATTCTAGTTATAAAGTGACATTCAGTGTGTTTGCTGAGACTTCTCGGCTGCAACTTTTGACTCTCTTGACTTCGCTGTCACTTGGGTTATGATATGTCGCTTGTATGTAATAAATAAAGTAATACTATTTTGATCTTTGATCTTGGCGTGCATTAGTCGCAAACACTGTTGATTTCATAATTGATTTAAATTTTATAGGTGTTGCAATGAATCAGGAAAAGGGAATGGCAACAAAGAAGCATTCTCTGTCCAAAAGAAGAAGTGATCTTACAACAGCAGAGTTGATCAGTCATAGATGTAAGATGTATGCTTGCATTGTATTTTTGAAGTAATGTCCTTGCATAAACTAAAGGTTAGCTAATTCATTTTACTCCACTGCATTGTCCTCCTCCTGGGCAACTGAATCCCAATGATGCACTGCCAGTTGTGCCACCATTTCTTCTTTCCTTACAGCAAAACAGGTGGGATCATGATAAACTATTTCATGAATGCACATTTTGAGGGGGATCAACATTTTGTATGGGATTTACTGAATCATCAACAGCTTGTGCTGTCTGTGCACCTATTATTGGAGCCTTTTTCACATGAAACTTCCTGGTTGAACATTGTATTGGAGAAAGTAGACTCTAATGCCTAAATGAACAAAAAATGTTGCAAGTCGATCTGAAGAATAGATGTTCTCTGTCCATTTCATTCCTTTCTGATTCTGCAGCTCAGACTGGAAAGGCTTCTAGTATTGTCATTTTGATTATGATTCGATTGCTGGATTGTTGTGGGTTGACAAGAGATCGATTCTGATATTCTAGTTCAAGAGCCAGATCGGGAGAGCAAGGTGACTCGGTAATATTTACTGTGCCACACCTTTGAGAAATGGTTTCTTGAGCACTAAGGCATTGAACATGGAGAAGGTGATCTCGATTTTTCTACAGATCTTTTCGATAGGGTAGTGACTTGGTCATTGCACTAAACTAAGCTGCAGGCTCATCGATCGATTTTCAGACTCCAGAGTTTGAAAGGACAAAGGAGTTCATGAATGGAAATTGCTCAAAGGGTGTAAAACCTTTGCCCGAAAGGGTCTCCTGTGAGTACAGAATCACATTAAGACCCAATTGATTAGCTTTCTTAATAGAGAATTTAAGGGTTATCAACCAAATTGCCAGCAATATGTTACTCTCGAGATTCATCACACGCTCGAGATCCACTTATTCACAGAGCAAGAAGCACAGAGTTAAAAACCGAATTGGTGCGAGAGTGAGACTCGAGAGCTCATCTCACATATTTGTTGCTATGGAACATTGTCTGACTTTTTCGACCATGAAGTTTCACCCAGGCACCCAACTTTTCCTTTACTGCACTTTGTTGATATGTGAACCAAGCGACCCCTTAAGGTGAATTAATCAAACCAGTGGCTATGAGCAAATCTTTGGGAACATGGATTCAGTTTTTCTTGAGGAACTGCTGAACATAAATGGGTGCCAGAATTTCCCATGAAAAATGATAGAAGAATCTGTACCCAAGTTAAGCGTATGTTCACTCTGCTAGGTAATTCCACATTGGATCCTCGAAATTACTTTCTTTGGCATTCTTCGGCTATATAGTAACAGGATGCCGTTATCCTCTATACAAAAAGCCAACCGGCTGCAGATCCATCCTTAAATCCTTAGTTCAAAAGAAGAAAATCCCAAATGGAGTAACATCAAGCCTAATTTACAGATCTGCTTGGCTGTAACCTCGTAATGAGTCAGTATTGTGCCGCAGAGACTATGACAAGGTTTCTGTATAGAAGAGCCAAGTACTCAGCATCCAGTGCTCCCTGAAGGATGCAGGAGCTCTGCTTGTGGGAACGAATTGTTTGATGGAACATCTATGAGCAGATCCTGCTCGCAGCTTTCATCAGTGAAATGCAACGAATCAAGCATAGAAGAGTTACCATCAGAGGGCACTGCAAAGAGGCTTTTCGGGCTGAAGCAAGAGTTGTCACTGTCCCGGCTAGCTTCCTTGTTCTCGAAGCTTCCTCTCACAACCGCCCTCTTTGGGTTCTTTGTTATTGCCTTTAAATCTGAAACGTGTGGAAGATGAAATTCTTAGAAGCTGTCAGACAAGTAGTACAAACAGGTAGATCAATGGAAAAGCCAATATGTAGGAGAGATGGACATCTTCTCCAGATTTTTTGGTTTTCAGGAGGGATATGTTTTACTTTAAAATGGCAGCAATTTTTATCTGCAATGACCTATATTTTTCTTGGATCTGCTAAAAATGTTATGATCAATGGATAAATTTTATCGGAACATGAGGCAAACCTGGAATGTTCGGCTTCTGACTGCCCTTTATGCTACCTAGCTTACTGGTCACTGAGCCCTGAGGTCCAATAACACAAGGCCCTCCAGAACTATTCTTGCATTCCTGCAGCTTAAAACACGTAGCTCTCAAATGAGCAGATTGTTATGTATATACACATAATCAGCATTTAGACCCGTGCGCATAATACCTTGAGACGGTATCGGTATTCCACCCATTTGCATTTCAGCGAACTGAACAAAACGAGCTTCCTCAGAGTCTTACAGTCTTCCGCTTGTTCTCCAGAAGGGGAGACATCAAAGACACCTTCTGCAAGCAGCCGTTGAAAGGAATTTAAGTTCTCCATGAACTCCTTGCTATCAAACATATCCTTGAAACTGCAAAAACAGGAAATCAGTTTTTTCATAAGGCACCAGACACAATTATGATTATTAAAACTTGAAACTGAATGATCCGTTCTTTCAGATTACAAACTAGGGGAAAAAATTCAGAGTATCGAGCTAATAACATAATGATATAAGGTAACACTTATATGGGTTTAAGGTATCAGATGGTTATTAATATCTATCGAATAAACCAGAGCAAGTCCCGGTTTCGAGTTGACTCCCTTACTACTCTCACTTTTGGCTAAACACCCATCTCCTCCTTTCAACAGCCTTAAACTTTTAGATAAATTATCAAGAAAGACAGCCACGAGAAGACTGTGTCTTAATACTGATTTATGAAAAGTGGAGAATAAGTAGCTGAAACATAAGCCATGATATCTGTGGTGAACAAATCTCATTAAATGAGATGCCTAATGGACCAAAAAAGGTTCTAGTTGAGGAAGCTAACCTTTCTGGAGGTTTTGATACATCAATTGGAGGTAAGTACTTCGATAAGTGCTGCTGTTCTTCATTAGAAATGTGCCTAGCAAACTCTTCAAAATTTACCACATCCTACACCAGGAGAATTCATGACGAGGATTTGGATTTAAGTGACTATCATCAATTAACTAAAAAAAGAGGGCAATACAAAAGAGAGCCAAAAAAAGGAAGCAATAGAATCCTCGAACATGATGGGTTCAATAGTGGAACTTACACTAAGATTAACATGACACAGCGGTGAGTTACAGTTGCTCAGAACTTGTGCCTTTTCATGCTGCAACTTCTCCCTGCAACCCAAGAAAATGATACCTTAGTCTCAGAAAAATTTATATGTGCTCTGCATATGTAAGCAAGACGATTTCTACGAACTCCAATTAGAGGCTATCCTTTTCCCCACATAAATACATCGAACTGCTTCAAAATTCACGAAAGCTATCAATTGAAATCATGATTCTGGTCAAGATCTCATACTCATAGTGACTGATAATGTCTCCAGGGTGAATTCAAGAAGTTACCTTTTGAGGGTCCCTGGTTCCACCCCATGTCCAGAAGGGCCATTAAGCTTCTCTGCTCCTGGATTTGGAAAGCCTTTGCTACTTTTTTGTATTGGAAGTGAATAAACATCATTTTTTCTGTATGCTTTGTTCTCAACTGAGAGAGAACTGGCTTCTGATTCCTCTTCTCGAACAACCAATTTCAGATTTCTAGAGAGAAGCGATCCATGTTTCTTTCCTCTTACTATTTCATTGGGGTGTCTGAAGAGGACTGATCCATGCCCTATCTCAACAGAGACCATTGGGGTCTCACTCTCCAGGAGCAAATCCTCCTCGGAAGTACCAGAAAAGCATGAAGATTGCTGCTCCTGCAGTATAGTGTAGAGATCCTGAGTGAGTTTTTCAACTGGTGATTGCTTTGGAAGACTCACACAAATCCTTTTCTGAGAAGGTGGCATTGCGTCCCATGCAACTGATTGAGCTGGACCTGTAAGAGGATCAAGCAGAAAGCACATAAATCAACACATTCAAGCTAAAGGAAACCAATGCAGGATGCATTTTCCGATTAATATGGCACTAATAACAGCAACATATAACCTATAATCAGATGCTTGCTTCCAGGAAAAAGTTTTTCTTGACATATTATGTTGTATTTTTTGATATGGAATACCACTGCACATAAAACCTGGTTCCTGATCCATCATTTGGAAGACCTTAATTTTTCATTTAAATTTTTAAACAAACCAGGACGTCACCAAATACAAAATGGAAGAATATCTTGCAAAAAATTTGGTGCTTTGCAGTTAGTAAACATCTATCTGAGTGATGCGAGAGGTTGAGAAAAAGTTCTGTTTTAGATTGACAACAAGTAGATTTCTGTCGACACACATTTCATTCAATTTCCAATTGAACACCATGACAGTCTCAAGGGAATTGCTGAGGTTGAATCTTGAACCTGTCAAATCACTACACTCAGGACCGCCAAACTGTGCACAGCTCTCCGAATTTGAAACAGCCGATCCTGAACTAGACCGATTGCTCGCATCCTCACCCACAATTCCCTTCTGAAAGTTCTGACAGTAATCAGGAACAGTCCCACCAATCATAACATTCTCATCCTCCTGCTTTCTCTTCAGCAGCTTCACTTCCTTGCCTTTGGTGTTCAAGGACATGCTCTTCATTCTCGCAATTCTCTTATCTTCAATGACCTCAGGTTCTGCCCGAGCATGCAGAGGGGTGTAGTTAAGCAGCGTCCCCTTTGTTCTCCACCGGGATCCACATGCATTGCACAGCACAGGCTTCTCTGGTGGCCCGTTTCGCCAAAGAGGGGTGCCTGTCCCAAAATTCATACATCATCAGAATAAAAGAAATCATGAAAAGATGATGTGAGCAGAAGAGATTTCCTTCTCTTTGCTATAAAGCACCATAACCAGTGGATTTTCCGTGAAAGAAGGTAACTCTCGGACGTGAAATTAAAGTGAAAAAGGAGCCATGAGGAATGAGCTGACATTTCAACAAGAATTCAAGTACAGGCACAGAAGTTGCAGCAAAGACATGCTATACATGGAGTCCTAAATGACAAAATGTACTTAGTTTCAAATTGAATACAGGCCCAGTGAGGAGAGAAACAAAACGAATGACCTCAATAAATTGAGTTAGATTATCTCTCTTTTTTTTTAATGTTAAATATTGAGTTAGATTATCTTATGGAACGATTTATCTGAGGAATAGAACTGAACAAGATTAGATGTTACAACTTCTGAAACAAAATTGACCCAAACAAACAAGCTCAATTCTGACTCTAAATGCAGGTTCTTGATTCAAAAATACTTCATATGAGCGTCATTTCCATAACTTAAGCAAGGAGAGTTGACAAATAGAGAGACTGGCTACTCCAGAATAAGTCATTGTTCTTTTTAATTCAATCGATTTTGCAACTAAAATTGGGCAACGAAAATTGAGCTTCCTAAATCAATCAAAAGTTAAAATATTTATCTGCCCATTAATCAATGTACTCCAAAATCAGTTTAATCTTTCAAGAAGACTAAAACTCAAAGAATAAGAATTCTTCTCGATCCACAGACATACCCAGAAACGAGACAATTGTATGAACTATGCTTATACACTCAACTCTCAATTCATTTCCCTACTGCAGTTATCTGCAATATTGGACTTATTCGTTGAGGAAGAACTCAGCTGCGATGCACTGAATTCTTATAGAGAACAAACACATAGGACCGGAGAAAGAAAAAGATTCAAATAAAGCTTGCTTTTTTTTAATTGAAATATTGGATTGAAGAAGAAAACATTGGAGAAACAAGAACTCACTTGTAACTCCACAGTGACAGCAAGGACCCTGCTTACCCATACCTCTCTCTACCAAACAAATTCAAGGAAAGCCCAGAGGAAAATAAAAGGCAGGGATAAATCAATTGGGTGCGCGAAAGAGAGAGAACTTGGGGAACAAAGGCAAGAATTGTTGAACGGATTAAGTCCGAGGCTTCTGAAGGCTGCACTGCAAGAGCCCAGAGAGAATTCCCGCAGAAGGAAGCAAAAGTCAAGGGAGAGCCAGAAGGGCTCTGTGCCTCAATAGCCCCCCAAAAATCAGCAGACAAATTCAATTAAATTGAGAGCAAACAAGCTAGTGGAGAGATTGAGATGGGCAGTAACAATCGTTTAGCTGGGAATCTGGATGAGAAATCCAATAGAAATTAGGAAAAAGACCATCTTTTTTTCCTTTTTTTTTAATGGGAATCTGAACAAGATGGAGTGAAATTTTCTTCCTTTTGGGTTGGTTGCTTGCGCGTTTGTGCAGTCTAGCGGGGGAGTGAATGAAATGTTGAAGCTTTACTTTTCATTTCATCCAATTCTTTGCTTTTACTTTGTCGTCATTCAATGAAAGCCATATTAACCTGCCATTAAGAATTGGGATAATTAAACTATTTGGCTATTGCCCAAAAAAAAAAAATAGTATACGATTAAATTCTTAATAAACTTTTAAAAAAATTTAAAGGAAAGGCGTGGCTACAGCCTACAGGAACGCAGAAGATGATGTATATGCTCCAAGTGTTGACTCATGACCAGAGACTTCTCTGCCATGAACGAGGGGTTTTTAATTCTTAAATTACCCAAAAAATTTTTAAAAAAAGGGTTTTTTTAACCATTTCTTCTGCAATAATTAAAAATTACGGGCACAGAAATTTTTTTAAGAGAAAGTTGGTCTTCCTCGGTTATTTCGAAAATACAACTTTTTTAACTTCATTTATGGAAAAAAAAAACTTTATATGATCCTACATTATGATGACGTGGCGAAGAAAAATCAATGAAATTACTCTGATTAATAATAATTAAGAAAACTGTTCCGATGGATAGCATGAATTTGCACGTCTGTCACAATCTGATCAGTATTTTTTCACACCACGTGGCGAAATATGATCATCGAAGAATTACATGTGACCCTAGATCTGAGAAGTCTATTATTCACCCTAATGATATTAATTTATGGAGGTGGACTAATGAGAGGGATGCACTGCATTTATAGATAAAATTAAGTTTAGTTTTGTTCCTTAAAATTTGGGCTAAATCTTTCTTATTACTGTCCAGTTTTGACTTTTTGGATAACTGAGATATCCGAGCGTCTTCCGAACCCGACTAGCGGTGGTTGCGATATCTCCTTTTGGGGCACACACAATAGCTCGCAAAATACGTGTGGTACTGTCCAGTTTTGATCCTTGTCTTATTTTCAGTGCCAAATAAATTTGATGCAGCAACTTACATAATAAAAATTGTTTTTCTAATTGAAATTTTTATTTTTAAAAGCTAAAAAGTGAAAAAAAAAATACTTGAAATAAGAAAAGGGGAAAATGGGAATCATAATATCCAAAAAAAAAATCATACATAAACAAGAAGCTGCTGAACCACAATTCTTTTTGTAAATATAATTGGATCAAATATGGTCTTATTTGATTTCTTCAATTATAAAATATTCCTAACATTTCTCCAAGACTAAGCTACGCTAAAATGTTCATTTTAATATTAATTCAATTTCATGATTTCTTGATTTAATCAACCAAATGATCATAGTGTAAACTAGATTTTGACTCATGTACGCTCGAATTTTATTATTTAATAAAATTGATAAAAAATAATAACAAAATTTTAATTATAGTTAATTTTATAATATATGATTTATTGATAAATCTAATATGAATAATAAGTAATAAATTCATTAAAAAAATAAATGATGGTAAAAATGTAGACGGAAAGTATGAGAGAAAAATGTAAAAGAAAAAGAGGTTTGAGAGCGAAAGTGATGGTAGAAAGTTAGGTATGTGTTAATATTTTTATCATCACACTCTTAACTTTTCTTGATTTGGATGTTCTTAATAAGTTTGACATTTTATTATTTAATAAAATTGATGAAGAAAATAAATATATAATAAACAATAAAATAAAATGTTATTGTAATTAATTTTAGAGTATATATATATTTTTTGTAAATCAAATATGAAGAATAAGTAATAAATTTATAATAAAAATTGAGTAATAATGAAAGGGTAGAAATAAAGAATGAAAAAAATGAATGTAAAAGAAGAAGAAGGGAGAAATAATGTGAGAATAGAGAAAGATAAGATAATTATACATTAGTAAATATAGGATCACAACCCTTAATTTTTTTAATCGAACGGTTGTCAAAAATTG
The DNA here is from genome assembly GCA_037672795.1 of Lagerstroemia speciosa. NCBI lineage: Eukaryota > Viridiplantae > Streptophyta > Magnoliopsida > Myrtales > Lythraceae > Lagerstroemia > Lagerstroemia speciosa. The sequence continues at coordinate 9,855,542 of CM075289.1, read as the reverse complement.
AATTTTATGTATTCGTAGATATTTTAAGAAGCAGAAAAAGACACCAAAGAGGGGAGGTATTCTTACTTGTAATATAAGATAAATTTTTTTTTTTGGGTTTCCCACCCGGTGTCTGGTACTCGAAGACTGGCCGACTAATCCGGATTCGGGCACAGTCGGCCGGGGAAATCCCTCCCAAGAAGGTCTGCTGCGTTTACAAGGGCTCGAACCCGACACCTCTGCTTAAGTGGCACAAGCCCATTCCACTTGCACCAACCTTTATTGGTGATTCTGATCTATTTCGAATAATAAATTTATCCATAAAATTAAAAAAAAAAAACCACACTTATTGTAATTTTTAATATTTTGGACTCTATTGACACTCAAACTAAATATACTTGAGTATAAAAAAAGGGGGTAAATTTCATCGAAAAAACAAGAGAAAGGAAATGCAACATAAAAGAGGCCGGGTAGTAGAATATCCACAAGGCATAGTGGGCATCGCATGAATCTTGACTCATCATATGCCACGTGGCATTTCTTGGACATGAGCGCAACTCCGCACGTTATCGTGAACTCGTCCGATGCTCATCTGACCCGATTATAAAAAACATCACGGTATTTTCTCAATTTATTGATGATATACTTTTTAAAATATGATATAACACTTTTAATTAATAACGTGTCGAATAACCTGATGGAGCGAGTAAATCACGCAACCGATGAGTTTATTTGGCTCGACGTGAGAAGTTTACATGGAGAACAGATTGGTCCACACGTTCTTCTCTCTCTTTTGTGTAGAGTTATTTTATTTCCCTTTTTTTTTTGCATCATACAGTATCCCAACTCGAACCATTCAAGACGCTCATCGAAACTAATCTGCGGTCTGGCCCAGATCCCTAAGAAAAGGAATCACCTATTTGAAAGTCTAACGAGAGAACCATTAGATCAATTCCAGTTGATTGTTTTTTTTCTTTCAACGAGAGTGATGGTGATCCACCCTCCCGACTCCCGATTTTTTCATTAGAAGTCAACCTTGACCATTCAGAGAGTGTCTGAGCCGTCTGATTAGACGTGAAGGGCTGATCGAGACGAAGAAGAGCTGAGATCCTGATGATGAGAGCCAGACACTGAAGGCTGAACGTCTGGGATCTCATCAGACCGCCACCACCTTCCATTTAGTATAATCCTTCATCGAAAAATCCTTTAAAAAAAGCTTAATTTTATTGATCTAATATCATTATATAAACATTATAACGTGACAGCACTGTTACATGGAATTGCTCCAAGCCCAAGACGTACCGGCATGGTATCGACCGAGTTCCGGAGAATTCCTCCTGATGGTCGAGCAGGATGAGAGACTGGTCTTGTGTTGGGGGCTCAGTACGAACTGATTCCGAATAAGATCCACAATTATGGGAGTTATATCAAGTACTAGACCAGCCCATTTGAATCCGAATCAATCCGTATCAGCAGTGGGGATCCGGTGTCTATCATAGGAGGAGGCATCCATGCATCGTTAAGACCGTATAATTTAATATATAATTAATGGTTATATTATTTTATTTATCAAATCCTTAAAAAAAATATACAAATTCCAACATATGGAAAATTCTAATTTGACGAATATATAAATTGTGCACCCTTATTGGATGGTCATACCACATCGGTGTAGCCACGTGATATAACCGTTGCACCCGTGATTTTCTACTATCATAACGGCTAGAGAAATCGAGAACTGCAGCAGTTAACAGTTTAGTAGCAGGATTCATGAAAAATAATACAGATTAAAAAGGAAAAAAAAATCCGTCAATCGATCTCAATGCGATTAGGGCTTGCACACAGAAATTAGCATATGAGCAGACCGGTCGGAAGATGGTATGGATCCCATCGGAATATGCGTACGGCCAAATCGACGAGGCTTGATCTGCCGGAGTAGTTTCGGTAACTCGGTTGGTATACTGTCGAGAGCACAGAAAATGTCAGCGCTGGAAATGTCAATATTTTAATGAAAACATCAGTGAGATTTTCTTGCTTTCCATGTGGAATGTTGGTAGGTGAACTGGGTGGGTTGTAAGAGTGAGCAATAACGTCATTTCCGATTTTTTTTTATTTAAACAGAGATCGACTAACTGTAGAACTAGCTTTAAAATTCCAGGATTTCAAGTGTTTTTTATGGTCCAGTTGTACGGGTTATGGTTAAAATATTTTTAACTCATTATATCCCACCGTACAGAATTGTATAACAAAATAATTTGGTTTACTGTGTAATTTTTAATTTATATTTTTGTAAGATCTTTGAATATTTTATTAAAAAACCAAACTTTGGAATTGGATGGTACAACAAACCCACTGATCTGGGAAAAAAATGAATTATTTTGCCCGATATATATGTTTTTTTTTCCGGCCAAACAATATATAGGTGAATTTGCTAATCAGAATTTTTTTCTAAGGTTCTTCATCGACTGCAGTGTGAAATCATGAATTTTGCAAGGACTTGCTCCCCTTTCGGAGGGCAGTGAACAAGACCCACTGTGACTGTACCTCAATTCTTTAAAGGAAACGAGGAGAAAAACAAGACCCAATTCTTTATATGATCCGACCTTACCACGTTATGTGAAAAAAATCAATTAAATTATAACAAATAAATAAATTAATATTAATTATCTAAAAATTATCTTAATTATTTTTTATCAACATAATTTAAAATTTTTTCTTCTATCGATGGATAGAAGTTGACTGGGAAATAGTTTTTTTTTTCTGTAATCAAATAAAGCATCAAGATAATTAAAAATGCTTCGCTCATTGGATGACCAGCTTAGATCACTTAGAAGCTGTCAAATTTCCAGATTACGTGGAAAAGGGAGGAAAAATGGAATTTCCAGAAGGAAAAAAAAAGCACAACAGTTAGTCTGCTTTGCTGATCACACACAAGATTATACTCTTCCCTACACATTACCGCCCTAAAAATGGCACCGCCAGCGACGATTTGGCAAGCAATTCATCCCAGTCATTTGCCTGATCGCCCCGAATACAATTTTGTAAAGATTCACCGGTTTTCGAGAACATTTTTATCCAATCACTGTAAACATTTTTGAACTTGCAGTCAGTGGAAACTGGTGAAGGGAAGCATGCATCACTGGGGAAGTTCGCACAGGGAAGTCATCATGCAGCACGATAACCCATCGTATACACGAGAGCATCTAAAGACAAGTTTCTAAAAGGTTACCTTCCTATATGTTGAAGAGCATGCAGGACAAAAAAAAAGGGGAACGGCCTTCAGAAAACAGAGCTTAGTTCTTCGACTTTGACCCACAAAAGATTTAACTACAAGTACCACATCAGGAACTCAATGTCTTTACTACTTCTTCTCGTTCCTCTTGGGCGAATTCTTCAGCTACAAAAGAAAAGAGCATGGCTATATCAAAGAGCATTGAAGCAGGAGGAGAATCTATCCCAAACATGTAGGCTCATTTAACTGCCCTGATGATAATTATGCAAATAAAAACAGCAACAAAGTGAGTAAAAAGGGTCACAACATCCTTCACGTAGTCGAGGTCTCCACAGTGTGCCTTCTCAATGATCCCCTGTGTATCTATCCACTACAATGTAACCCATGAAAACTACAACTCGAAATATAGTTGCAACAACAGGAAAAAGGTGCACCCATATGAACTCAATAATATATATATATATATTTATTTCAACTATAATAATGGAGAAAATAGGTGTTCGATCCACACCTCAAACTTGAAAATACTTGAAATTGCAGTGCCACCGAAGAGAGTAAATCACCAAGGTAGAGAAAGCCAACTGCAACCAGAGCAAAATGGGAAGATCCAAGAAGCTATAACCACCAAGGTAGAGGCAAGCAAAGACCAATGCAGCTGCCACAAGGATATTGACCAAGATGCTACACCAAATGAAAGGACACTCAAAGATCAGCAAAAGATAGCAACCACAATATATAAAATTTCGAAGAATAAAAAATTCAGAATAGATGACAATCTTAGACGCTCATAGGCGGGGCCTTTAAATGTCCATAATGTGTCAACTATCAACTCCAAAATTATCGTGTTTGGCCAGACATGAAATCAAGAAGTACCTTGGATCAACCTCCATGGCCCGCACAATGATGGGACCAAGTGAAGCCCCATGGACAATTGAAAATGACACAAGCCAACCAACCCTGTTTCGCTGCTTATCGAGAAGCATAAAGATGAAGTTAAGTCACTGCAACTAGACGATCCCAATAAGAAAATAATCAATAAAAAACAAAGTTCAGAAGACACTCCTTTGGATGTACCTTTTCATATGAAGGCGTATAAAAAAGCCATGCCAAGCATCCTAAGCAGGCAAATGATGTAAGGAGGACAGCGATCTTCCCCAGGTGATGTAGATATGCCGCAGTTTCAGCGGCTATGTAAGCGCAACATAGTGAAAGATAGACCTGAAATAATATCCATCCATCCATCCATACAAACATATACATATGAGAATGTCAAGAGTCAGACTGCTGCTGCATATTAGGTCAGGTTGCACTAAACCGAGATCCTGAAAATCTCAATACTCAACCACACAACACTCAGGGCTTATTGACGGATTTCAAATTTTCTTATTAATTCCACCACAAGAAATAAAAGAAGTTTCCAGAGAACGTCCCATCATTTCTTCGAGTCACAAAGATGCCACAGGAGAAGATACTGGACAGGTAACCATCTAATTCTTCGTTCTGTTCTGCTGCAAACGTGCCCGCATGCCTAATAATGATCAACCCCAGATCTCTAAATCCCTAGAAGATGCATCCAATCTTCATCTCTCGCCGTAACTAAGCCTCCCATCCCATTTCAGTCGTCTGCTTCATCAATGCAGATCAACCAACTGGATTAAGGAAACTAACCTGCTTGGGATTGTGCCAGTAGTTCTCCAGAGAATAGTAGCTACGGCCGCCAGACTGAAAGAACGAAGCACCTGAGTCCATTCTCGTCAGTCAATCGAGAGCAATGCGCAGAGAATATGGCGAGTGCAAGACAAAAATGAACGGCTCGCTGGCAGAAAGGCCGAGGCATATGCAAGTGTCCCTAGAATTTCAATGGAAGCTTCTATGAGATTCAAATGACGATATTGCCCTCTGACGATATTGCCCTCAGAACGAGCTCTTTTGTTTGAAGATACCCTTCCCCAAATTTCATGAACAGCGTCCGACTAGGCTTTATGGAATCGGATGATCACAATACCAATTTGATGAATAATTACTTTACCTTCTAAGCTTTATATCGAACTTGAAATTTTTTAAGTAAAATCTAATTTGTTATATTTCCATACCTCGTTCTTTTGAAATAGTATCTACCATGTAATTTTGGAATTATGTGACCTCGATCTAATCTAGAATTGCAAGCTCCCAAACAAAGCCCTTACATTTCAATAAGCATAATATCTTACTAAGGAAGTAATCAGCCTATCACAACTAATTCAATATGACTAAATAGCTGCCAAGTGGAATAAGAATATCTTCCTAGCATAAAAAGAAAAAGACTATAAAGTAAGTGCTTGGTGACGCAAAAAGGGTTTAGTCATGGTTTCCAATTGTTTCATGCCGCATCAACTACCGATGTAGCTGAGTTTGGGGTGTTTATATTGGAATGTTGCATGTGTGGGACTTTGGCTACCATAACCTCATATTAGAGGTCAATTTAGAGATTATCATGAAGATGATTATAACGCATATGCTATGTGTTCCGCATCTCAAACCTATGATAGGGGCAAGTCTAGAGTTTACGAGCAGAGATTGAAAAGTGAAGATCATTTGTATATCGAGAAGGAAAAGCGTAAGTTCACACAGAGAGGTAAGGTCCTCATTTAGCACGATAATCCAATATGTACACAAAGCATGTAAAGACAAGTTTCTAAAAGATCACCTCACTATATGTTGATTGAAACGGATGCAGAAGAAAAAAAAAATGGAAAGTCAGACCAGAGTAAGCAGAGGTTGATTCTTCTACCTCGAATGGTTCAGCTTCAAGTACCATATCAGGAATTCAATCCCATCTATTATTCTTCTCCAGTTCTTTCCAGCCGAATTCTTCAGGAGAAAAGGCACAATATCAATAGATCCAGCACTATATCAAAGAGCACCGAACCAAGAGCATCATTTAAATTGCCATGATGATGAGTATGCGAACAAAAACAGCAAGAAAGTCAGCAAAAAGAGTCATGACATGCTTCATGTAGTCGAGGTCTCCACGCTGTGTGCCTTCTCAACGATGTGCTGTGTATCCATTACCACGAAACCCACGAACACTAGCAACCCAAAATATAGCTGCAACGGAAAGGAGCACAATTATGAACTCAATAATGTATAAATATATAATGATCTGTATAATGGCTCCATTGAGTCCAATATCAGTTATAGAGCCAATTCCAATAATTATGAAATTTGATCGAGATTGTCACTGTAAAGCTATAGTTAAGGTGCCCATCATAAAACACATTACCGATCGCCTCAACCTACAAAGATAGTTAGTTGCATTTGCTCGAGATTGGGACATGGATTATCAATAAGCCTAGAATTGATCCAAATATCATTTAACTATTGCAATTCTTTTCTTGATAGCAGGTCACATGTATAGGACCAAATGGAGTTTAACTACAATAATGGAGAAAATAAGTCCGATCCACATCTCAATTTTGAAAATATTTGCAGACCCACCGAAGAGAGCAAACAACCAAGGCCGAGGAAGCAAATTGCAACCAGAGCAACAGGGGAATAGAGGAGATAAAACCAGCAATAGAAAGGCCGTCAAGGTACCCTCTCCACTTAGCCAAGATAACCGCTGCTAAGAGGCAAGCAAGAAACAATGCAGCTACCGCAAAGGCACTGACCAAGAGGCTACACCAAATGAAAGGACACTCAAAGATCAGCAAAACGTAGGCAATACAAAATATCCCACGGTTTATTTACTTTCAAGACTTAAAAATTGAGAATAGATGACGATCTCAGATGCCCATAGGTGGGGATTTTCGATGTCCGTAATGTATCAACTATATCAAGTCCAAGATTATCATGTTTTGCCAGATATGAAATCAGGAAGTACCTTGGATTAGTCTCCATGGCCTGATCAATGAGTGGACCAATTGTAGCCCCATGGACAAACGAAAGTGCGATCATGAGCCAACCGACCCTCCTTTGCTGCTTATTGAAGGAAAAAAAAAAAGCATAGAGATGAACTGAAGTCACGGCAGCTAGACGATCCCAATAAGAATAATAAATAAAAAACAAAGCTCAGAGGACACCTCCCTTGTACGTACCTCTTCTTTCGAAGGCACACAGAGATGCCATATTGAGCACCCTACATAGTGAAACATAGACCTGAAATAAAATGTATGTATAGATATGAGAATGTCACACTGCTGCTGAATCATATTAAGTCAGATTGCACAAAATAAACCAATGTCCTGAGTATCTCAATACTCAAACTCAATCTCACTGCACTTATGGCTTCCATTGACGTATTTCCATTTTCATTTTTATCAACCTACCTCGAGAAATAGAAGATATCTGCAAAGAACATTCCGTCAATTCTTCGATTCCATGCCCTTCTAAAGATGCTACTGGAGGAGAAATTGGACAGGTAACTATCTAATTCTTCACTCTGTTCTGCTGCAAACAGAAAAACCCGCAAGGCTGACCAGGATCAACCTCAAACCCCCTAAATCCAGAGAAGAAGCATCCAATCCTCATTTCTCGCAGTAGCTAAGCCTCCCAACCCATGTCAGTCGTCTGCTCCATCAATTTAGATTAAACAACTGGATTAAGGAAGGTTACCTCCTGGCGATGGTTCGGTACGACCGACGAGATCTTACGCTGCCAGTAGTTACGTCCGCCAGATTGAGAGAATGAAGCACCCGAGTCCATTCTCGTCAATCAATCGAGAGCAATGCTCAGAGAATATGGCAAATGCAAGAAGAAAATGGCTCGCTCGGAGAAAGAGTGAGACGTAATACATAAAGTTTCTAGAATTTCGTCGGAAGCTTCCAAGAGATTCAGATGACAATATTGCCCCTTTAAAGCGCTCTTTTCCCACGTTTTTCTGAGCCGCGCCCCGATTTGGCTCTCTGGAGTCGGATCGCAACGAGAGCATTATGGTGATGCAATACTATCGTAGGACAAACTGTAAAATTAATTAGAATTTACCAACGAAGGTTGGCGCAAGTGAAAGGGGCTTGTGTCGCTTAAGCAGAGGTGCCGGGTTCGAGTCCCTGTGAACGCAGCAGACCTTCTTGGGAGGGGTCCCCGGGAAACCGCCCGACAGTACCCCGAATCCGGATTAGTCGGCCAGCTTTCGGGTACCGGACACCGGGTGGGAAACCAAAAAAAAATTAATTAGAATTTAATAATGTCAATTTATCAAATCAAGAACTTTCATGGATACTCCTCGGCGCGTGGGCCCGAAGGGAAAAGGCCGATGCCTTCGTGGCGCGTAAAGGTTGTTACTTTCCAGACGGGACCCCCAGGCGCTTACCACGTGTTCTTCATCGCCTCTCTCCTCCCTCCCTTTCACACTCTCCCGCCAACCTCGCCCTCCCTCTCAGTCAATTTCACACGAAAGAGTTTCCGTTCAATCGAACTCCACCATGTCGATTTCACCAGTTATTGGAGGAGGATCCGCATCATAATGAAGATAACGCCAATGGAATTTATTGCACTAGACATTCCTACGGTTTGAGCCGCGACATCCGCAGCCGACTTGATAGACATGTCAGGCCACGACGTCCGCTCCTTCCGGGGAACACCACCGGGTGTCCTTCTCATCAGAAAGCTCAGAGGAGGGCGGGACTGGACCCTCACAACCTACAGGTACGTCGTCCTGCTCGTCACCTTCATCGCCTACGCCAGCTACCATGCTTCCCGCAAACCTAGCAGCATTGTCAAGAGCGTCCTCTACCCCGAGCCCGACAGGAATTCGTCGTCCTTCCCTGTCCCCTGGCCTATGGGCACCGTCTTCGTGAAAGATGAGATGTCGGGAGGCGATTTGCAGGGCGAGTTCAGGAGCAAGGGCTGGGCGCCGTTTAATGAGGCCGATGGGACGTCGAAATTAGGCGAGATTGATGTTGCGTTCCTTGCTTGCTACTCGATTGGGATGTATGTGGCGGGGCATCTGGGGGATCGGTTGGATCTGAGGCTGTTCCTGACTTCTGGGATGATCGGGAGCGGTTTCTTCGTTGCGCTTTTTGGGATGGGATACTTCTGGAACATTCATGCGTTCTTGTTCTACTTGGCTATGCAGATGGTGGCGGGCATATTCCAGGCCACGGGTTGGCCGTCAGTGGTGGCGGTGATCGGGAACTGGTTTGGCAAGAGGAAGAGAGGCTTGATTATGGGAGTGTGGAACGCCCATACCTCAGTAGGCAACATTAGTGGTTCACTCCTCGCGGCCTCTGTCCTCTACTATGGGTGGGGATGGTCGTTTATCGCCCCAGGTGCATTGATAATTCTTGGAGGGATCCTAGTCTACTTGTTCTTGGCTGCTTATCCAGAGGACGTCGGTTTCCCCTGTGCAAACAACTCCAGTGAGATCAAGGAGCCTGTTCGACCTGTCGAGGAAGCTCGGACCGACAAAGAAAACCCTGACATCGAAAACATTGAGGAGCGCTCCGTCTCTGTGTCCTCGCAGGGTTCAGTGAGCAGGAGAAGCGTCGGGCTCGTTGAAGCCCTTCGGATTCCTGGAGTGATTCCGTTTGCAATGTGCCTCTTCTTTGCGAAGCTCGTGGCTTACACCTTCCTCTACTGGCTGCCCTTTTACTTGAGCCAAACAGGCAAGCTCCTCATTCTTGTCTCGTCGCGTGATTACTATACTATACATTTTCACCTACACATCTCTACATTCACGGAGGAATCCGGTCGACATGGAAATTATGCATGAAACTGCTGGATAATTTTCCGTAGGTTATAAATTCTTTGGGTGATGCCCTGTTTATTGCTTGACTTGGCAGAAATCGGTGGGGTGTATGTCTCAGTAAAATCTGCTGGGAACCTCTCTACACTGTTTGATGTCGGGAGCATAGTCGGAGGAATCCTTGCGGGTTACATCTCCGATAAGCTTAATGCTCGGGCCATAACAGCAGCAACCTTCATGTACCTCACAATACCCTCAATGCTCTTGTACCGGATGTATGGGAGCGAATCTCACTGGATCAACATCTTGCTCATGATGGTTGCTGGGCTCTTTGTGAATGGTCCCTACGCACTCATCACGACGGCTGTTTCTACAGACCTCGGAACCCACCCATCCCTCAAAGGGGACTCGAGGGCACTGGCCACAGTCACTGCCATTATTGACGGCACTGGGTCGGTCGGTGCAGCTGTCGGGCCCCTTCTTACCGGGTTCGTATCGAAGCAGGGATGGGATGCAGTCTTCCAGATGTTAATGGCCTGTGCTCTCATCGCTGGGCTGCTCTTATCGCGTCTTGTGGTAGCCGAAATACGGGAGAAGCTTCGGAATTTGATGGAATTGTCCACTGGACAGCAGAGAAGTCAAGGTACCGTGTCCTTCACTTACAGTATTCCAAATTGTGTCGCGATATTGAATGCTTTTGTTGGGTGTGGTCCTGAGCTTTTCATTAATCATTGGCCCTCTGCTGCCCTGCAGATTCTTCATCTCAGCCTCTTCTTAGCAACAGAAGTTGAATCGCGGACACAAACCCAGCCTCTCTGCTTCGGCAATATTCATGATATCGGCTTCAGCCTGTGACCTTCATTTTATACGCAGTAGTTGATCATCTGCCCTATGCCGCTATGCTAGGTCTATGTGTATAATACTGAAATGCTACTCGTAAATTTCATACGATTTCAGCACAAGACCTTGGGGCAAGGCAAGTAGTTCCAACCCGGGTCGTCGGCAGGCAAAGTTAGAAGACGATTTTCTGCTGCACGGTTTTTCCGTTTCCTCTACAGACAGTCTTGGGTGAATGTTTGTAGACATTTACACTGCTCTTCAAGAATTGGTTAGGTAAAGAGTTGATTGACAAATTTCTTCCGAATATATTTTTCTCAAACGGCGAAGGGATGGATGGTTTCTTGCTTCGATTTATGTCGAGGGTTAGCCTGGAACGGGACTCAATAGTCCATGCGGAATACTCGGTTGCCGATCAAGGCATGCACACATCAAAGAAGATCAATGAATCTCATTTCAATCTAGAAAGGAAGCAGGCTTCCTTGGTACAGGGACAAAATTTTGAAACGCTGCCATAGTAGGAAAGAATCTGCTCTAAGCTACCTCCCTAGACACGGTACTCATGCTACCTGCGGTGTGCGATTACCGTCTAATATTTTCTCCATACATATCTTCACTTGGCAGACCTCCTCAAATCCGCCGCCATTAGTGAAAGATTTTCACAAATCAGCAGCTCAGAAGAAGCAAGGATGAAATCGACAGCCTTACTGGATCCAAATAGAAAATCGTTCCTCAATCAAAATCATTGGTGGAGGAAGTTTGGAGATCTAGGACCGATCGTTTTCAATGAATGACTCAGCTAAAAACTTTTTAACTAATTCTTACTGATTGAAGTCGGAAGGAAGAGGAATTAGTTGCCTGGGTTGGAGAAGATCCAGAGGATGGCGGCGCAGAGGAGGAGGAGGAGAGGGATGGCGTGGACGGCGTTCTCGGCGGACCGGTGGCGGAGGCTCTCTCTCTCGGCGGCTCGGGAGAGAGGATCGAGGGTGGGAAGCTCCGTATCTGACCAACTTGGCCGCAGAGATCTCGATCGGGAGGAAGAGGAAGGAAAGGGGATGGCGGAGTTGTAGAAGGATGCATCCTCGGAGAGTCGCGAAGCACTCGATGACCTGTGCATCTCCGCGTAAGAGAGAAATCCAGAGGGAAAGAGATCGATTCGTCTTCTGTCTGAATTATATAATTTCCTTTTGGCTTCATCATTTTCTTTTACCAGGTCAATAAAATAATTTGCTTTTTTAAAAAATATTAAAATAATTAAATAAAAATGTTGGCTCTTTTTTTCAGAATGAAAATAAAGTAATATTTGTAATTTGTAAATCACTGGACTGTACTACTATTCATAGAAAGAAAAACATAAATAAAATGTGGAATAAAATACTATAATGAAGTGGTATAATTATATAATTTATTATATATTATAATTTAATTTATTTAAGACTCATTAACTTACAGTTGTGGGTGGGGCATTTTTAGTTGTTAACTTCTTATTAGTCTACTTCAAGTTTATGCTTTCAAATGATTCATTAAAAAATTGTAGGCATGGAGTAAGATGAGAAAATGAGAACTGTTGATAAAAAGAATTTTTATTTTTAAATTATAAATTTGAAGTGAAATAAAAATAATTAAAATTATTATTTTACTGTAAATATGAAAGATTTTATAAAGTAAATGCATGTTATAGATTTTAATGTGTAAATTATATTGATGATAAATGTGAAATACGAAAAAGGCACTAAACACCCTTAAACATTTACATAAAAATTCCAGAATTGTCCGAAAATTTACACTTTTTCTTGAATAATAGTAATGACAACCTATATTTTTTTTTTCATTCACAATTAAAATTTAATCCAAGAAGTTTATTCAATTTTGGTTAAAAGTCTCTTTTAAAAACACGTCTCTCTTTTTCTCCATTGCATCTCCTCGTTTAGGCCTGGACCTTTGTTCACGTCTCTCTCTCTCTCTCCCCGGCGACGATCCCAATTTGTCGGTCAGATTCTCGCTGGTAACCTTACCACCGTGAAAGCTCAACTTCTTGATTCGATCTATCAGAGCATCCCTCAGCCATGAATCCCGAATAGTAAGCTCGAGTTGCTTCCTTACCTCGACGCTGTTGATCGATCGTTCGTCCTGTTTCTGTTTTCATGAATTCGTGAAAATCACTGATTTTTTGGGTGAAATTTGTGTAGAACTAGGTCATCTCGAGGCATCTCCCTTAAAAAATTTTCTGCGTTTCAGCTCTGCTGGTGGTGTACCTATTGCGTTCTGGAAATTTGGAAATCGCTCTTGACTAGATTCAGATCCATTTTGTGTTCCCCTCAGACGCGAAATAATATGTTTGAAGTGATCAATTTACATGTGGTCGTCCGTGGTTGGAGATTAATTTTCTTGTTTAGATTTTCTGGAATGGTGTTGGCTTTGCGATGAGTTGAGATATTTGGTTCATCAGTCAGTCCGTTATTTTAGAATGTAGAACTATAAGTAAACTTGTAGAACCGGTTAAGATATCTGTAGCTTCAATAATGATTGTGAGTACAATGATAAAATTTTCATTTTAAGGTCATCACTTTGTGCCTCTGTCAGTTAAGCTAATCTGATCACAATCTTTTTCTTGATCGGGAAGCGCGATGAAGAGGGAAAAAGAGTGCCACTGTTGATAGTTAATTTTATAATAGTCTGTTTGAATGCTAATATTGATTTCAATTTGTTGAGTATTTCTTGTCAATTATGTGCTGTGAATTGGTGTGTCATTCTCAACAAACATTTTTTTTTCTTTGGAAGCGATAGATTTCTGAGTTTTGATTAATCTGCCCCTTCTTTATGCAGCGACTATTTGTTTAAGCTTTTGCTCATTGGAGATTCTGGTGTTGGCAAGTCATGTCTCCTTCTGAGGTTTGCTGTAAGTTCTTTTATGTCTATAGCTGTGACAGTCAGTGTCATCATGCGTGCCCGCCTATCTGAGTCTTAGAATTATTTTGCCCTGACATTCATTAAGATTGTGAATATAGTTGTTCTCACCGAATCATCTGATCAACGTATGCTATCTTTTAATTTGGCTTTTTGTCGTGTTTCTGCTGAGGATCTTCTCTCTCGCTTTCTCTCTCTGTGGCAATAGGATGACTCATACCTGGAGAGCTACATCAGCACCATTGGAGTTGATTTTGTAAGCAGCTGTACTGTATAACCTTGATTTTACAACCATTAAATATCTGTACAGATAACTTCTTATTGATAAGTGATTTTATTAGTAAAAATATATATACCAAATAGTCTGCTCTCAAATTCAGCAAAAAAAAGGTCTGCCTCCAAACAAGATACTCAACCTTGACAGGGTCTCTTCACATATCCTAAGAATTATCGATACCAGTTTACTTAGATATGAGCTATACAAGAGCACAAAGACCCAAGTAATCTGTCAAAAAACATGTATCAAGTTTGTTAACTTATTTCTACTTAATGTTGTTATGCAGAAAATACGCACAGTGGAACAGGATGGGAAGACTATCAAACTGCAAATTGTAGGTTTTCTATACTGCTTGTCCTTGGATGAATGTTCTTTGTGTTGAATATACTATCGATTGTTTAACAGTTCTTTTTGCCTCTCTGTGATTGCAGTGGGATACTGCAGGTCAGGAAAGGTTCAGGACAATTACGAGCAGTTACTATCGTGGAGCTCATGGCATTATCGTTAGTATTACGTCCTGATAGCCTTATTGAGGCAGCTTCTTCCCAAGTTCTCCATGTTCAAGGGTTCGCCTGTTTATCATTTGCTTACATATTTTTTCAGGTTGTCTATGATGTGACGGACCAAGAGAGCTTCAACAATGTTAAGCAATGGTTGAGTGAGATTGATCGCTATGCGAGTGAAAATGTGAACAAGCTCCTAGTTGGGAACAAATGTGATCTCACAGCACAGAAGGTTGTCTCCTATGAAACAGGCAAGGTAATGGAGAACATGTTGCTACTTCAATCTTTTTGTTGAATGAATTGTTCTTTCTTTTGAAAATCCTTACCCTGGCAATTGCTTGTTTAGGCATTTGCAGATGAGATCGGGATACCTTTCATGGAAACAAGTGCCAAGAACTCCACTAATGTAGAGCAGGCCTTCATGGCCATGGCAGCGGCAATCAAGGACAGGTAACTCTTACCCTATCAATCCGTATGAATACCGTGAATCCTTAATAAGTTGTCATCTTAAGCTCTGATTACCAATCCTCCTGCGCATTGTGGAGCGGCAATGAATCGGATTTCTCTCAGTTCCACTCTGTTGGCAGTCTTATTTCTTCTTTCTGCTTTCTCCTCCCTTCTTTGTGTGATTCAATTGTTCAAGGAAATTCTCAGGATGGCAAGTCAACCAGCTATGAACAATGCTAGACCTCCAACAGTGAATATTCGGGGACAGCCAGTGAACCAAAAAGGAGGATGCTGTTCGTCCTGAGAACCCGAAGGACCATTGAAATTGATACAGGAGCTGCTGCCGATTTGCTTAACATGTTCCATGTGGATTCCAGGGTCGAAATGTAAAATCAGCTTCTTTCCCTGAACGGTTTGCATGCTAAGTCTTTATATATAATACGCTTCCACACGTTATTTCCAGTTCTTTGCAAGAAGTTTAACATTCCTTTCAGTGTACCTGATCCTAAACATGTATAAATTAGGAAATTTTGGTTGGTTTGATGTTCCTACTCTTTCTTTTTTTTTTTCCCTTGTGGGTTGCGGACATGTCAGAGCTCTATTGGTTGGTTGGGATAGTTGATCTTAGTAGATATAGTCGTGGGGTAGGGGTCTCTTGTTTGCTAGTATTTTTGCGCCAGCTTTCTTTCTGGCTAGAGTCCGTGTAAGTAATACATATGAGATCAAAGGATTTCATGAACCAATTAGAAAATGCTAAGAAATATTTGTCCAATGATCATTGATAATTAATACTTTTTAATAAAAATTTATTGTGGTTAATATAACAACAAACTCAATAGAGCAAATTCCTACTGGACCGTCTATCATTTATAGATGATTTGCTTGTCTTAATTGATGGTCAGGCGTCTTTTCTATCTGATGGGCCTCACGTGAGAACCGGAGAAGATATTAGCTTATCTGCTTTCAAGTCTTCCTTTTGGAAGGGACTGCAATTAATCTCATTGGTGCCATGTTGCGTGGTCAATTACCGGTTCAAAAACCTTCTAGCCCTTTCTTCTGAAACGAAATGGGGATGCAAACAAATGCCGATACGTGGCTTCAATTCCTTGCTTCAATCAAACAACTTCGATAAGGGCAGAGAATTGGTAAGATTTTGACCGGAAAAGGGAGGGATGAGAGTAAGTGTTTCAAACGGAGAGACGTTAAGAGTGCTTAGAATCAAGGGACAGCCATAGGTGGAGGAAATGAGAATGAGAGGGAAAATAGTAGGACAACCAGCTTGAAGTCCGAAACCGAAGCAATAGGCAAAGGCTGCATTCGTCCCATACCAAACAGATACCAATAGGTTGAGCTCTAAAAATTAGATTAGCATATTATTTTGACAATCTGCACGCAAAGATTTTACCTTCACATGTTTTGACCCCGTCTAACAAGCAATTATCAACAGAAGCGCAGCTCTAAATATGAAGCACAATTAGAAAAAAGGCAGGTCGAAACAGTGGACAAATACATCCAATTCATTTCCAACACACAAACGTGGTCCAGTTAGGTCAATAATTGAATTCTAAACTGAAATTTGCTCTCCCCAATACATTATTTTTCGCTACAATAACAGTGATAGCAGAGACAAGTAGAAAAAGGCAGCAAAAATTTTCCCAAGTCAGGTAAGATCATGACACAAACCAGAACTGATAATGCCATTTTATCTACCCAGAGAACTTTTGATCTAAACTTGCCGCCCCTCAAGGCAACCAGAGGACCTAATTATCGAAAATTTTTAAAATGAGTTTGCATCAAAGAAGGAACTGGGGAGATAAAAGAGAGAAGGGGGATTAAAAGGGGTCTCCAAATATAAAGAAACAGCATTCCTGTCTCGAGTCGCTTGCTCTTCAGTATTGATTGATGATCATACACTCCTGAAGAAACTAAAGAGTACGAGTTTTAGTCAGCAAGACACCTCAGTGTTTACCACCAAGCGAGGGGAATTGCCCGAGATCTTCAATGGAGGGGGCTGTTGTGTCATATGAGTTACGAGCAACATAACCACCATTATAGCCACCTGACCTTGGACCACGGCCACGGCCCCTACCTCGGCCTCCTGGGCTGTAGTTCCTATCGCCATCAGCCGGCTTCAAGAAATCATTGATGCTGACAGACTGTAAGAAGAAAAAAGAGTCAAGATTCCAAACGCAGGATAATGATTAAAAAAATGCAATGTCCTGAGCTCTCTCCAATATAATCTTACCTAAAAAGATCGAATCCTCCGACAACCAAAAAAAAAAGTTGTGCATCTCCATAACAGTGACCTCGCCATGATTTTTGTTGTGGGGGAGGGGGGGGGAGGGGGGGAAGGTCCCTTTTAGAAAAGTTTTAAAAGAAATATTCTCTTTATATACAGATTGATCTGTCATTGAATTTGCTTGCCACTCAGATAAGAGCCCACAAGATGGAAGTATCAAAAGAAATGTATGTGATGAGCAATACTGCATATGAAGACCATAAATTGTAAGTGATGTATGCACTTACTTGGTCATATCAAGGTTGAATTTGAAATGTACCATGGACAGCAACCCACCAAGGAACAATAATTCTAGATGCTAAGTCCTTGGCCTTACCTTTCTATCATGAGCACATAAATGATAGGTAGAGGTGTACCTTCTTGGCCTTGTCTTCCTTATCAGCATCCTTGCGCTTGTCCTTTTCAGACCCCTGCAGTTCACCAACATCTTGAAGTAGATTCCCCACATAACATAAACAAATACTAACAAATGCATGAAGGATTGATAAGTCATACCAGCTTGATAAACACATCTTCATTTAATTTCTTGTTGGAAAGCGGTTGCATGGACTCAAAAGCCTTTGTGTCTACTTTCCTTTCCTCAGTCTTGGGGGCCAGCAAAGCCTTCCTCTTCTCTTCAAGCACTTTCTCATACTCCTCTAGGGTCATTTCCTACAACAGCAAGATGAAAAATATTGAAAATTAGAGTGAAACTTACCTAAACAAATTACATCTCATCTGGTGATGGATGACTCTCTTGATATTATTATGTGTGAAATAAATTACATGAGAAAAGTAAAAGACTGGTCAGTGGATGTCTCTCATGATATTATTATTTTCTAGCTTGAATTGCACTTGTCCTTGAGCGTAAAGATCGATGCCCTTGAAAATAAACACAGTATGTTACCTTATCCTCAGGCTCCTGCTCTTCTGCCTGATCAGCAGGACCCTCCTTGCCAGCATCTGCTGAATCTTCTTGAACCACCGGTTTCTCCGGATCCAAAATCTTCTCAACTTCGTTAACAATTTCCACAGCTTCACTGATTAGAATAGAATATTGCATCACAATAGAAAGGACGAAGCATAAATTAGTGCGGAAGACTTTAGTAGACGATGCTTATGTGAAAACACAATCAAAAGGGCTACTACTCACGGTGCAATTTCATCATCAGTAGCTCCCCAATTTCCACGGCCAGCACCATCGCGTTTCAGCTCATTCCTGAAACAAAATTGGGAATATCAGCACCTACAAACTGCCAAATAGATTATGTGATAATGGACCACTGCTTGCACATATTGCTCACCCACGTCCAGTTCCACTGCGACGTTCAAATACCCTATGAGGGCGTTCACCATCACCATCTTCTCCATTGCTAAAACCACCCCGGCGACCACCACGGAATCCACCACGAGACCCACCGCGCCTTTCAGATGGCCTCCCAGAATCTCCTTCTTCTGAGGGTCTGTAACCTCCAGAGAAACCATTGTTCTTGATGAATGAATTCTCACGGTAGCTGGAGTCTCGGTCAGATCCACGACCTCCTCCACGGCCATAACCATATCCACGTCCAGCACCACCACCACGACCGCCACCACGTCCACCTTCATTCCTTGCCTCCCTCACTATTACATCAAAAAAGAGGAGCCAAGAAATAGTGATCAGAGATTGGATTATAACTATTTTCATCATAGACTTCAGGGAGTTCACAAAAGACTCCCCCAGTTTGTCAAAATGTGAATCCAAAATTTTCATTTCTAGAATGTAAAATACATATTTGGCACGCATTTTTCAGCTTCAGAATTTGAACTGGATGATTGAAATTCACTGTACAATCTTCAATTATTCAATGCCAACGCTATAAGCATCATGAGAAGATGCGAGGTAACAGTTCTAAGCAATGAGCGCAAACAAGATATCAAGACCCATTTTTCAATCCAGGTATAATATTTGCCCAAATCAAGCACATATTTTCCGCATCATAATAATTGGCTCATTCAAGAACATCAGAGCAACTTCGTCATCCGAAGAGACACCTCCGTTAGACACTGACGTATCAGTTCGAGGCTGTCCAATATTCTCTACGGACTTAAAAATCAATGACACTGCAGAAAACAAGTTAGCAGCAAATTCTAACACTTCTTGAAAACATTCGCTCATTCACCGCCCCACCAAACAAATCGAGTCTCACCAGCTTGAGCTGGAGGAAGCGGCTTAGAGGGAAGCTTAGCAGTGGGCTGAGCTCCTTGACCGGGGAGCGAAGCTTTCTTAGGCTTCTCGACCTTCGCCTGCTGAGCAGCGGCGAGGAGCTGGGTGGGGTCCTCGTTGTCATCGTCCACCAAGAGATCAAAAGGATTCGCGGTCGCCATTTCTGTGGGCTTCCTCTAGCAGGCGGAGACGATGGAGGCTTTAGCCTTTCACTGGGCAGAAACCGGCAATATCACCTACTCAAAGCCATGAGAGATCGATGAACGGCTTCGAAAAAACGCCGAAGAGACGAACAGGAAGGGGAAGAAAGAGGGTGTAGTCTCAGCTGGAAAACCCTAACCACTGCGGCATATAAAGAAAGATCAAGCAAAGCCCGCGTCCTATATAAACCCTAGCTGAAAAGGATCCCGTGCGGCAAAGATCACTGGAATCATTGTGAATCCCGCGGTATAAGTGGACGATCTTGAGATTTTTTTTCCCTTATATCTATGATATCTAGTACCGTAAATACGAGCTAATTCACCAAACGGTGTATTATACGATCTGTAGCGTACCATTAATCCCAGATACTGGCTCCAAAGAGTCGAACCCTAAATCTGACAAACTGTATATTGTCAGATCAATAGGTCTACTCCTCGTAGTCGACGATCCGAAGACTTGAGTGTTCCAATTGGGCTCCGTTTTTCTTGCACATATTTCATTTTTACGTGAATCATCAAACCGACCGTTCACTTAGGTTTTACTGACTCCAAAATGTTAACCATTATAATTTTTCACACTAGAATTTTTTTTTTTGGATACGACTTCTTAAATTATACTAAATTTTTAGTTGTGCTACGTTAAAGGGGTCTGTGTTAATACTAGTATTCAGTTCATCTGATATATTAATGTTTAAATATGAAAATTCGAATATTTTATAGTAAGAAGTTACTGAGTTGCTATTACTGCTACCATCACTTTCGCTGGAAAAAAAAATGAAAAAAGGATAGTTGATATGATTTACAGTTGCAATGCTCAATGCCAAATTAAAAGCATTCACCACAAGGAAAAAGAAAGGAATTTTGGGCTTTTCTTTAGATTGTCCTTTGCATGGATAAAGTCATGGTAACGTAGAAAGAGAAAACCACCCCATAGCAAAAAACAAATAAGAAAGAAAAATAGGGAAAAAGGACAATAAATAATGCCACGATTCGTACCAAAAAATGGGTCATATATGATTGGAAAATTATCCATTAAAAATATTGGAAATTTTATTTAAATAGATAGCTTGAACGAGAAGTTATATTAAAAATATAAATATATTAGACCAAAATATGTTCGAATCTTGAAAAGGATAATCAATCTTCCTAGCTTTTACCTGGGGAGAATATATTCCATGCGGTGTGTCTGTTGTAAATATTAATTGGAAGCTCGTCCTCTTGGGACAAAGCAGGCACTCTTTCGGTATACACAGAAGACACATAAATTTATAAAATATAAAGGAAATAGAGAATAAAATGGGTACGAGAAGTCTCCGAGATCTCTGGATTACATGATGAGAGCAGTACTAACTGTTTCGGTGATAAGATCATAAAAAAGAATGCATATGTTGACAATATTAAAAGACTTTATGCATGGCTATATAAAATAAAAAAACCAGCACAAGAATAATCCATGTCCCAAGTAAAGAATGCAACTGAACTGATATCGTTGATATGATTCGAGACTTTTTCTTTTTTGAGTGAAATTTTAATTCGTGTCTTATAAATAAAGAAAATTCGTAATTTAGGAAGCTTCACTTCTCCACTACTGAACATAAATACCTCTTTAAAAAAAAGATTCTTAGATGACCATACACCACCGTATAATGTGAGAAAATACCAATCATATTATGACGAACAAGTAAATTTATATTAATCATGCGAACAGTTATCTTAATTATTATTAATTGGAACAATTTAATTTATTTTTTCTCATCACGTCAGCATGAAATATGAATTTGGGACTTAGGTACGAGATAAATTTTTTGTTAAACAGTAATTCCCAATTCGATCTACGGATTATTTACTCTGTACCATGCACGCTTTCCTCATATGAAATTTTAGTTTCTTTTTTTTTTTTTTGCACCGCGAAGTATTCCCGGGCCAGCCGAAATGCACCTCGAGACCAATATGTTATCGGGCCGGGATTCCTGGAAAAATTCTCGTTGACCCTCCCAACTTGGGATCACCCATTTGAGGACCTAGTGAGGGAACTATTAGACCAACCTCAAGTTGGTATATGAAATTTTACTCTCATTATCTGTGTTCCTCGATTTACTGCTCGGTTCTTTCCATCACTACCATATTCAATTTCTGATATACTGATACACCTCCAACCATAACATTGTATCATTACCAAATAAAAATGTCAAATTTTTATTTACAATCAAATATAAAATTTATTATGACCGATTTTTTTTTTTTTATTATTATCATCACAATTCAAACTATTGTCTCAATTATAAACTCGAAACATATTTAGGTACAGTAAAAATATGTCTAAATCTATGTCGTGCAAGAAATTACCATTCTTATGATTCACAGTGTAGTGACAATGTTGTCCCATCCTTTGACCTCTTTCCCATGAAAAGATTTGAGATGATTCAATTAACGTGGTGACGAATGATTGATTAAATTGTTTTATCTAGTAATAATTATAACAACTGCTTGTGTGATTAATATTAACTGATTAATTTATCATATTTTAATTGGTACTTCCTCGTGTCACGTGACGAAGTAGGATCACCTAAAAATTTATCTTCTTATGAAAAATTTTAGATGGTTCTACTTTTTAATGAGGCAGTAAAGAAGGAACAGTCAAATTATTTTATCAATAATAATTACGACAACTGTTCCGATATTAGTATTTATTTAGCTACTTATAATATTATAATTAATATTTTATTACGTCACGTGACGAGATAAAATTATCAAAAAAATTTCTCTCTCCTGTCATGACACCCAATCACATTCCTGATGGAGTTTGTTAACCCAATTCGGCTTGATTGCCGGGTCATTCGGGGAAGTTGGCTGCCACGTCATCCGCCCACTTTTTTCAGAGTGGAGCTCCTCATTTTTGGAAACCATTAAGGATAATTATAAAATTTAATTTTGAAATCTTATTTAAAAAAAACCTAACCACATCATTAAGGATGCGTCATCCACACACTCCATCAGCCCAATCAACGACGTGGCATAAAGCCAAAAAAGATTCAAATCCATGCCCTTTTTCTATCTCCGTCCGTCCCTATCCTTGCTGGATAATAATGGAATTTCCTTTCCCGATACAAGAAAAGATAAAGCGGGTGAAAAATAAAATAAAATATTGTTCTAAATAATAAAATTGCGAAAAAACTGCCCGAATCGACCTCCCGTCAGTTGACCTGGCGAATCGGAAGCCTGGTATGGTAGAGGACGCAGCTCGCCGGAGCTGAGCTTTGCAGCCTCCAGCGCCGTCGCTCAGCCGGCTCAACTCCGGTCAGATCCCTCTGCCCACTAACTAATCAATATCGATCAGCTCTAATTTGTTGACCTACTAGCTCGATTATCTGTTCATTCTGTTCCTGACGCTATCCTCGTTATTGCTTCACGAAACTCGGGTTTTCTTCATCGCAAGGACAGGGGTTTCCCAGTATCTCAGCCCGAGAAGGTTTTTGGTGGCTCTAGTGGATGGTTTTGAGCTGAATTACTGCTTTTGCCGCATGGCAATTCGTCTTTTATTGCTGCAGAAAATTGCTTCCTGCTGACCCCGTTTAGTTTCTCTTGCTGTTGTTCCAAGTTAGGGATTGATCTTATTTTGTCATCATATATTCGAAAGTTTTACGATTCATTTAAGCTTGAACATGTTTAAAGATAGAAATCATTGATGGCAGCATTCAAAGAGCAGGATTAATTTATTGTAAGTTCAATGTCTTTACTAATTCTTGAACTTGTATGCTTAGAGACTGCTTGTATTAATTCAAGAACTAGGAGACCATTAAATCTTAGTTGCTTTCGCTTGAAATATTGTTGCAAGAGCATCCTAATGCCATTTCGCTGTCAATTTGATGGGCTGTGCTTTCTGTTGTCTGTGAACCACATGAAGTGTACTAATTGTGTCCTTCTGTTTTCGTGGATCAGATATCTGGTTCAGGCGGTAGTTTTGTGTCACGATGTGCCACCAGAGTTCCTGTGCTCCGTCTTCAGTAGAAGAGGCAGTTTCGGCCGAAGAGAGTCTTCTGGTGTATTGCAAGCCTGTTGAGCTGTACAACATTCTTCAGCGCCGCACTCAACACAATGTAATTTTTATGTTGTTTCTGCAAGCTTTATCTCCTGCCTCTTGATGACTATGCGATTGTCAAATTAGTGATTGCTATTTGAGCCATGCAGAGAGTATACCTTTCTTGTGCATATATACTATATATATCGAGTAATATTCAACATCATATACATTAGCAAGTCATGCTTGCTGGCATTCATATTGATTTAATTTCATTATGATAAAGTAAATGCAAATGTTCAGGCAAGCAAATCTTGTCGGTCGATTTACATCAGTTTCATCTACGATGCTTGTAGTGGGAAACAGTACCTTGTTTTTCTTGTATAGAGATCTTCACATTTTGGGCCATAGCAGAGAATATTAGGGTGCCTTTGTTTTCTTCTCAGTTCCAGAAATCTATCCATTCACTGTACATTATTGACTTCGGTGTATTAATTCTTTTTTTTTTTCCTCCTTTCCTTTGCAGCCTTCATTCCTTCAAAGATGCTTGCGCTACAAAATACAAGCAAAGAAAAGAAAGAGGTACGAGTCCTCATCTGATAAGCATTGGCAAACATTTTACGATCAATTAATTCTGCTCATAAGACACTTGCATTTGACAAAAAAGCTTAAAGATCTGTGTCCAGCCATGGCAACTTCCCAACCCAACCCCACCCCACATTGAAACACACATACACCACACACACTTACACTTGTTCTTTGCCAAGTTTCTTGTCCCTTTCTTCTGAAGTTCTGGCCATATGCAAGTCTGGTTCAAAAGTTCATTTGTGCATCATGTCTAGGTCAAGGGCTGGAGTTGTCATTTTCAATTATAGGGACTACAACAATGTTCAAAGGAAGATTGAAGGTGCCATTGCTACCTTTCCTTTCTTGAATGTTCACTAGTTTTCATTGTATCTATATTTTTGAGTGCCTTCTACGTATTTCCTTTATCTTGTTGATTTTTATGGCTTGTTCATGTGCCAAGTGCTGAGGGGTGGAACTGTTACCGACTTTCCCTGTCAGATTAACAATCCTTTGGCTTCACATATTACTGCTTGAGGATTTGTCTTTCAATGCACACTAAAAATGGTTTTGTGAAGTGGAAAGAAACAACATGTTTCAGGGATGTGTCTTTGAAGACATAGCTTCTGGCTTTGGGTGACAGTGTTACCTCTGTTTAAGTGTATCATTAACAGAATGCTTATCTTACTAACGTTTCACTTGTCATGCTTCATTGATGAAATGCTTTGGGCTCGTTTCTTTTTGACATGCAGTGACAGAAGAATTCTCCTGTCCATTTTGCTTAGTACGATGTGCTAGTTTTAAGGTTCTCCCTCCCTCCCATTCCCTTTGAAATGCTCATAAACTGACAAAAGAAATTCGTCCTATGAATGCAAGCCTAAAATGAAAGTTCTACCAAATTTTCAAGACGATATTGTTGTTGGGAGATCTCACTGTTTTTATAAGATCCTGGCATTAGATGATACCTTACCTTCTATCAACTTTAATTTTTTTAATGATTCGGCAAGTTTTATTTTAAAATGGGCACTATGGAGTAGATTGGCTGATTGAATATTATATTGTCCAAAAATCTATTAAGAGTTCTCTAGAGAACCCTTAATTTACTATGCATTTACCAGGTTCAAACCGTCTCATTCTTCTAGTGTCTCTAAATAGCAACTGAATTTTTTGGATGACTATCATCTGTCTTCGGCCTTTGGCATATTTTCCCTGTAAATGAGCGAGATGTGAACGTTCTTCATTTTTCATTTCCCAATGGATTTTCGGGCAACTGTAATTTACTTTCTTACCTTTTAGTTTCCATGCACAATCTTTTATTTAATGCACTTTTGTTTCTCTGTTTGCAGGGTCTGCGATTACATTTGCGCTCATCACATGACCTTTTCAACTTTGATTTCTGGGTTGGTGATTTGGTAGAATATTTTGTCTGAAGATGCTACTTTTCGTGCCTGCATCATCTGAACTCAACTTTTCACTTTTAGGTGACTGACGAGTATCAGGCAGTGAATGTATCTGTCAAAATTGATATGTTGAGAGCTGAGGTCAGTGCCCTCTTCTTAACCACAATATATGACTACTTCATCTTCATTTATTTTATCAATGTAAATAGATTTTCTAATGGAGATTAGATTCAAGGTAAATTGCTCTTCCTGTACTAGCATGTATATTTGACTTATGGTAGCATTGGACAAATCTCAAGTTAATTCTGAAGCTCCCTATTGGTAACTTTTCCTGAATGTTGATTTATATTCACTCTGTATTCATCAAATAATGCAGAGGTCAGCGGTGAGATTTGGAGCTATATTCTAGTTTGGGAGAGCCTGTAATTTTCAGAACTGTGAATAATGTGGATTTTAATGCTGTCATGCATTTTTTTGTCCAGGGTCTTGGAGATGGAAAGGACCCTAAAGTGCAAACATTCTACTACTTGTAAGTTTTTGCATATGGATACTGCCAATCTGCTGCTTACTGACATCAATGTGTTTGATGAAATATCTAAATTCTAAAACTTAGTGTTTAATAAATAATTTCTATGCAGCTCAAAGCCACGAAGACGGCTGCCGAAGTATCCTTTTCAATGCAAAAAACATGTCCATGTACAGTTCTTGGAACTTGATACATCCGCATTAGCAAGGGATGGGATGCAGAAGGACCTGCCTGATAAAGATAATGGTAATAGTAATTCCCTAACTATGTCTAGATCTGAATTATCCTGTATATTTTAGGCCTAAATTTCACGAGTTCAAATTGTAGCTCTTATAGAATGGTACATAGTCACTTGAATTTTTCAAGCTTTTGAAATCTCCTCATTTAGATGATTTAAATATGCTGGCTCTCAATCTTTTTTATAAGTAGGTTTGCTTACCCTTTTTATTGCTAAGAAACAGGGTTCACAGAAATTGGCTGAAAAAACAGCTTGAGACAGAGACTCTAGCTCAGCAAGTTAAGCAAACCATAAACCTCGCAAATAAAACCAACTCAAATTGCAATCAAGCCATGCTGTCATAGGATATGCCATCTCTGCAATGAAACCTCATGTTCCCTGGTGGTTCAAATAATATTTAACCAGCAACATACAATTGTATATGTCCTCTTTCAAAGATTATTTAACCAGCCGAACACAATTGTATATATTTTTTAATACAATCAAAGTTAAAGAAACCAAAAGAGTTCTATCTTCACTTCTACTTCCAGCCCTCGAATGTGGTGGATCTGCCTAGCGTAGGATGAAATAGGCTAACCTCTGATAGATGTTCCTGCCTAACTAAATGCAGGAATAGTCACCTGCCTCCTTGTGGCAGAGTGCTTTTCAATTCTTCTCAATACATCTCTATTCACAAGCTCTGAAGTAGATGTGATTGTCTTACTTGGCACGTCTATCGAAAAACTAATACATTGGACGGTACAAAGTTTTGCAGAATGGAGTGCATGTAGCTGAAAATCTCTCCCCTGATAGCTCTGGTGGAGCAGAAAGTTTAGAGCATGTAGGATCCAGTTTTAACATTCCAGGGGTCCCAATTGCTGTTGCTCAATCTTCAGTAGACCCTGAATGCACGAAGTCATCATCAGTAAGTGATCCTGCCACCATGCAGATATCGAAAGTGAGGAAGCTGGCAACAGAACGCTCAGACTCTAGAAGGTATGTAAAAAAGCATTACTTAGATGAGCTGTGTTGACAATGTTACTAGACTGCACCAAGAAGACAGCAGTCGGTTGGGTCTATTCTCCATTTTCATTCGCTTATGTTTACATCCAAGCTTCTGAGTCAAAATAGGTCTGTTATATATGAATTCTTCTAGCTCTAGGAGTTAGAAATAAAAAGTATTATAGAAAATTTGAGTTGCTGAACCTGAAGAAGCTACTTGGTGTATGTGTTTCTGGATATATATATATATTCTAATGTTAAAACTTCTGATTGTCAGCCGAGTGCTCTTGCTGAGACGACAATTCTACCACTCTCATAGAGTTCAGGTGATTGGAGACATTTAACCCTCTCAGGCTTGTTGCTCTGAACTGTAACAATCCTTTACATGCTTTTAGATTCATCTTTGCATTATAACCTAGCCTTTGGAACAGTCTTTCGTATGTAAACTACCTTTTGAAGTCACTCCGGAACTGGCACCGTAACTGTGATGAAGTAATCTACTTGGACTTGGGCATTATTTCCATCAGAACTGACTGGCACACTTGGCCAAAATATTGTTCTCAGTATCATCTGGTGATGCTGATAGCATATTATTACTATTCAGCGGAAAGAAATAGCATTGCTAATACTGTATTTAATAAAATGTTCCTTAATAGTTTACTCCTTAAGTGCATGAAGTTCATTCTTCTTTTGCTCAAAGTTACTATTGTATGCTTCAATTCAACTTATGTTTTGGTTCAATGCTTGAAGCCTATGGCTGCGGACCAAGTATTATCAGACAGGGATAGTGAAGACGAAGTTGACGATGATATTGCAGATTTTGAAGATCGAAGGGTAATGCCTTCTACCTCGCAATCATCTTCATACTAAGAGAACAGAAAATGTCCGTTCAATTCAGATATTTGTATTTGAGCTACTAAAAGTGAGATAATTTGCAGATGCTTGATGATTTTGTGGATGTCACCAAAGATGAAAAGCATCTAATGCATCTCTGGAACTCTTTCGTCAGGAAACAGAGGTACATTTCAGCCAGAATCTAAACATCCTGATTTCTCTTATCCTTCTGATCTGACCCTCCAGCTAAATCCTACCCCTTTCATCACAACTTAACTTCTGATTACTGAGACAAATTGACCTGTGCCTTTTTCTTTCTCTGCCCTTTGAAGTATCTATGACTGATTTTTGGAACTGGGACTTATCAGGGTCTTGGCAGATGGGCATGTTCCCTGGGCGTGTGAAGCTTTCTCAAAACTCCATGGCCAGCAACTGGTCCTCTCTCCAGCTCTATTCTGGTAATCATCTCAATGCAGCTATATATGCTACTGCTGCCGCCTGTTCATCCTTTTCTCCCCACAGATTCCTCTGTTTTTCCTATCCCTGATTCATATCTGTTTCACGGGATACTGATTAATCGAGGCTCCTACTCATTACAGGTGCTGGAGGTTATTTATGATCAAGCTTTGGAATCATGGCCTTCTCGACGGATGCACGATGAACAGCTGCAATGTAATCCTTGAAAGATACCAGGGGAGAGGCTCGGACGTTAAGTGAAATGGCTGATCAAATCTACTTGTTCATCAAATCTACTTGTAGGTCTAATCTAAACTATTCACATTCAGAGCAACCGCTACTCACATTGTTCCCCAGCATGGGCACGTTGATATTCAATTGTCCATCTGTTCATCATCTTCACTCTGTGCAGTTAAGCTAACCTGAACCCATCATACTTTGTAACTCTTAAATTCAATTTGCTCCCTGTTGTTCTTAGATATCATAAAATGGCCTCGAAGGCCCATAAGATGCATTTAAAGGAGGGAGGTTGAGATAACAGGGATGGTAATGGAAGACCCAGTGCTTGGATCAAAATTTCGAGGAGGAATGCTGTGGTAAAGATATAGGGCCTGTTTGGATTTCGGGGTGAGGAGATTTATGGCGGGAAAGGTTACGGATGGTTTATGGCTTGTTGGAGGGTTATCTTACCCCTCCATAACCCTCTTATTTTAAATTTCCAAATAAAAGTTAAACTTTCGCAACCCCTCTCCTCCTCTCTCGCTCTTCCTAATAAAGCTAAGCAAGAGTTATCTCCACGCAATCCAAACAGTCTCTTAGAGGCTGAGAGCTTGTTTTGATTGAGGGGAGGAGAAGTGGGGGAGGTTGTGGAGGGATAAACAGAGTTATTTTTGTAATAAGATTTGCCATCTCTTCTCATCGCTCCAAATTCCGGAAGAAATATGAGAATGAACCCAGGGAGAAATTTGAAGAGGTAATATATAGTTCTAAATTCCTTTTAAATATTTCAACAAATAAAGAATGAGAGAGATATTAAGAGTCCTATATATTTGTTAATTCTTGCACGTGGGAGCTAAATATTTCAGAATGATAAGTTAAATATTATATATTGCCCACGTTACAATATTGAGTTTTTTTTATCACATACTATTATTTTATACTGACGTATGTCAACTCCCGGTATCTTTTTCTCAACAAAGAGGGCATCCCCTCGAATCCCCTTCTCCAAACAATCCGTAAAGTGATGGCTCAAAGTAAGGTGGGTTCAGTCTCACAAGTTCGGAATGGTTCCTTGAACTGCCATATTAGAGAAACATCTCTCTCTTAAAGGTGCAAGCAACAGGCAAAAGCACTGCATGTTTTGAAAGAAATTCTTTAAAAAAAAAAGGCATATTTATAAGTATTTCCCGAAATATCGTTTTAAAAAGTCAGATCAAGCAGCATTTTCGTTTGAAACAAAAACGCTAACTGAGTTGATATTTTCTTTACAATATTTTTTAAGGTAAAATCGCCAACTTTGTTAGCGTTTTTCTAATAAACTAAAAATGACAGCAAAAAGCTACTTTTTGCTAACAAATATTTGTCCCTTCTAAGGAATGAGAATCGGAACCGATAGTGTGTAATACACAATAATCTCGTTTCGTAAATCTCTCCCAACTTTTTGCACATGTAAAATTTTTACAAATTTTAATAGTAAATTTTACAAAATTTTAACAATGAATAGTAATTTATACTTTGAATTTTAATATATTATACACAGAATTTCTACTCCTTTCAAATGTTCCTGAAAAAACGGAAAAAATAAGTAGAAACTCAATGTATTTATATTAGAATTTGATGCATAAATTTATATTTAAGTGTTAAAACTTGTAAAATTTATTCTTAAAAAATTGTAACAATTTTACATGTGTAAAAATCTTAGAGAGATTTACGAAATGAGACCGTTGTGTTATTACACACTGCCGATCCAATTCTCGTTCCTTCAAAGCCGAAGCCCCTCCGGACAAATATTTGTTAGGAAAATACCACTTCGGTGGCGATTTTGATTTGTTAGGAAGACGCCAACCTTAAAAAAATTTTATGAAAAACAAGTCAATTGAGTTGGCATTTTCTCTTTAGTTAAAAATATTATTTTAATTAGCGTTAAAGAAACGATATTATAGTAATTAGTTCAAAAACCGTCTTTTTCAAGAATTTTTTTATAATTTACGTATTTTTGGTCATTCCTAATCGAGTCAAGAAAATAAAATGATACGATAAAATATTCATGCATACCAAACATAATTTTAGTGCTGATATATTTGGAAGCCAAATAAGAATTTATTCTTTTATTATTATTTTTAAAAATTTAAATTCTGTTAGGGTAATCATCGGGTTATTTCCGAAAGCCGATGGCTGAATTAAAGTCCGAGACCCGCCTGACTCAAAAGTCGGGTTTCTCGGTTTTCGGGTTTTGCAGGTCGGGTTTGGTCGACTCGGTTTGCGGGTTTACGGTTTTGCCTTCTCCTCGAAGCCGCCACCAAAACCTATATGTAAAGGAAGGAACCCAATTCTCCATCTTCCCACGCCTCAGACCTCCTCCATCGTCCACTGCGGAGCTTGAAAGCCCTAATTGCAGCAGTACTTTCACTGCTCCGTTGTATCACTGCAGAATTCAGACGACATTTAACTGGCATCCATGGCTACTGCGGACGAGAGTCCATCTGCTAAGAGGTGGCTTCCTCTTGAAGCTAATCCTGATGTCATGAATCAGGTACTAGTATTTTTCTTTATCCCTTCTTCCTCTCTACAGACTGTCACGTCTACTAGGATTTTCGATAATGTTCTCTTCTGCTTTGGTAAGAACATATAGACAAAATACTCTCTTCTAGCTCTGAAGCTCGTGTTGGGCCCTCTTTTTTCCTTAAGGATGAAGCGAGATTTTTGGCAATGTGAATTAGAGATTGATTTGCTGGATCTGCTCTTTATACTTGATTTATTTTTTCTGAAAAACTTAAGTTGAGCTTGAAGCATATGGAGGGAGTGGTATTGGCAACTGAATGTGATGTCATTTTCATCAGATCATATATTTGTCGATGGAGTTTAAGTCGAGTTAATGGATTTTATGTTTGTAGAGTTATTTTTTAAAAAAGAAATTCTGTTAGTCAATTGCTTTTGTTTGAATTAATTAATTTTGGGGCATCTTTGTTCAATGTCCTCTGCATCGCAAAAGCCTCTCGAAAGCGTTACTTAATAGCGTTTTTAATGGTTACCTGAATCGCATGATTGCCAATTTGCATACTTGTGATAATTAACGGTGTTCTGTTCCTTCTGTAGTTCTTGTGGGGACTTGGTCTTCCAGAGAGTGAGGCGGAATGTTTTGATGTTTTTGGGTTAGATGATGAGCTTTTAGAAATGGTCCCAAAGCCCGTGCTTGCCGTTCTTTTTCTATATCCTCTGACCGCTCAGGTGCCTTTACAATTTTCATGCTATTCCCCTTTGACACCAGTCTAGCTGGTACATAGCTTTCTGATCTACTATTGCATCTGTGCTTTTCAGAGCGAGGAAGAGAGGAGAGAGCAGGACAAATTGGAGAAGGTGAGTTTCTTAGCAAATTAAGTGCATATTTATTGTGGAATTATGTAGTCATTTCAGCCAAGTCTTTCTTTCTTTTTTCTGTGATCTGAGGGGGTTTTTTTTTATAACTTCTTTGCTTATTGAGATATAGGTAGGTGACTGGTAACTGGTCGTGTTTTAGCCTGACAAAATTACCAAGACTTTGATTGGAGACATTTCTTTTTGTGGGAATTAGAATCCAGTGAGAATTTTTTCTCTATGCACTTAGTGTGGTTTGACTGTATATCCTGACTTCAGAACATGGATTTAAATCGCGGTCATGGGTCACGTCGCTGTTGTAACGGTTTCGGGTTGTCGTGGCGTTACATAATAGCGTCGCGGGTGTCACGGTCCGATTTTTTTTTACGCACCCAAAATTGTATCAACATATTTTCTGATAAAAGAAAGTGTCAAATATACGTATTTTCGATAAATTTAAATAGAAAAACATGTAAATGTGTATAAAATTATGAATAACGGTATAAAAGTGAAGGAAAACAGCCGTCGCAGCCGTTACGGCCAATTTTTGACCTATTACGCTGTTACGTAACGCCGCGACAGCCAGCGTTTTTCTTTCCGGCCGCGACGGGCCGTTTTTTAAAACCATGCTTCAGAAAACATGTAGAAGATAGTAGAAACATTAGTAACTGCCGCGCATGCTACTGGTGGAATGATGTTTGGGACTTTTTTAACTGAAATAAAAGGTGAGGAATGTGGTTAAAATGTTGTCTTTTCTTTTATTATAAAGAGTATCATCTCATTCATCTGATACAGATCCAAGGGAGTAAATGCATGTGCCATTAACATTATAATTTTTGGTCATCTATTTAAAATCTTGAGGTACTATCTCATATAGAATATGATTCACCCTCTAGGAGTACAACAATAAAGTCTACTTTATGAAGCAAACTGTGGGAAATGCTTGTGGAACAATTGGACTTCTTCATGCTGTTGGGAACATCACTTCAGAGGTCAAGCTTGGTAAGCTCTGTGCTAGTTTTTTGTAAGGCCCTTTTCATTGTTACCGATAGCTTAAGACCCTATTCATCTTCCAGTTATCCGTGTTTGTTACCCGAAGAGGTGCATCCACTGTATGGACTGGATTAGCCCTTTCATTTACCATGAGTTATGACGAGAAAATTGGATTATATATTGATTCCTTTCATACTCGAGTAGCTTAT
The DNA here is from genome assembly GCA_037672795.1 of Lagerstroemia speciosa. Classification (NCBI taxonomy): domain Eukaryota; kingdom Viridiplantae; phylum Streptophyta; class Magnoliopsida; order Myrtales; family Lythraceae; genus Lagerstroemia; species Lagerstroemia speciosa. The sequence continues at coordinate 9,822,220 of CM075289.1, read as the reverse complement.
TTAGCAGCGATTGGTAGGAAGAATGGGGTAGATTGTCCTACGATGCAGACCTTAAAGAGGTCACCTATTCTTATTATTGTGACTGTCTCCCCTTCCTATATGTTATTCTTCCTGCGCCTTTTGTTGGTTTCTAGCTCTGAGATCATTACTGCCTGAGTCCTCTTCCGTCTTGAGAATATAATTTTCACCTTTCTTGGCGGTGGTTTTTTAGATGATGGATCATACTTGGATAAGTTTTTCAAGTCCACCTCAAGCATGGATCTGCATCAGGTACTACAAATGGTCATCTCTCCTTGTTCTCGCTCCTTCCTGTCTTGCATGCACATGATACCTGCATATTACGTGTGAAGCTTTATCATGTTTTGCAACTGTTTCCTTCTATTATCAGTTTTAATTTGTGAATGCTCTGTATACTTTTGCAGCGTGCAGCTTTTCTGGAAAATGACAGAGATATGGAAGTTGCTCATTCAGTGGCAGCTATTGCTGGTGAGACAGCGGTGAGTTTTAAAATCTTTCCAAAGTGAAGGATAGCTTTGGCAGATGGTGTAATGTGAGTGTAAAAGCTAATTTCTTGTTGTATAATGGTTGGTGGGAGAACTTTAGAAAGCTGCTTGGAGGCATATGACAGATTTTAAGATTGGGATTTGATGCCCTTCTCATTTTTGTTTCTTTACGATTTAGTTCTTCATCTTGATATGAAATGGCTAATACAGTTAACTGTCGAATTTGCTAATGCTGTCTTATTCTGCCAATCGAATTTTGTGGCACAGGCATTGGACAATGTGGACACTCACTTTATATGCTTTTCATGTGTGGATGGTATGTCTCTCTTTCTATCCCATCCCTATCTTCCAAGTCTAACATACTTGAGCAAACTCTTGCAAGCAAAAAGGAATCATTACAAAGGAATTTGCACTTGAGTCATTAATGGACATGGAGAAGTATCTTGGTCCATCACTTTATGTTTTCAGTTAGATAGCTTTGTAGCATATTAAGCTCATGTTATGTGCAGGCGAACTTTATGAGCTTGATGGAAGAAAGTCTGCCCCAATATCGCATGGTCCCTCCTCACCAAGCACCTTATTGCAGGTACGTAACCCGCGAGAGACCAATGTAAGTTTATTGAGGTTGAATATTGCATATGATCCAACTCGCACTGTTACATGCTATATGGTGTCTGGGTTAAGGGTCTCTCATTTGTTCCATCTGTATTTGGTATGCATTTGTTGCAGTTTGATATCGATAAGCATTTGGTCTTTGAACCTGAAAGTCATGATGTGTGCACCCTCTTTTTCTGACTCGTCCAGTTATTTCTCTTGTGGCATGATAGGATGCAGCTAAAGTCATACGGGGTATGATCGAGAAAAATCCTGATTCGCTCAACTTCAACGTCATAGCTGTCTCAAAGAAGGCCGGGGGCGACTTCTAAGGCTGGCCACTTTTCGATCTCAAACAGGATATCTCAAATAGGAAGCTCTCCTTTTGCTGTCTCGCTCCATCGGTCAGCAGATCTGTGCACACATGATTGAATAAATACTCCCTCTTAGTGGCACCTTTCGTTTCTATGGATCATAGCGAAGTTGATCAAATGTCTAATGCATTTTTGATGAAATCAAGAGCCGTCGCGTCCGAATTATGGAAAGCTTAAATGCATCTGGGAAAAAGATGAAATTTGGTGGATCTGATCAACGGATTAGAGGCATTTGACCTACTAGAGAGAAGAAATCTTCTGCGGCGCCATGATGTGAAGGTCATTCAGTCTATCGTGTATAATTTACACAAAGGGATTTTCAACCTTCTCACGTTGAAAAAACAGCTTTGAAGTGTCAACCATCAGATGAGAACATTAACAAGGTCAAGGTCGGAAATCCCCAAGTCAAAGGTTGAAATCTGGGGGAGGAGACAATGGTATCGGTTCAGATGTTGCTGCTGGAAATGGAACAGGTCGCTGTCTTGATGGCGGTCTTCCGCGTTCCCTTAAGCTGAGTGCTGACCGGCGGATAACGGAAAGGGACCCCGGATGGAGCCCACAAGGGACATGTTTGGCTATCGCGGGTCTCACTCTGTCCAGTGTAGCTGAGCTTGGGTTCAGATTCAGGTTAGGGTTTTAAGAATGTGATTGGGACTAAGATTACGTACGACCATCGTAGAGCCATATGCAGTTATTCATGGGTCTCGCTCTGTCCAGTGTAGCTGAGCTTGGGTTCAGATTCAGGTTAGGGTTTTAAGAATGTGATTGGGACTAAGATTACGTACGACCATCGTAAAGCCATATGCAGTTATTCATGCATAAATTATGCACTGAATCAACTATTTAAAAATGTTAACAATTAATCAATATGATTTGGCTGACAATATGATGGTAATTGCCAAAATTGTTTTCGATCTCCCACGAAATTTATGAATATAGCCAAGAAATCGAAGGGAGATTTTCCACGTAAGCTCCAACTTGGCATCGATCTGCGCCACCTTCCATCATCACCATTTCCATCCCTGCCTGAGCCGCCACCTTTCTCCTCCTCCTCGCGGCCCCCGACCCCGATGAGTTGGACAAAGATGAAGACGACGGCCCTGGAGAAGAATGTCTCTTCGATGTCACTCTCATGGGTTCGGGCTCGCCGGAATTGATCCGGTGGGGGAAATTGAGCAGGGCCCTCGAGCCCCGCAATCTATATGCTGCCCGATCATAGGCCAGGGCGGCGTCCTCGGCCGTCTCGTAGGTCCCCAGCCAGACACGTGCCCCGTTCTTCGCTGGGTCCCGAATCTCCGCCGCAAACTTACCCCACGGCCGCTGCCGCACACCCCGGTAATGCTGTCCCCTGGACGGTGCTGGAACCACCCTCTCCGGCATGCCCATCCTCTCCTGCGAGGAGTCAGCTGACTCTGGCTTCATTGCAGTGACCGTTGGCTCAAAGTCCAATGAGCTAACCTCGGGCGGGTTCGATGTGGACCAGCCGTCACAGAGGACCCCGTATAGGACCATGTCTTGAGGATCATCCTCCTGAAACGGGATCTCGGCCCAAGTTTCGGGAGGATACGTGGCCGTTCCGGTGGACGACTCGCCGAGTAAGTAACAGCTTATCGACTCGAGAAGGGCTAAGTCGGAAGGTTGCTGTTGGGTCTGCATGAGTCCTCTTCACGGTGAGCTTGAGGTTCCTTTTGTGGTCGGTTCCTTCAGTGTCTTTAAGCTGTGGATACGGAGATTGAGATTTTGATTTTTGTCTGTGGGAATGATCCGAGGAGGAAAGGACTATATATAGGAGGAGGAATGGGACTGGAGTTTCATGAATGTGACGTGGAAATTAGATTTTTTTAAAAAAATTGGAATTATTAATTTTGGAGGCTATTATTTAATTTTTTCTTTCGGTGTTGTTATCATCATCTTCGTCACCTTAGACCTTCTAGGAAAGTCTCAAATAAATAGACACGTGCTCAAATTGCTGCTTATTATTCTGAAGAAAATAAGAGGAATAAATAATCAATATATATTGATTTAGGTATTTTAATGCATACTCCTCTTAAATGAGATAAAAATTTCATCAGTAGAAGAATTTTAACTTTAATAGGTCAAATTGCTTGAATATAAATTAATAAATATTTATTAAATTTTTACGTAAAAGTTGATGCATACAGAAAAAAAAGAATGATTTTGGGTGTAATAAAAAGGTAAAAATTTAAAAATCAAATAGACTGATATATATATATATATATGAAAATGGGTGTTCAGATTAGATCAATAATAAGAATATTAAATATTAATTCATTAATTCGCTCAAATACTAAAAACAATGGTGTTATTTACTTGGAAATGAATTTTGTTTTTTTTTGGTAAGTAAAATTGAATTTTGTTATGGATAAGTGTGGGAATGGTTCATGTCCATAATGGAGACAAATGGTGGGTCCCACCCTGCCCATATCCCCTGACTTGCGACCTTTTGTTCTTTCTACCCTTTTCTTCTTCTCCTTTCGAAGAAGCTGAGTTTTGAGGGAGTTGAGTTCCCACCTTTCTCACCCTTTTTGGTCTTTTTTTTTTTCCACTTGGGAGTGAAGTGGCTGAGAATGAGATCTCCATCAACCCAACTGCAACCCACAGATTTGCCACACCCTTCCTCCCACTTTCATTCCCTCATTTCCTTCTTTTTTTTCTTTTACATAAATTTTTACGTGCATTCTCAGTGTCTAATTAAGTTGTAGCGTGTCGAGAATTCACTCGACCCATCCGCTTGTCTTACTATGGAAATGAGAAAAGGGATTTCAATTATGAACGACTGCGAGTTGAATTAGATTGGTCAAGGATCGCTAAACATTTTTGTTAAAATATATCAATCCCACATCGAAGAATTGATAAATTGAAACTGGATTTATAAGAGAGCGGGTACCAACTTTCCATCAGCTTGAGTTTTTGGGATGGACATAGGCCCAACCTCTTGCGGAGCAGATGGAAATTTTATATAGTATTAGAGCGGGACGATCTTGAACTCAAACCACGTCAGATCCGAATGTGGAGTTTGTGGCCCGTAAGCCCAAGATTGGAAGGAAAATGCATAGTTCAAGATCAATTATTGATAGCGGATATTTAAGGGCACGTGTCAAGTATTGGTAATTTTGATGTCAATGTTTTTGGTAAAAAGAAATTGAAACCCGTGAGAAAAAAGAAAGAAAGATTTCTTTTTGGGGAGTTGGAAAACCGGGCGAGTTATTGCTGGGAACGCGGGTAGGAGGGGATGAGAATGCACGGGCTCCGATGAGTCCTACCACGCGAAGTGAAGAAGTAGATGGCAGGGAACCTTTGAAATTGACCAAAGCCTGTTTGACTTTGAATTTTGAATAGTCAAACCCACGTGGAGAGAGAGGATTTCAATCCTTCGCAGATACACTCCCGCACTTCCATGCGTGGCACCTCAACATTTTATTTGAATACGTGCTATGGAAATTTTATTGTGATCTTTTAAAATTAGATCCTTAAATAAAAGTATCTGATGACAGTGATATCACCTTATTTTTTGTCAGGAGATCTATGTCTATTTATTCTGGATATGTGTAGGTCCAGAGTTACCGATATGGAGGGTCTCGCAAAAGTATTATCCTCTCGTGGAGTTGCATCTCTCGGGTTTGACTTTCTTGTAGGTTCTCTTTCAGATCCATGACCATTCCCTTCAGAGTTCCTTAACTAGCTTGGTCTCTTGGAGTGCCTGAGGCCACCGGCTCCAAACTCTAGGGTTGTACACGGATATTAGGTAGATTCGGAACTTATTAGAACCTATAATATCGGGTAGATTTCGGGTAAATTCTAATTGAAATATGATGAATTTCGAGTAGAAAAATGAGGAACTAGTTAAAAGTAAGTTTCGGTTTCTGCTCCATTAAATATGATATTCAAAACTGACAAATATATATTTATATTCATGTTGAATGTAAAATTGTGAATCTTAATATTATATTACATCACTTTCTTCACATCTTCAAACCATCAACCTCTCTTAAACTCTGACCATTTCCTCAATTCTTATCATCTGAGGATATTTATTCTCTTGCAGTAAGAGTCCTGCCGATCTTAAAACCTCCAACCTATTACATTTAATTGGATATTTTTGATATTTTTTAGGTATGCCAAGTAAGAGAACTGTTAGATAGTTACTCAATTAATTAATTTTAAATTTTAAATTTTATTTATTAACAGAAAAATAAGTTTCAATGAGGTACCTGGAACCTGTGATATAATACAACTTCCAAGTAGGATCCGGTTCTCGAAACTAACAGGTTATGGCCCGATTCAAATTTTAGAAACCAACCTTAGATAGCGTACAATCTGGGTATTATGAATAACATAGGATTCTCAGACCCAATCACCCCTACCGAATGGGATTTCTTTGCCGGCTTTTGAAGATTCCCGGGCACGACCAACAATCAAGAAGATGGGATAAAATGGGTACGAAAAATCTCACGACTGAGATCAAACCCATAATATCTAAGTCACAGGATGAGATGAATACCGCCTGCACTAGACTCTCTTTCTCGAACGTTATTTAGATTGAATATGTCCATGTTACTGATTCATATAAAACATCACCATCATCAAGTGATTCTATTAACCGGTCAGTCAGAGAGCCACCTCGATCGAATTGTTTGGTTTGCCGGTCCATTATTGGACTTATTTCGGTTCACATAATTAAATTTGCTCGATTCTAGGAAGATGTCGCCGGGAGCTTACCAATTCATTGCTACTAACACATTAAAATTAATTAATTAACTAATTGATTGGTTGATTGAGTTAGGGTGCGAAGGCCAACCATTAAACAACTCCGTCAACTGACTCTTTCCTTCTCCTCAACCTCTCGCGAGTCAGTCAGTCCGTCCAATCACTGCCTTGCCACGTCTCCTTGATTGCTTAACTAATCAAAAATTAATATCCATTTGTTTCTATTCTACCTAATTTAATATTTAGAAACTTAATAAATTATTACAATTTAAAATTCAATCGGCTCATTGAAAGGTAAAAACTTTTCGATAGTAAAACTCATTCGTTTACAATACTCGAGACCAACATTATTTAAGGGAAAGAGTCAGTGTAGACTTATATCTGATAATATATATATATATATATATATTTTTTAATTCCCATGTGTTGGACCCGTTATCTCCGTTGCCCAAATAATAGTCACGAGATTAGCAGTGAAGATGGAAGAATCGCCAATAATTTCTGTTGGAGTCCGGACGAAGTGAGGAGGAGGATTAAGTCTCTTGCCTAGCCAGACAAAGATGAAGGAAAAAACTGACCTGGTAAACCACTGCGGAGATTTTATCGTAATTTTACCGGGTAAAATCACATGAATCGGTCAATTGTATCGATTCATCTGTTCGAAACTAAAGTTTAAGTTCACCAATTCTTCGCTGGCATCTTTTTTTTTTCTTCTTCTTTACGAGTTCAGTCGTCCGACACTGTGGGAGAGGAAGAGGCATGATTTGGTCCATATTCATATGATAACAGAAGAACATGGAGGGAGAAGATGTCAAAGCAAAGACAGGGTGTATGAAGACAGTTGCCTATGCATTAACGAAACAGGGAAATCATTTCTTCACTTTAATTAACTTGGATGGAAGGTGCCACCAACGACGGTGGTATAATGATTCAAAACTCACTCTCGTATAATTTGGTTAGACTATGGTCTCATGGTCTAAAACTCACTTTCATGCACTTTGGTCAGATTGTGGTCTACTGGTCTATAATTTACTCTCAAGTGATTTGATTATGTTATGATTTATTGATCTAAAACTCACTCTTATGTCGTTTGGTGATATTGTGATCTAATGGTCTAAAACTCACTCTCATGCAGTTTGATGATATTGTGATCTAATGATCTAAAACTCACTTTCATGCGATTTTGTGATGTTGTGATCTAATGGTCTAATGGTATAAAACTCACTCTTATGCGGTTTGGTGAGTTTGTGGTCTAATGGTCTAAAACTCACTCTCATGCGATTTGGTGATGTTGTGGTTACAGGTTCGAGTCTCGATATGAGCAACACTGCCAGAAGAGGCTCTTGAACTTATACATTGGTACATACTGACTTCTTAAATTATACCGGACCTTTGATGATACTATATTGACAGGGACGATATTAGTACTAGTTATTCGGTTTATCTTATATGTTCGTAGTTGAACATAAAGGTTCGAATACTACGTAATAAGGAATGATTGGACCGTCACTACTGTAATCTTTCGTTTTAATTATCTATTAAAAAAAACTTGGATGGAAGGTTCCTGGAGCTGGATCGTCCAGCTAGCTTGCAATTGCAGCAATGATTGGAAATGTTCAGTCAATCTGGCAACTTTTTCAAAGGACTCGCTGGGCGTTCTAGAAGACCCTTTTTCAAATCGATAATAAAGAACATGGACGACCGAAGAGCTGATGCGTAACTCATCGAGTAATGTATCCATCCCATATCCTCGACCGATTGACTTGATTATAATGAAAAATATTCTCAATCCTTACCATCTGGAGGTTGAATTCAGGAATCTAATAGATCTTGTTTGATTTATGTTTGAGCCGAGTTGACCCACTATGAGGGCAAAAGCTATTATGGAATAAATATTTTTATTCGTACGACTTGAATTCGAAACCGTACTTTAGATAGATAGATATATTATTGTGTGAACTACACATGACACCTTTGATTAATCTATACCGGTAAGAGTTAACTAGCTTTTATTAGAAGGCAAGTTATAACCTAAATTTGACTTTGCTCGAAACCTTATCCCTGATCAAGCGTGTGAAATCAGTTGCTCGTGAGTGAAGGAATGCACGGGATATTGCTGATTCAAACGGGATGTTGCTGATTCAACATGAGATCAGATTGCCGTTATCGGTGGAGCACACGTGATATCAGATGGCAGCGTCCTGGGACAGAGTGCAATTTCTCATGATATAGGATCAAGGATGAGAAATTTTTAATTGACTTGTTATCCGTAAATGCAATTAATAATTTATTAATATAAATAAAAAATTAGATTATTTGTCAAAATAGATTAGTTGAGATATTAGTGCATCACTTACTCTTAATCAAGACATCGAATTCGAATCTTATAAATGGAGAGAATTCAACTTAGAAGAATTTTACATACTGCTCCAATTGAATTATTTAGTACTTGTTGGGCTTTTGAATACTAATGGCTTGAATAAAAAAATATTATTTTTAATTAGTATCCCTTTTAAATATAATATAACATTTTTTATTGATGTATGAAAAAATCATTTTTAACTGAATTTATCCTGTTATTAAGCGTGATCTCAGTGATGGAAGGATGTTTCCTTCGGCCTTCAAAAAGCGCAAAACGAACCATCGTCTCCATTAAAAAATTGAAAAAGAAAAAAGTTTGAACAAATCCACTCCCTGGTCTCGCCCTATAAATACCCTCTCCACTTTCTCCTCCCACTCTCAAGTCACCACTTCCCCCACCTCTCCTCAAACAATTGAAAGCCTCTCTCTCTCTCTCTCTCTCTCTCTCTCTCTCTGACTTCAATGGAGGAGACGTCAAGTGAAGTATCAACCAGGCTCAACCTCATCAAGCAGCACTTGCTTGGCGAATTATCCTCTCCCGTCGGAACCGCCTTCTCCTCCGATTTCCTGAACTCCGAGTCCCTGAGCTTTGGCGAACTTTTCGACGCCGCCGATCTCCTCGAATACGACGTCAGCTCTGGTCCGACTTCGGGAAGCCAGAGCGATCCCCTGGAATTCGAAGCTAAACCTCACTGCGTTGATTTCGCAGCTCTGATTTCGTCCGAATCGAGCTCTTACTCTCAGTCGAGCTCCGGATCGGACTTTTCCTTCGAGTTCAACTCCAATCCCAGGCGATCGGAATCAACCCCTCAGCCGAAGAAGCCGTCGCTGAAGATCTCTCTTCCGAGCAAGGTCGGGTCGTTTCACTCTGGGGACACTGCTGCGGCTCAGAGGACCTCCGAAGATCTGAGACACTACAGAGGCGTCCGGCAGCGGCCGTGGGGCAAGTTTGCAGCGGAAATCCGCGATCCTAAGCGGAAAGGCTCCCGAGTGTGGCTCGGCACCTTCGACACTGCGGTTGAAGCCGCCAGAGCCTACGACCAGGCCGCCTTCAAGCTGCGTGGCTCCAAGGCCATCCTCAACTTCCCTCTAGAAGCCGGCAAGCTGCAGCCGGTGTCAGCCAACTGCAGTCGTAAGAAAAGAGTCCGTCAGGAAGAGGATGAAGTGGAGGCTGAAACAGTAACAAAGAAAAGCGGTACCGACTCATCGCAAAATCAGATGGACGTGATTAATCATTTGAGGGATGCTCCGTTGACGCCGTCATGCTGGAGCTCCGTCTGGGACAGCGATGTTAAGGGAATTTTCTACGTCCCTCCTCTGTCGCCGGTGTCTCCCCACCCGCCGTTCGGCTTCCCCCAACTTGCAGTTGTTTGAGGAGCTTTTATACTTACCTTCCCTTCGTAAATTGGAAATAGTTTCTTGTACATACTGCCCTTCAGTTAGTGCAACTATGGCGCAATCGATATCGATTGGCTTCTTCACTCCGGCAATAGCCAGTCGAAGAGAAACATGGCGGGTTTAAAGATGGAGAAATAAAATAATATTTCATGAATTCAGTGCGCTTCCTAAGTTCATTCATGTGCTTATGCCTAACCTTACAACAGTTTCTTAGCATCCAAAAATTTATTATATTAAATTAATTCTTATTTGAACATGTTAGTTTGTCACTTTATATAGTAATTTTTTTTAGATCATGAATTTTTTTTTATAAAATTTAAATATAAAATATTACTCATAAAAAAGATGGACAGAACTGATATTACAATTATTTGAATTGTTTGAATTGATATTATAACTGGAGGATATTTGGTAAATTCTTCCTTGAACAAAATATGGTGGGATGTGATATCAACACTGGCAGTGGCAAACACAAACTGCTTTGTAAGTCGTGCCGAGGGAGGGCAGGGCTTGTGAACCAAGTCTGACGGTCGGTGCCCCAATCCTTGACTAACTCTAAATCACCCCGACACAAAAGAAATCAAATCTGATGTGCCGATAGTACCCCGCCAGACTTTCCGACACTCAAAATTAGAAAGCACACCAGCCAAAAAGTAAGATAAAACTAGGTTAAGGAATGTCAAGAAAAATGGGTCGCAATTCTCAGATTTAATTACTTATAGAAAATGTAAAGAGTTAATCTTAGAATTAGTTCCTTATAGGACGCCAATTGCCATAAAAATCGCAAGATGCATGTGCCTTGTAGGAGGGAGTCTTCGATATAGCGGGTATACCACATAACAATACTGATGTGATGTCACGAGTCAATGTAATTTATTTATTTTTAGGATATTTTTAATAAAATTTTAAAAAATAAATCCTAAAATGGAATAAAAATAACTCTAAAAATTATTTAATTTAATTAATTTGTAAAATCATATTAATATTATAACGTAATACAACTGTTACATATAAGACTTTCTTATCTTGTAGGATGGTTTTTATCCCTCGTGGCTATATTTGTTTTGTCCCCAGTATATAACAAGCCAAAATTTCATTTAATGTCAACCCACTTGCGAAACCATTTATAGTCGTATCATATTATAATTAAATATGTTTTTTGCTCCCTCGTTGTGAACCCACAGGAATGTTCAAGTTGATGTTTAGCTGTTGTCCCTTTTGAACTCTATTTTGAACTTGCATGAAGGGGTTGACTTGACGGGGCCAAACATCGACCGTTGCATGAGATTTATTCAACGGGCTTTTGGAATTATTCAAGCAAAGCGATATGACAAAAAGACATTGCTTACTTGGTAAGTTGGGAGGTTGTGACACGTCCCAAACACGAAGGGGGGCTGGGAATTCCCCGAGCAAAAGGTAGGAACTTCGCATTCCTTGGATCACTGATATGATGAGCAATGGGAGTAAACAGACTGTGGGCCACAATGCTGCATCAACTATATATGTCTAACCAAAGGCCCTACTCAATAGGGAATACACTTAACAGAACAGCTGTGGAGGCTGGATTGCAGATATGGAATTTAGGATCCAAATGGGCTATAGGGAATGGGCAAGTAGCTCGTGTCTTCTCTGATTGGTGGACTGGGAATGGACCATGGAGGAATATTCTTGAGGGGCCTTTAACTATGTAGGAAGAATCAATGACGATAAGGGAGATATTGGCCCCGGATGGTACCTGGGACTTCAGCAAACTCTCCATTGAAATACCAGAGGAACTTTAATTCCAAGCTCTTGCAGCCCCTCGACAAGAGGGAACAAACGTGTGTGACAGCCGCTACTGGGCTTACTCTTCAAATGGTCAGTTTTCCACAAAATCAACATATGAGTTGATATGTGGACAGGTATCGACTGATGACTCTGGGCAATGGGAATGGATATGGAAGATCAGAGCCCACCCTAGAGTAGTGAACTTCTTTTGGCTATGTTGCCATGGTAAAATACCCACGGCAGAGCACCTGAAGAGTCGAGGTATGAACCTGCAAACCTGGTGCAAAATGTGTGGGCGGGATGAAGAAACCATCAGTCATTGCGCCAGAGAGTGCCCGGTAGCAAAGCAATTCTGGGAAAAGCCTTCAGGTTCCGAGCTCAAAGATTACCACGTTCAGGTTAACAGTTCCTTTGTGGTTAAAAACTAATTGCCAAGCATATGAACTACATTCTTTAAATATTCCTTGGAATACTTTATTTCCTATTGCAGTCTGGCTGTTATGGAAGCAAAGGAATGCAGCGGTGTTTGAAGACAAATCCCCGACGGAGAACTTGCATCGTACTTGCCTTGAGCGAGCTGCAGAATTTTTTGCCATGACAAAGACCATTGATCCTCTTGAGAAGTCCACCATCCTTGTTAGTTGGACCCCTCCTCCAATGGGGTGGTTCAAGTTAAACACAGATGGATCTGCTTCCCGTGACCATAACAGAGCGGGTGCGGGGGGAATTCTCCGAGGATCAATGGGTAATTGGGTTAGAGGCTTTTGTAGGTTTCTTGGCAGCACCAATAGCCTTGTAGCGGAGCTATGGGCAGTACAAGAAGGGTTGCTAATGGCTCGAAATATTGGGGTGTCCTCTCTCATTCTCGAGATGGACGCCAAATCAGCTCTTGACTTATTAAAGGATGTTTCCAAAAATCATGCAAGACTAATGCCTCTCGTTTTTGAATGCAGGCAACTTAGCCAAGCATTCCACAATTTCTATTCATCTAATGAAGATACATGCAGTGTTCTTGATTAAAAAGGGAAAAAACTCTAACCCACCCCCACACAAAAAGAAATCAAGTCTGATGTGACTATAGTACCACCGCCAGACTTTCCGACACTCAAAATTAGAAAGCACACCAGCCAAAAAGTAAGATAAAACTAGGTTAAGAAATGTCAAGAAAAATGCGTCGGAACTCTCAGATTTAATTACTTATGGAAAATGTAAAGAGTTAATCTTAGAACTAGTTCGTTGTAGGACGCCAATTGCCGTAAAAATTGCAAGATGCGAGTGCCTTGCAGGAGAGAGTTCCAGTATAACGAGTACACCACGTGACCATACCGATATAATTTTACGAATTAATATGATTCAGTAATTTTTAGGATAATTTTAATAAAATCTAAAAGAAAAAAAGTAAATTTTAAAAGGAAGAAAATTCTAAATTTAATTTAATTTACTCGTGCAGCCATATCAGTATTGTCATATAATGTATCCATTACATAATACAATACATTGTTGCCTTGTATGATGGTTTTTACCCCCTGGCTACATTTGTTTTGTCCCCAATATATAACAAGTCAAAATTCATTTAATGTCAACCCCCTTGCGAAACTATTTATAGTCGTGTTATGTACTATTATGATTAAATATGTTTTTTTTTCCTTTGTTGTGAACCCGCAGGAATGTTGAAGGTGATGTAATTTAGCTGTTGTCCCTTCTGAACTCTATTTTGAACTTGCATGTAAGGGTTGACTTGACGAGGCCAAACATCGACCGTTGCATGAGATTTATTCAACGGGCTTTTGGAATTGTTCAAGCAAAGCGATATGACAAAAAGACATTACTTAAAATTTCATGTGGGCATACGTCTTTTTGCGACACAATTTTTTTTCGAAAGATAAATAGTTCATTAAACACATATGATCACTTACAAAATGTACATAAAGTACTCGGAAATCCTAATTGATTATATCAACCCCTGTCAGGCAAGAATGGAAGAAAAGAGAGCCCACTCTTTCTAATCTTGCTGTTAATACTTGATATAGAGGCTAACTTACTTTTTGCAATTGACAAAATTAAGCTACGGTAAAAGTTTTCCGAATTTGAGACTCCTTAGAATATTCTAGAATTTCGCTCCTTCCATATATCGTATATACAAGCAGTCCAAGACAGACCGTAGATCAGAGCCTCGACCCGTTTCCCTTTCCGGTTAACTAAGGAGCTCATCATCCCAATCACCAGCTCCCCCAGTACTGAGCAAAGAAGCCATGGTTCCGTCCCACACCATTTTTATCATTGCACGAGAGAAGAAGAGATATGATCCCTTGTTTCGGTGTGTGACACGCAGAATTCACATTGCACATTAGACACACATCCCCATTTCTCAAGCCGGGCTTTCATAGTTAGTCTATCTTCAGTTATTAGCCATGAGATAAAGGAAGCTCCAGGAATATGATTTGTGAACGATAGGCGCCCTTGCCATTAGCCATGAGACAGTATTATGTGAAGGTCTCAAGACAGCCCAGGCCCCAGAGATTGTAAAGTTTGAGCTTTTCCAGCGGCGTCTGTCAGCATGAGATCTTGACAGGGAAGAAGCTTGCTGAATAATCTCTTTGCCTTTAGGATCTCTTACTCGTGGCCAAGTCCATACATTTTGTTGGAGAATTTCAGAAAGAAGGGCCTGATCGCCCAGGTGGGGAAAACATCTTCTTCCGTTGGTGCATATTTGTGACCCAATTTTATCTGTAGAAACATTTTTATTTTCAGGTGCTAGCTTAGGACCGTCTCATTTCGAAGTTAAGAAATATTTATTTCAATCATTTTTCTCGATTAACTAATTTTCTCTGATTATTACACATTTTATTTCATGAAATTCATTCCACTCCATCACCCGAAAGAGAGAACGATTGACTGCAATAAGGGGTCTCTCTCAAGAAACATCGGACAGCATTAAACTCTGTTGATTCAAAGTTCACCTTTTCCCTGTGTTGGTTAATCCCTGTCTCCCTCTTCAAGCCTCTCGTCCTGGTCGATCTCCGTTCACTGCCCATCAATTTTCACAATTTCCCATGCATTTCGCTCTGATTCCGACTCGGGCAGGTCGGTTTCTTTCGATCTTCCTTCCTCGCTTCGCTTGGCATGAAGTCGTTCTCTTTGATTTTGGATGGATACAGAGAAAAACGAGGGAGGATTGAGAAAATATAATGCTGCTTTTGATTGCCCAGAAGTTTTCTAGATTTCACTAATACTAAAGGCCTGGACTCTCTCAATCTTCTTTGAGGAGGGTATTTCCATTTTACACGCAAAAATTTATGGTTTTTCGCTCATGAACCTCTAGGCACTCATGGCATTTTAGCTTTTCTTGTCATTTCAGTGGAAAAGATTAAGGCCCCCAAGACTAAGTTCAGTATAATGTGCTTCTGTTTCTGAAATATGGGAAGACGGAATGAAGAATTTCTCCAAAGCAAACTGGTCCTCGCCCTTAATGTGTTCGCCATCGTCTTTGCTTTCCAGGGAGTTCTTGTATGGTTATGAAGATGCTGAGCAGGCTATAGAGTAGCAACAAATTAGAAATTTGAAGGGGCTGTGCTGTTTCATTGCAAGCAATGCGACTGCTTCCTTCGAGCTCAAGCTTGGGCTCAACTTCTGTTTCAAGCCCTGCTAAGGAAGGAGAAAGCAATTGCACTCTGTTGCATCTCAATGTCTACGATCTCACACCCATAAACAATTACTTGTACTGGTTTGGCCTCGGGATTTTCCATTCGGGCATTGAAGGTGAGTGTTTCACCATTGCTGGAACTACTACATTCACTGGCATCTTCCGGTTAACCGTTGGAAGTATAAACCGATATTATTATTATTATCCTCATTGGATCCAGTGAACTAAGTCAATGCTTTTGTTATTTGATTTTGTTTGTTTGCAAAGAGTATTTTGCTGCTTGGCAGTTGGTATTCAAATCTTCATTTTTCCTTCACAATCTTTTCATTTCAGTTTCATTATGAAGACTGATTAGCTTAATCATGTTCAATTATCCACAAAGTCTCGGGTCCATTGGTGCAAGGGAAAGACTTAAGAGCTTGTGCTGTCTTATGGTCCCTTTTGAATTGTGCAGTGCGTGAATTATAGATCTCTTTAGAGGAAGTCTTATTGCAGAACTTAATCTTGAGTGGTCCATCTGCCCTCTTTTATAAGCATCCTATTCAAATATTTGAAATATATATCTATCAGTGACCAAAGTTAAAATAGTGCCCCCTTCTACTTTTTATGAGTTATAGGAAACTTTAAGACCATGTTACAAAATAGTGCTCACAGTATCCATGTTATCTCGCCGATGCATTGGAGCTTTTTTCGTTGCGAAGCAATTTTTTTAACAACTATATATTGGATTTTCTGAACAGTGTATGGTCTTGAGTATGGCTTTGGTGCTCACGATTACCCTATGAGTGGAGTCTTTGAGGTGGAGCCAAGAAGTTGCCCAAGCTTTGTCTTCAGACGATCAGTCCTCTTGGGCAGCATCAACATGTCCCGCTCGGATTTCTGTTCATTCATGGAACACATTTCGGGGAAATACCATGGAGATTCTTACCATTTAATTGCAAAAAACTGCAATCATTTTACAGATGAGGTGTCAATGCGCTTAACTGGAAAGCATATTCCGGGATGGGTAAATAGACTAGCCCGAATAGGTGCGTTAATGCACAAAAGCTGAGGGGACTAAGCCTGAAATTCCTCATGAATTACTTTTGGAGTAATCTTGTGGAAGAATTGTTTCCTTAATTACAGGACTGATCGTGGTTTCTGGTTGTCATCCCCCCTATTTTCCCTTTCTTTCTGAATTCTGCCTGCTTCTGTCCTGTGACATCATTCCATGTGCTGTTTGCGTGCTTTAAATGCTAAGGGGAGTATTAAACCGTGATTCATGTGCATTAACTGATGAAGCTTTGAGAGATTTTGTCATTTGACAACCTCAAATTGGAATAATTTGAGTGGCAAGTGCAGTCTTTCTACCTTAAAGTGGAAAAAAAAAAATCAAGTTCCTGTATTTCAACATCTTTCTTTGATATCTGCAGTGCCATTTTAATGTCAATATAATCATCATGGCTCAGATTCTTGTATGTGTAATGACTATCAAGTCTCGGCATGTGTCACATGCTTATGCTTGAGTATATGCATTTGGAGCCTTTGGGATTTATCATATGACCAAGCTGTTGTCCATAATGGCTGTTACATTTGTCTGATTGGATGTCAGTTTTGACAAATCTCAGGTTCCTTCTGCAACTGTCTCCTTCCACGAAGCATTCAGGTCACCGAGGTTGGACATCTTCCAGATCATCCTGCATTTTCTGGTAAGAGTTATATTTTGATAAGTGGGACTCTCTCTCTCAGGTTGTCTTATTTTTTATGCCCGAATCCAACAGCCAGAGAACCCCTTTCAAAGGTTCTGAGACGTTTGGTTGGAAGGCAATGGGATCGAAATGGAACTGTTTCAAATATGTATCGTGTTTCCATTCCGTCATAGCAAATGGACAGTAACGTGATCTTGGGTTGGTTGTTTACGGGGAGAAACAACTTCCATTGTTTGTTCTGACTGTCTCTGATGCCATCATGGCTCTGATATTTTGAAAATACAGATATTATTTCGGAATCGAGTGCATCTTTTTTGAGTGACGCCATTGAGGAGGATGAGCCAGATCACCAGCTGCTGAATTCAACAGACAGCAATGTGGCATTCTTGTCGGAGAAACCCATGAGGCTGGCAAAGGAGCTGATGTGATTGTCCCTTCATTTTCTTTCGTCCTTGTATTTACTTTCATCACCTCAGGGACTCTCTATGGCCAGTAGGATCGACCAACCTTCAAAGATCGATTCGAAGGATTTGCTGCATGATCCTCGGACAGACAGTGATGTGCTTGTAGCTGCCCTATGATATAACAATGTAGACCTTTGCCAAGCGTTCGGTGTAATTCTTGTTTTTGCCAGAATAACTGTTGACCCCTACGAAGTTTGAAACCACCTAGGTCAAAAAGCTTAGGATGATGCTGTTTTAAAGTAAAACGTTCTCTCTTTCTTTCCTTGACTGGTCAAATAGACGAAAGCGTGTTCTTAAATAATGAATACAATTGAAAACTTGTTGAGTGCACCGAAGCACTTTTCCCACCAAATTGAATACCAACAGATTCTCTCCCTCTGCAGCTACCCGAGTCCTGGGTCTAACTAGACCGGACCGAGCACGCTAGTTATGACAGAGTTTGACACGTGCACGGGCATTAATTCTCAATACCGACTCGTCAGAAAATCAGTTGATGAGAAGGATCAAACGTAAATTAAACATAGAAATTACTGGTCTCCCATATGATCATTAACTCATTAGCTATAAGCCGCCCTGTCAACCTCTAAATGACAAAGCACCGTGCAACCTTTCCACGATTTGACATCACCTAGGCCAGAACTAAACCCACCCAAGACGACCCCACAACAATGAATTTCAGGTCGACAGTGAGATATGATCGTGATGAGCTGTACAATTCAACATAGCAATGATCCTGAAAACCTTTCAACGAACACTCGATGGTGAAAACGGGCAGACAACTACCCAAAAGACAGAAACTCTTGGGAGATTCACCGACTCTTAGGAGGAGGAGGAGGAGGAGAAAAGGGTTCACCCAAAGCCTGCATTTCATCAAGAAATTCGATTGCCATCCAGAGCAGAGGCAGCTGAAAGAAGAATTCTGCGAGCACAATATCAAAACCAGAGAGCAGCTCCCCGTTCCAGTTCAGTTCACCATTTAAATGAAGCACCACAGAACTGGTATCTTGCTGTACTAAGCACATCTGCCGGATTTTGAGAACCATTTACTGTTACCCGCGCAGATTGCAGAAAAAATTTAATCATAGGGTATATAGATAGATTATCATGCAATGTCCAAACGATATTACGACGTACATGAGATTCAAACGGGAGCTATTACTAAAAAGTGAAATGCTCAAACGTAAGCAAACAGATGTTGGAAGTTATGTGCTCATTGTTTTCCAGTATATCTGTATGGAAGCTCATAGACTCTGTCAAAATTCATCCTCCACATATGTTCACTAACAATGAGACCCACCGTGCAGAGAACAAGAGCAGTAGACAGTCTGTTTTTAGGAGAATCTGTTACCCTCATCACAGCTGGAGTTCAATCCGGTTCCAACTCCACAAGATGGAACAGTAATTCAGGATGAAGAACAATGGTTCCCAACATTCCACAAGCTGTAATCTAGTTACCCAGGAGGAGGAGGAAGAAGAAGAAGAATACTTATAACATTCCACAGAAAATTCCTCCAAGATGTTTTTGAATGGAGGGGAGAAGAAACCTGATTCAGCTCACCGGCTTTCTCAAATAGAAACATCTGTGGATCGAAGTTGATCTAGAAGTGCCAAAACCTATCGCTCCGACAAAATTGATCAACTGAAGAAAAGCAATCTAAACAAGCCAAGAAGAATTTGGTAAAACCATCAACTTCATGA
Source organism: Lagerstroemia speciosa (assembly GCA_037672795.1). Taxonomy (NCBI): domain Eukaryota; kingdom Viridiplantae; phylum Streptophyta; class Magnoliopsida; order Myrtales; family Lythraceae; genus Lagerstroemia; species Lagerstroemia speciosa. The sequence goes on along the minus strand of CM075289.1, from coordinate 9,803,002 downwards.
ACAAACATCTGCATAGAGTTCGAACTGAGGAGAGCTTCTCTGAGAAATTGGCAGTATAACTGCTCCCTACAGTGAAAATAGGGTTGAAATCTACAAACTATCTATGACCCTTGCTACTCTGCTCCCCCAACTGAACTGGGAATCCTGACATCATAAATTCAAGTGCACAGAGATATCTCCATATTTCCCACAAAAACCCAACAGCATTATAGGCTTCAAATTCATAAACCACTATAAGATTTAAAGGATAAAGATACTAACTACTCACTCATCTTTGAGTTCCAACTTTTTACATCATAAAACAGCCAAGACCTGTAGACCAACTAAACTTTTGCTCTGGAAAATCCCCATGCGCAATGTTAAAAGGAAAAAAAAAGGCAGAGGAATAAACCACTGCAAAAGATGATCCAAATTTCTTTTGCTTTATAGTTTCAATTCCCGTATATCTATTCACTGCATTATACATAGGTCTGACGGTTCCATTGGCAAAGACTCTAACCCCCAGCAAGTTTTCCAAGGTCATAATATTGACCAACCATCTCTATCCCTGCAAAGCCACCTTTGAAGCTTCAGTTCCAGAAAACAAAAATCAGCAGAAATTCCAGATGAAAGTTGATTCTAAAACAGATTCAAACAGAAAGCATACCTCAAATTAAGAAATATCCAAGCAACTTCTTTCACCCTATTATTTCTGCAGTGATCAGAACCAAACCCTCCATATTAATGCCGGAACTTACACATAGAAGTAAGAGGAAAACAAAACCGATGTTAATACAGTTCTTTTGGTCAAATTTCCATAGATTGTCTTCCAGCATAACGCTCTAAGCTGTAAAGTCGATGTGTATGGGTGAATTTGCCCTGAAATCCTGATTCCTCAATGTTCTTCTAAAATCACATCTATCTCAAAAGTGCAAGCTCTTATTTGACCACACCACGCATACTTACATATATGCATCTTCTAGCCAAAACAAGTATGGACGTATTTGAATACGTAAAGACAAAGACGAGCCACAGAGGTAAAGAGAGGATGGGGAAACCTTCACCTGAGCATCAGAAAGCTTATAATCATCCGCAGAAGCCCCCGCCATCCACAGACCAGGAAAAATAGTCTGAAACCACAGAACAGAGATGAAGGTGAGGAAGGATCCATGCCAGTTGGCGATTAAAAAGTAAAAACAATGACCAAGAAAACAAAAGCATGAGAGCGATAGTCATACATCGAGCTGCTTCTGTACGTGCTTGAGCCGCTTCTGCGGCCTCCGAGCTGGCCTCGACCCGGTCATCACGAAAATATCCTCCTCTATCTCCTCCTTCGACAGTGCAATCCAGAACCTCCTCTTCTCCTTCCTCTCTCCAGCTGTTCCGGCTGATGTGTCTGTAAAACCTCGCACACGCATCGACTTAGGCTGCTGGTTCTCGGCCGGAGAGTGAGCGATGGCGGTGACCGCGTCACTGACCTCCCTGACCTTCGGTGAAGGATTCGCTCTCCTCGGCCGCAGGTTCCACGGCCTCTGTGGAGCCTCGTCCACCCACGGCCTCTGTGGAGCCTCGTCCACCCGCGGCTCAGCCTCCGCCTCCTCAGCTCCCTCCCTCTCGCTCTCGTCATTCTTGGCACGGATTTTGTCGTTTCGGCTGATGATCCTCTGATCCTCCACCTTCAAGTCCCGTGACTGGCACTGCAGCTTCTCGAGGTCCGCCGAGGAGATCGGTTCAGAAAGGAGCCGGTGGCTATGGCGCGATCCACCACGATGAGGGCGGGAATCAGGGTCCGACTCGTTCCTGTCGAAGTCCGCCTCCGCGGCGGGCGACTCTCCCGGTGGAGCCGAGCGGCGAAAGCGCTGGTGGTGGCTGTTGCTCCCGCCGCCCCATCTCAGAATGTTCGGAAGGGAGAAGTTGTGGAGCGGCTGTGGCTTCACCGGAGCGGTGGCCATGAAGCACAGTTCGCCCGTTTCCCCAACAGTATCACCAACGTAGCAGGGCTTAGCGGTGCTTCGAGCGCATATGCGTGTGTATGGACCTATATGCAAGCGACCGCGACCGGGATTGCTTTTGCCGGAGCTGATGGAATCGGAAGAACTCCTCGGCGGGGAGAGGAGCAAGCGAAGTGGCAGAGCCGAAGCTGAACCCCGGCGCGCTGATTACCAGCGCTTTGACGAAGAAGGAAAGAGTTGGAGGAGAACGGACCCCGGGGCCGAGAGCAGCGTTGCGGAGGTGTTGTTGTATGGACAGGTGTCACGAGGCAGACATGGCGAGACTTTTTTTTTTTTTTGGTCGCCAGCCACGGTATCCAAGCAGGCCCCACCAGCGGTGAGATGGCATCTTTCAGCCAACCATACTTGACTAATCCGTTGGTCGCCCCGGGTCGCACGCCTGGCAATGGCGGGTGAGGCTCCCAAGAGGGGTGTCTGCGTACGTGAGGTCTCGAACCTGAGACCTCCTTAAGCGGCACCGAGCTGCTTACCACTCGGCCCAACCCCTTTTGGTGACATGGCGAGACTTGACTGGACGTCTTTACCCCAGAATTTCCACTGCTGTCCTTGTAGGGCGGCTAGGGGCGGAGAGATGTCGGTTTATGTTTAGGTTTTTTATGGTAATTTTACAACATCGAAGGGGCAATATTGGTGTTTCATGCATTTTGAAATATTCCGGGTCATAGGAACCGGCCCAGAATTGGAACTCCACACACCTTATGAAATTGGGCCCGAATCAGGAAAAGGGCATGACGGGCCTTATTTACAGTTAGACGACAGATTGGGCTTCCTGCCCGGAACGGCCCGGAAATGGAATTCTTATTATGGGCTACCAAGCGGGCCATTAGTGAAGTGTTCGTGTCCGCGCCTGTGCTCGTTTAACACGTCAAGCTGAACCAAACACACGGAAAATTTTCATTTCTTGGCATGTAGCTCCTTCTATTAAGAAATTTAATGGATTCTAATTCATATTTAAGATGGGCCAATCTAACAACTTGAAATTGAGGTCTTCTTTTGAGAAAATGCGTCCGATAACCCCTTTTTTTTTTTTTTGCTCGAGGACAACGTTAATCAGCTTGTAATGATAAAAGAAAGAAAGGGACAAATGTGAATAATTACAATTTTCTTTGTTTCTCCCGTTCAAGTTTCTTCTGCTACCAATATTGTGTAATCTATATGTGTATATATCTACATGTACGTGAAATAGCAGAGAAAATGAGTGTGGGTGACCTTTAAATGTTAATAAACAAAATTATGTGCACGTAAGCGAAAAGTAGATCGCAACCCGTGAGTTGCGTATGCGGTGCTCCAAGTGGGGAAGAGATCTGAGTTTCAGCTTCACTATATCAAAAATGTGTCGGACAAGCTTTGCTTCCCCCTGAACCTTTCTCTCAAAAATACGCTGGTTCCGTTCCATCCAAACTATGCAGATGCATTGGGTAGATTAAACTCGGTATGCTATCGGATCCATTGATTTTCCTTGCTGGTGTAGCAGCCATTTTGATTCCGATTCCCAATCCCCAGGAGGACGATGATGTCCTGCTTTAACCAGGAAGGTCTGCCAGATGCATCTTGTGAAGCTACATGAGAGGAATAGGCAGTCCTTCGTTTCAATTGGATATGAGCGGTGAAGAAGGGAAAAAAAAAAAGGGCCAGCCCAAGAATCTGCTACCCTCCAACTGTTCCCCAATGTATACAGAAAATACATAAATCTGATCATTTTCATCCACAGATTGATTATCTATTGATTTTTTTTTTGTGAATAAATAAATAAAAAAAAGACGAGGAGACAGCCTTACGCTATATTTGAATTGAGGTATTTGGAAGGGAGGGATTTAAAGGGATAACTTATTCCCCTAAATCACTTGTTTGGATATTATTAGTAGAAGTGAGATTTGGAGGGATAAAAAAGTTAATTTAACTATTTTATCCTTTTAATTTGGAAAACCGATCGAAAAGGAGAAAATGTGTAAGAGTGACACAGTAATTTCATGATGATCTTGAAACTCAAACAAAATTATGGTTTTGTGATAATCTTGGGAGGCTTGGTGTTGCGACCTAGTGGTGGTCGAGTTTAGGAAAGCGTGTTGTAGTTGTGACTTGGTGATGATTGAGAAAGGGAAGAGAGGTGTGATTGTGTAATTATATGATGATAAATTATGGCGTGCCAAAAGTTTATTTTAAGAAATTACAATTGGTATATTTGTCTAAAAATTTGTTATCCCTCCAATTTTTTCCAAATTGAAGGAATTAAAAAAGTGAGGTTTGAATAGATTGCGAATCCCTTCGAATTTCTCTAAATCCCTCGTAATAATTTACCCAAACAAGGATTATACTATCCGTCCGAATCCCTCAATCCAAACAAAGCGTTAATGCTGAGGAAGTTCAAGTTTTCAGTAGAATAATTATATCATGTATTAATAATGAAGTGGTATATCTCTCTAATTAAAATTTGACATATAATTAATAATCATATAAATATAATTACTAGATTATAAAATTTTCTTAAAAATATAAAAAAAATCCCAAAAATTGTGAGCCATAACTAAACAAATATATAAATGGTAGATTCTGATTGGACGGATATATTTCGTAGATGGTCTTACCCGATATATTCGTCCAATCAAAATTTACAATTTATACATTTGTCACATTAGATTTCACCAATTTTTTTAGGGTTTTTATATTTTTCAAGGAAATTTTAGAGAATATCCCACATAGGCTATGCCGATGTGTTACATCCGTCCAATTAGAATCTACCAGTTATATATTTGTCCAACTAAAATTCACTAATTTTTTTTATAATTTTTTGTTTTTAAGAAAATATTAGGATTTAATAATTATATATGTATAATTATTAATTACATGTCAATTTTTGATTTGGTAGATATACTAAGCCATCATTTTTTTTCGGCCAAAAACTAAGTCATCATTGACACGTGTTATAACCGTTCTACTGAAAACTTTTTATGTAGGCCACATTACCATATTCTATATTAAGCAGGAAAAATACATCACGTGGTCGTCTAAATACGTACATACGCTAATTCGCCTCGAATGGAAACATTGATACTCAAAAAAATTCCATGTTAACGTCCTAAAATCGACAAAGAACGGTAGAGAAGGAACAACCAGAGACAACCTGTCCTTTTTTTCCCATCGCAGTGTAGACAACGAAGCGGACAAAGAACCTGGCAAGAGGGTTAAAATTTCTGTAACCAAACCAATAATTACGCTCGATGTGGATGGGTTGAGCAAAACGTACTAGCCAAGCGTGACCCGTCAATGTACTAGCAGAATGGAAGTTGATTGATCAATTGTAATAAGGGGAAATTTTTTCAAAGAAAAATTGGGTTTGAATCATGATTAATCGGTGCTTATTAATCTTTGGAATTGTTGAGATACAAATCTCCCGTCGGAGAATTAATGAATTGAAATCTGGTTTATAAGAGAGTGGATACTACCAACCTACCAAGTGAATATTTTACATAGTATCATAGCAGGTCAATATTGAACTTATCCCATGGCAAGCCTGAGTGTGAAGTTTGTGCTAGCTCGTGAGCCCGGGATCGGAAGAAAAGCGCCCGACTCGATGCCAGTTATTAGCCCAAGAATGTCCGGCTCGGGATCAGTTATTGAGAAAAAAGTATTTAAAGTCACGTGTCAAGTACGAATATGTTGTTACATGAGTACAGACATGGGCCTGGCTGGATATTTCACGGGAATCTAAGATCCTGCATACAAGGAAAAAAAATTATTATAGGAAAAAAAAACGAGTTATTAAGATCACGCGACTTCTCAAGATGGAGTCCCCCAGTCTGACTTCCTATCTACCCTTCAACCGCTGCCCATCGCCCGTTAGGAGCCTCCCTTGCTTTGACCATTACCCAAAGCCCGCAATATGAAATTGAAGGTAATTAATCATTAAAATTAACACAAATAGACAATTTTAATAATTATAATAAAAAAAACTCTTTTTAAAAAAAAAAAATAAACGGCCTCCACCGAGTCCATAAAAAAATATATATATATAAAGTGCATACGGGAAAAGAAAATCCTTACAGTATCAGCCAATATAAAAGCTCGTAAATCAGATAGACAATCAGCAATCTGGATTATGAAACAACATGACCCTAAATAGTGCGTTGAATTTCAGACAAGCTAATTATTCAGGAGGCACCACCACCCCAAGTGGCTCGCCTCTATGTATGGTTTGGCCTGAACATGGTCCACATGACATCTAATTTGACAATGACTCTGTAATCCCCGAGCTCCCTATCGAACTTGTACATGCACGATGAGTTACTGAATACTATGGATAGAAAGAATCGCAAGCAACAGTGACCAATTTAATGCCCCGTTTTGGGGCAGGTCTTAGTTAGCACGTACTTGCCAACTTATAATAGGTAGGAGACAGTGACAATTATTTGCGTGCAGACACAACACAAGTGAACATTTCTCGGGGCTATTTACCTTCCTTTTTTTTTTTTAACGTGAAGAATGAACAGTCATTACTTATATATATTTATATTTATATGTAAGACTTCTCTAAAAATAACAAAAAAGAAAAAAAAACATGTAAAACCTGCAGAAAGCAATTAACTCGATGGTGAAAGATGCATGGCAAGCCAGGGCTCTAATGCCCATGAAAATTGCCTCTTTTTTTTTTCGTTTCATAGGGTTCAGAATCAGAAAATCAATACCAAGAGGGGTTGGGCCAAGTGGTAAGCAGCTCGGTGCCGCTTAAGGAGGTCTCAGGTTCGAGACCTCACGTACGCAGACACTCCTCTTGGGAGCCTCACCCGCCATTGCCAGGCGTGCGACCCGGGGCGACCAACGGATTAGTCAAGTATGGTTGGCTGAAAGATGTCATCTCACCGCTGGTGGGGCCTGCTTGGATACCGTGGCTGGCGACCAAAAAAAAAAGAATCAGAAATCAATGTGTAAATATATATATAATAAGTTATTATATAAATTACTGTAGAGATTTGAATACGTATAAAATTAAATACAGAAAATTAGAAAAATTTATATAATAGATTTATTATATGTTACGCGTAGAGTATTTACTCAAAATCAATGCACGAGTCACGGGTTCGCCCTCCCCCTGTCAGGCCAATCAATTACCTGAGACTTCGGAGACTCTTCTGCTCGCTCCCTGCCTCCGAGAAAGAGAGGACAAATTTTCTGGAGCAATGATGTTGCGGTGTAAGATTTCAATTCACAGTTTTGATATTCTAAATTCAATATTTATCGTGAAAATTATATGTACTTATTTATTTTTTTTATTTTATATCTTTATAATAGACTCGTAAATCTATCTTTTTGCTTAAAAAAAATCTAATCTGACTCACATTTATCTAGTTACTCCCTTTTTCTGTTAAAGAGGAAATTATTTGGACTTCAGGATCCCATGCGAGTCTCCCCCCTCTCTGTCGTTGTAATGCACGAGAAATATTAAATCTTCTTAGTTAATTCTAATCGACGTGACTACGAGACCCTGATGGACAGTGCATCAAATCAGTTTAATTAATGTACGACATCGAAGATGTATTTTTAATGCAATAAGACAAATCATCAACTTATAATTAAGAAGATGAAACTGTCGGAGTTGAAACATACCTCTTTATTTTTTATCTATATATTAGACTTATGGACCTCTCTTATTATTAAAAAAAATGCAATACTGTTTTTTTTTAATTATTATTGATGAGTATTTTCATTGGGGAGTTTATGTGCTAACTGGAGTCTGGAGCCTCCGTGCCGTCCCCACGTTTATCACATGGAGAAAAAGGACGGAGGAGGGGAGAGATGATGCATTGACACGTAACGTATGATTCACCTTCCCTTCTTTGTTATTTTTTTTCTAGGGCTCTTTGGTCTCATGGTTTATCTTTCCTTCTCCGTTTTCCCCTTTCCCGGTAGAAATGCGGTTGTGAGTCAAAAATCACAAAGTCAGAGATCGCAAAGGGTTGACTGTCACAACCGTGCGTCAACTCTCGTATTATTTCAACTCCTTAGGCTTGCGAACCACCGTCGGAGATAGAAAGAGAGACAACTGCTCTCGTCTCCTGTGACTTAGAGGTCTAGAGTTCGATTTCTCCCCATTTATCTCATCTCCCTTCTACTCTCTTTAAACGTACGTGCATCTTCTGTATACTAAAAAAATGGAAAGAGATGTTGATGACACGGATTCTGTGTTCGATTCTCCTTAGTAAATTTGAACTAACTCTTCTTCTTTTTCCTTTCTTAGCCTTTTCTTTCTAGACCCTCCCCGAACCTCCTTTATGAACTTAAGAAAATGCCATGAAATGCAGATAATATGTGTGGGCGTGCGCGTGCGTTTAATTTCACTCCACGATACCCAAAATTTAATCGGGTGAAGATGATTCGAATCTTTAGTGGGTTGAGCAGGCTACTCGAATGAGTGCTCCTTTTTAACTATGCCATGATGAGCCGCCTCAGGACATAACTATTTCACAGAGTCCCCACAGACCATAGGTGTATTATGGCGTTGTGGCGACAGCAAACCAACGGAGATTCAACTCAACTCTCTGGTCTTTTTTTTTTTGGACAACAAACCAACGGAGATTCAAAGTTCAGACCCAAGACAGTTCATGTCCCCCTCTATATTAATTGGATATTCCTCTATCGTTCGATATACTATTCCCACTAATGTCACCATTTTTGAGGTGGCACGGAGAGAGAATCTTCTGTGTAATGAATATACTAATCTGTATACGTTATAAGTCAATAAAATATTTAGCATATTTATATGTGTCGTATGTTTATTACAGTTATTGTAAATGTGTAAAATATTCATTATTTTATAACATGTGTCACATAATAAAATATTGGTTTGACTCTTATAAATTGAGAAAATTCATGTTCGAAAGTTTTATTCCCTCAGTAGACCGATCGGACTCGAACATGAATTAGTCAGGGTTAGCGTTGGATTTTTTGGATAATGAATGATATACAACGAAAAAATTGAGTTGATTTCATACATTTCTTCTCTTAATTAAGATTTTAAATTTGATTTTAATGAATGAATGAAAAAAAAAATTCTTTAACTACAAAGTTTTGGTCCTTAATGGCGGTCAACAAACTTCCATTAAATTTCTAAATATTATACAATACGTACCAAGAAAGGAAAAAAAAAATGAAAGGGTTGTCCTGAAAATTTATTTTCTTTAATTAAAAGTTCTAATAAAATTTTTCTATCTGAATCATCGGTATTCAGAAATTCAACGGATTTTTGAATACCGAATTCGTGCCATGAGGGTTCACTAAGGCAAATTCTCTCTATTTACAAGAGTCCAACTCGAAATTTTATCTAAGGAAAGATGTGTCATGCTATTTCAAACAATTCACTATAATAGGTCTGAGAAAATTTTACACAGTAAATCCGTTGTGTGTTACACTTCGAGTATTTACTCCCAAGTTGAGACCATCGTGTCAGTAACTTCAGCAAACGCAGCGTTTTTGGAGCCGGCAGTGTAAATTATGGATGTCATAAACACGGGATGGACTGTTCCCCCATAGAACTGGTGAACGGCCAAAGAGATTAAACACGCGATGTGATCTGTCCCCATATAATTAATGCACGGCCCAATAATTACAATAACTGTGTGGAAATTCCCATGCAAGCCCTCTTTGAAATAATGCAAGCTGTTTGATTTTACAATCGTACCCTTCGTCGCCTAAGGAGTCGGAGACAACTCTTATTGCCTTTTCATTCCATTCCATTCAATATTCAAGCGTAGTCTTACATAAATTTATTATAACAAAAATATACAAAATATTCATTAATTTTTTCTACATGAAAAAAATATCTCAATTTAAGTGGGATGAGAACGTGCATAATCGAAAAATTATGAAATTCAAAATTAGAATCGAATCTCTGTCTCCCATTAATTTCTATTAACGCGATTAGTTGTTCAGAATCGGCTCTCCCTAACTGGGTGGGCACAGATTATTGTGCAATCATAGCATGAAAAGCTTTCATTCCTTACATCATAGAAAAAGATTAAAAGTCGGTTATGGACTTTTACGTTGCCGCGATGAGAATGGAAATTCACGAAACGACATAGTTTTAAATTCGATAAATTTGGCAATCTGGTTGGTTGGTTGGGACTTTCCTTACCCGATTTTGCATCTGTTTGATGTCATCTTAAATTTTGGCACCCCTCTTGTCTATGAGCAAGTCCTTTTCGTAGCTGGTGTGACCACGTGGCCAGTGAAAATAAGCTAATTTTGAGAAAGAGAGTTTAATACTGTTGGTACGGTTCTCGTTCAGCGACTTGGAGGTTTTGGGTTCGATCTCACCCGTGAAACTTCTCGTGCCACTTCTATCTTCCTTCCTTCTACTCTTTCTAGGTTTATGTGTCTCATATGTATACCGAAAAAAACTATTTTTATTTTTTTTATAAAATTTTAAAAATAAAAAAAAATTATAGAAATAATTGAATTTGATCGGTTAATATCTCCACATAAATATGATATATGATGGTACCATTACATATAAAAGAGTTTATTCTTTTCTACCCAGGAAAAAAAAAAAGCCGTTTCCCATTCAATGGACCATTTATTAATGCCAACAAAACCACCCAGCAAAAATGGCTTATAAATAGCTGTACAAACATGCACGTGCGTACAACCTCGCGCGTGCTCGTCTTTCTCACAAGGAACTGGTAGTTGGATTATGGATGGACCTCTCTTTCTTCCATTTTATGTTGAAATTTAGAAAGGGCGAAGAGATATAGAGGTTAGTGCAATAGAATTGTCATTAACATGAAATTGTCATCAATCGAGTCGGGTCGGATCGGCTCACTGAGATGATAAATCTCTCATAATATGAATTTTCTTCATATGCAAATCTCAAATTTGATACTTCATTTAAAGTAAAAGAATGCATTACCATCGTAATCAACTAGTGCTGATCTATGGCTATGTGGTCCTCCCTGAGAAGAATTAAGAGGAGAAAGAAGAAGGGTAGATAGATGGGAGTACTGACCGTTCAATCCCTTCAGAACAACCTCAACCACCTAATCTGATCCCCTCTCATCTCTCTCTCTCTCCCTTTCCCTCTCTCCCGTGTCTGTCCTTCAGAACACAAAGAAATATATTAACTCATCAGCAGCCCCTTGGGTACTTGACTTCAACTCCATCTCCACTCTCTCTCTCTCTCTCTCTCTCTCTCTCTAAAGACACAGAAACGCACACAGAGCTCCATCACTAATCACTAACTAAGTGCTGACTGCTTCCACATCTTTAGAATCAATCTTTCTATCGTACCTTAAACCCGAAAAAGGCTTCACCTGCCACAATCAGTCTCGAGTTTCTCTCTTTGTGTGCGTGTGTCTTTGCATCCTGAACCAGTACCTGTTTTCTGTTGCTTATTGGCGAGAATGGCACCAAGGAGCAGCGATGGGACTAGTAAGAGGGCGATGAACAAAGGAGCGTGGACGGCCGAGGAAGACCAGAAGCTATCCCAGTACATCGAACTCCACGGGGCCAAGAGGTGGAAGACGATTGCTACCAAATCAGGTACACACATTCAATGCTTATGCAAATTCTAGCTAGCCAAGTCAATGAGTCTGATTATCGATGGCGCGCTTTTTGACAGGTCTGAATCGATGCGGGAAGAGCTGCAGACTGAGGTGGCTGAATTACCTGAGACCGAACATTAAGAGAGGCAACATATCCGACGAGGAAGAGGACTTGATCCTTCGACTTCACAAGCTCCTCGGCAACAGGTGTGCATGTCTATCTAGGCCGAAAACATATGTACAATGCCGATGCGTGAGATTGGTTTATCTAACATATGTGACCGACCGGGACGTGCAACAGATGGTCATTAATCGCCGGGAGGCTTCCAGGGAGAACAGACAACGAGATTAAGAACTACTGGAATTCTCATTTGAGCAAGAAAATAAAGCAGAAGGAGAAGGAGCGGCGGCCCCCCTCCCGTGCCAGGGAATCTTCCCCGCCGCCGAAGTCGCTAGACCCTGTAAAGATGGATGAGGATGATGGGATCGATAAGACTTCAGTGGTAAACCCAGAGGTCAACTTCGACATGGACGAGTTCTTTGACTTCTCGGCAAGAGGATCCTGCGGTCTGGACTGGGTGAACAAGTTTCTCGAGCTGGATGAGGATGCGTGGATGATGAGTATGGAGGAGAGGTGAGGAGGAGAGGATTATAGTGAAGCGTATTATCCTTTGCAAGATAAAGGTTTTTTTTTTAAAAAAAAATTTGTGTGTGTAATTATTAGTATAAATAAAAGGTACCATTTTCCCATGTCTTGAGACGTCAAGACGGTCAGCCAATTTATCGGATTATGGCATTAAAATAACAATCACTCAAAACCACGAATCTGGTAAACACGACGTGCTGGAGATTTACTGTTTAATAATTTTTAAAAAAATTTTAAAGAATGCATGTGAACCTAAGAGAGTACAAAAGTAGAGGAATCAAAGTTTTAAAAAATATATTAATAAAAATTAAATCAGGATTTTTTATTCTAAATCGAAATCGGTACATGTCTATGGAATCTCCATCACGTGTATTATAAAATTAAATTGAAAAAGATTCCTTGTCTTTTTTTTTTTTTAATCTTATTCATTTAAATATTTCTTGATATATGTATTTTTATTAAAAAATTAGGATGAAGGGAAAAAGGCTCAGACTGTAACAATTATTTAGATAGAGACAAAGAGGGCTCGGAAATTTGGATTGATATGAGCGAACCTATATGCCTGTCAAGTCGTTTTCTCTCTCTCTTTTTTTTTTTTATATTGATAATGTATGCTACCGTAATAACTGATAAATTTACTGGACGATATATTTTACGGCCTGGAATCCGTCATTAATCCTCGGATACTAACCTCCGATACCGGCCTTGAGAGAGTCGAACTCTGAATCTGACCGACTACATTTTGTCAGCTTACTAGCTGATCCGCCGCTCGAATGCTGTGTCAATTTGTTTTCAATTTGATGTCCGCAAACTACGTGTGTTAGGTAAGTCAGGACAAATCTTGACGGACTCGAACCCCTCAAAGGATCAGACCCATGACCTGGGAAGTAAAGAGGTTCCTACTTACCACTGAGTTGCCCCCGAAGCTCTTTTGTTTCAGTTAAAAACTAGTAACTATTTTCAGTAATTTTTTAATGGTTTTTGAGCGATTTTTGTCTTTTCAGAATTGGGCTGAAACAGAAGCCCATAAACTGAGAGATGCGATTCCACGGCCCACAGTCATCTTTAAATTATCTTAGGCCCGAGTAGTTGCAAGCCCAACACGCATAAACATTTCATCGATGGACCGTGTAATAATATGCAAAACATCAACCTGAATTAAAAACTTTGAAATTTAAATTTAACAGTTAAAGGATCACACGGTAACATCTGAAAAATTCTTAGGTGATCTTACCTCACTACGTGATATGAGAAAATGCCAATTAAAATATGACAAACGAGTAAATTAGTATTAAACACCTAAGCAGTTGCCATAATTATTGCTGATTACAGTGATTTGATTGGTTCTTTCTCATCACGTCACCGTGAGATAGGATCATATGAGATTTTTCCGTAACAACTCAACCTAAGTGGAATTGATCAACTGATATGGACTGAATTGGTTACGGTAGTTTAACATCTTTTTCCTCCAGATAAAGTATTAGGTTCCGGCATACATTGAATAGAATAAATTTATAATTAAATGAGTTTTTTCATTAATAAATAATCCATAGGTAGATATGAATTACCGAAAGATATATTGAATTTTTGAGATATTATCAATGAAACTAGTGCAGCATGTTGCACTTCGTTGTAAGGCGTAATTAACATTTAATAAATAACATAATTTTGAATTGAATTGTTTTTGAATTTTTCTTCCATGAAAAGTTATGTCTGAGTAGGGATTGTCTATATATATAAGTACAACCAACCCACTACAACTACTCAAATAAAAAAAAGAAAGAAAAAGGATTGGAATTTAATACTTTTACTTGTAAATAATTATATTTTTATCATAATTATTGTAATATGTTCAACTAAAGAAAGATTATGAATGATAACATGTAAAATTGTCAAAGTAATTTTTTTATTTTATAATATTAGAATGTTTATATAACTGTATTTTTTAAAATTGTATCATGTTATATAAAAATAATAAAAAGTTGAATATTTAGCTTAAAAGATACTTTATAAATAAATAATGTTTTCCTGTTTTACGCCCTCATTGCATTTTCCATATATACATTTTTTCGATCATAAATATTCTTCTAGAAATTTATGGAAGAAATATGTAAATGATGAGAAGAATATAAATGAAAAATTATTAAAATTTGTGAAAATATTAAAAAATAAAAAATAGAAAAAGAATATCCATAAAGAAATTGATAGTAGTAAATTCTCTATACTCTTCTTTAGACGGCCAAGAGTAGGATATTTACGCTACTCTCTCTTGGAGAAATTATTGAAACTCTCATTTATGTTAAAAGAGTACATAGATAAGGAAATTAATTACAATATTTTAAATATTACCAGAGGTGTGTATTACTGTTTAGTAATTTTTTCCCCTCCCCAGGTTGAGAGGGTCGACGGAAATTTTCTCAAGATCCCGACCCGATCGCAGATTAGTCTCGAGGTACGCTTTGGCTGGTCCGGGGATATTGCATGACGCAAACCAAAAAAGTAATTTTTTCCCCTCCATGTGAACAAGTACTGTTTAGTATTTAAATTTTAATGACTTGGCGGTCAAGAAATCCTATCGTGTTTTTCCGTCACCGTCACTGCCCAGCAGCAGCTTAATAAGAAAAAAAAGATGTGTGGGTGTGTGTGTATATATATATTGATGTAGCCGCGTGCGTTTTCCGCCCCTCGTCTTTCTCCATTCCTTCTGGCTATTCCCAGTATCTCTCCCCCCTCTCCCACTCTCCCTCTATTTCTCTCTCTGCGCGGGGATTTGCCTTTGAGTCCTCTGCTGGAGGTTTCAAGCTCTCGCGGATTGATTTCCGAAGAGATCTCGAACCAATTGAAGAATCAAGTGTCCGCCCTTCGCTCCCTGCCGCGGATCGGTGCTTCCGGTGGAATATCTTCGATTTTGGCCTGAATTGGAGGATTTGAAGGCTATTTAGAGCGTTTCGTTCTTGGTACATCAAATATCTGTTGACAATTGATTCGATCGAAGCGATTAGGAGGGTTCGGATCGTCGCCTGGATGATGAGATTCGAAGTTCTTAATTGACGGAGGATTCCTTGCCCTAAGTCATCTAGAGCATCAAAGACGCGCTTAATTGGTCAGATCGCTGTTGTCTGCTGGAAGATTGAAGACTGGGAGAGAAATAAGTGTTATCCCTTTCTGTACTTGATATTTTCAATTATATAGTTGAATACAGGCCCTATAGTTTGAGAGGGCTTGATCATCCCTTTGGCTCAAGGCGATATTGGTGGTTGTGGATTCTCTTGTTGGTTTGAAGATTAAAATTTAAAGGAAAAATTTCTTTTTGCTTGCTATGGCGGTGTATTATAAATTTAAGAGTGCAAGAGATTATGATTCCGTTCCAATGGACGGTCCATTTATATCAGCTGGTGCTCTGAAAGAAAAAATTTTTGAATCGAAGCAATTGGGCAGGGGCACTGATTTCGACTTGGTGGTCTCTAATGCCCAAACTAATGAAGGTTGGTTTGCATCTTTTAAGTGCTATCAATTTAACATTGAATTTGAAAACAATCATGTTTCTGAGAGGAGTGCTGACCATGATGGTGGTGCTGGTGGTTAGATTTCTAAAGTTCTATGTGGAAATTGGTAGCTTCTCTACAAAACTAGTCGTTATTGCATTAGTGTAGCCTTTTCGATGAGATTGTCTGTTTCCTGTAAAGCTTTGACCGAGCATATGCAAAAGGGGATGTACTCATGGAGACTGTCCTCTCGATTTCCTGATCTGGCCATTCCCCGAGTTTTGGGCTGTATTGGCATTTCATTTTTAAAAAACTCGGCAGCAGCTGCTTTCACCTTAAAGCAGCTGCGAGTATATTCTAATTTTCCCCATCTTAAGCATTTAACTATCCTGAATTCAAACTTAAGAGCTCTGTGGAAAAGAGTTTGCAGGCTTAGTTGATGCTTGTGTTTAGTTTAATGGAGAGGCACATCTAGGGATGGTAGTTGTGGGATCAGTTATGGGCAACAGGGGTTTGGTCGAGCTTGTGCAATATCTAGGAAATTGTTAGATGCTTCTCCAAATTTGTTTGTACTTAGCACCTAACGTGGGTTATAATCTATACAGAGTCTTATAGTGTGTCGCCGTTTTCTAATTTCAGAGTATCTGGATGAAGCAATGCTGATACCAAAAAATGCATCTGTTTTAATTCGCCGAGTTCCAGGAAGGCCTCGCATGCCCATTGTTACAGAAGAAAAGTACTACCTCAAACCTTTTCAATTCTGGATCCATTATTCTCCATCTTCTTAGCACCTCTGAATCAATCTCAAGCATGGTGCACAGAGAATAAACAGATTTTATACTTTAGGGGCAGATTCTGGCATGTTCTTTAATATGTACTTCTAATTCATAGTAGCCTTGTGAAGAATGAGATTCTAAGGGTTGTTTGAGTTTAAATAATGCAGGCTGAAGGTTGAAAATAAGGTGGAGGATGTTCAGCCTGGAAAGAGTAGCCTTGTAGGTCCTGATTCCTCTTCAATAAATTATGTAAGTTCTACCGTCTGCGTTTCTTCCGGGTCTTCCCCTTCACCTTGCCAGATGCAAGGCATCGATCTGATATGTATGATAAAATTTGCTGCAGCAAGAAGACAATGAACTCGATGAGTTTGGCAGTGATCTATACGCAATTCCTGAAGTGGTTCCTGTTCAATCAAGTAATCTGGTTCCGGAGATTGCACCTATCAATAAAGTTGATGAAGAAAATAAACTCAAAGCTTTAATTAATACCCCGGTGCTAGACTGGCAGCGGTTAGATGCTCTTGTCCTTGTTAATTTCTTTTATTGAGTTGGTCTCTAGTCACCGGTTGTCACCTTACAAACTATTTTAGTACTTGCAGTCAAGGTGCGGATGGTTTTGGCCCTGGTAGAGGCTCTGGAAGGGGAGTGAATGGACGGATTGGCCTACGTGGTTTCGGTGATTTTTGATACCTCATTAACTTACATTCAATAACTGCTTGCAGATTCAACACTTCATCTTGCCCCTATTTTAACCCTTTTTTTTTCAAGAGGCTTTCTGATCTAGACTAATACTGACTCCAGCAAGTCCATCGTACAGGTTTGGAGCGGAAAACACCCCCACAGGGCTATGTGTGTCACAGGTGCAATGTTCCTGGTAAGTCAATGTCTTGAGCAAGAGTTCCATCGTAAGCTGCACTTGAATTTTCCTAACACATGATATCTTGTTCCAGGTCATTTCATTCAGCATTGTCCTACAAATGGTGACCCGAACTATGACATCAAAAGAGTGAAGCCACCAACTGGCATTCCGAAGTCTATGCTGTTGGCTACTCCAGATGGCTCATATGCATTGCCGAGTGGTGTGGTTGCTACATTGAAGCCAAACGAGTAAGTTACACTTGGTTGTTTCCATACTGGATTTTTTTTACCCGCAACTTGTGAGAATCATGGGGCATAACTTCCGTAACCAGGGCTGCTTTTGAGAAAGAAATTGAAGGATTACCATCCACGCGGTCTACTGGCGAGCTGCCCCATGAGTTACACTGCCCACTGTGCAAGGAAGTAATGAAGGACGCTGTGCTGACTAGCAAGTGTTGCTTCAATAGTTTCTGTGATAAATGTGAGTCTTAGATAGTATGTCTGTCTTTTCAAGTACTAAGTGATTTCTGCAGTATCTTAGACAGAACCAATCCCTCTCTTCCACCCTCAACACCTCCCGACTCTGGATATAGCAAAATCTCATTAGTTTATGATCAATTCATTCTTCTGGCATTGGAAATTCAGTTGGATGAGATTTTTGTTTAAGTAGATGCGACTTGACAATTTTGAATGCAAATCCAGGTATCAGGGATCATATTCTTTCGAAGTTTATGTGTGTTTGTGGAGCCACTAACGTGTTGGCAGATGATCTACTACCTAACAAGACCCTTCGCGAGACAATCAATCGCATTTTGGAGTCTGGTAACAGTAGCACGGAAAATGCAGGAAGTGCCTTTCAAGTCCAAGGTTCGTACTAAACTTACCTTGAATTATAAACCTGTGTACTTGATTCAAAGATCTTTCTCAAGTACAGATGCCTGCTTCCTTTCCAGATATGGAATCTGCTCGAGGTCCCCAACCCAAGATTCCATCCCCTACTTTGTCTTCTGCATCAAAGGGAGAGCAGCAGCCATTGTTGCCAAAGATTGAAGAAAATCAAAATGTAAATACTTCTGCAAGTGAGGTCAAAGCTTCCAGTGCTCCTCCACTTATGTCAGATAAAGGAGGGAATGTGAAAGTGCCAGATGTATCT
Source organism: Lagerstroemia speciosa (assembly GCA_037672795.1). Classification (NCBI taxonomy): domain Eukaryota; kingdom Viridiplantae; phylum Streptophyta; class Magnoliopsida; order Myrtales; family Lythraceae; genus Lagerstroemia; species Lagerstroemia speciosa. Next base: position 9,784,563 of record CM075289.1, on the reverse strand, counting down.
GAAGCTACACTCGAGTCAATGAGTATGCGGGAGCCTACATCTAAAGGGAGTGCCTTAGTGGCTGATGAAGAAGTGCAGCAGAAAGCAGCCTCTGGTGAAACAGGTGGCGCCTCACTCTGTGAAAAGTTATGGTGGCTTTTGTGGAGATCTGGTCCATGTTGGATTTTGTGCTATCATTATGCACAGCTCTTTCAGTATTGTAATAAATGGCGTTCATATTCTATCCGGATGCTTTTTACAAAAAAAATATAAACAAACTGTTATTAGTTCAATTTGATGGCTTATAAGGATGTGCCTTCATCTTTTGGGATTGTCATAGAGATACCGCAGAACAGACTCTAATGAAAACCTTACTAACACTGGCATCCTAACGACTGCATTCACTGCCTCCTTAAAGTTCACTGATTCCTCAAAAGATTACAACCTAAGTACCACTAGATAGATTTCGTCTAAAATAGTCCCCTCAGCTCACTTGAGCTACCAGATCATGCAAGTCTGGCATGACATCAAAGAAAACTAACAGTGTCTTCTGTTTGGTGCGGTGTCTTTTATGTGTCTTACGCCCCATTCTGACTACTTTTTTATTACTCTTTTTCTAGGAGATTCAGTGGATGGATTGTATCCTCTTTCTGCACGGGTTTTGTTGGATTAGATTTGTTTCTCCCCACAGCTTGTTCTGATTTTCGTCTAATTTTTATGAGATCAGGAGTTATTATTTTCCAGATTTTATATTTCTATTCTTGTTCGCTGTAGTATTCTTCAATATCATCGTTATCTCTCATTTTGTATTTGTATTTGGTTATCTCTATTTCCTTTATCAGGTCTGCTTCAATTTTGTTCAGAAACATTTTTCCTTGTGAGTAAGAGCATTCATGTTGATCATAATGAGCTTCAACTTTTATTTTCAGCAAAGAAGAAGAAAAAGAAGAAAGTCGGCCTACCCACCAATGGTTTGACTTGTGCTTTTGTTACTCAAAGTGAATTTAGTTCTTTTAGTGGTTCTTCATAGGTTGCTGACAAGTAAATTTTATTGGGGTATTTGCAGATTTGCAGTGGAGAACCCCTCAGGATCTTGCTGCTGAAAGCTACATGATGCCTGTTGGGCCGTCTGGTTTTACTCCATACTGGAACGGAATGCAGCCAGGAATTGACGGATTCATGGGTCCTTATTCCAATGGCATGCCCTACAACATGGGTTACGGAATGGGTCCTCTAAACATGCCATTTGGAGTGATGCCTCCACAGGATCCTTTTGCTGCTCAAGCTTATATGAATATGATGCCTCCTATTCCTCCTCAAAGGTTTGTCTAGGAATGGTGGTTGATTTTCATATTTCCGTCTAACAGCACATCTTGCTGTCTTCTCTGTGTTTTGAGCCTCTAAAATGTCCTGTTGTTGATTTTAGGGATCTTTCCAGGTTTGACGTGGGTATGAATATGAGTGTCCGGCCTCCTCCTATCATGAGCAGAGAAGAGTTTGAGGCTCGAAAAGCAGATCTAAGGAGGAAACGCGAAAATGAGAGCCGAGGAGAAAGGTAGGGCCCTCTTTGGCATTTCTGTTGGTTCTTTATCTGTATAGTATGGTCTGTTCCATTTAATTCTACAGCACCGGACTATGCTATTGTGCTTTTGATGCCTGTTGTCTGCTTTCCTTCTTAATAATTTCAGCACACTTATTTACAAAGAATTCTAGCTGCCTGCACAATCTATAGTGCATGCTTATTTGTCAAAGCACAGGTTCTCTCGGATATACTCCTGAGTCTGTTTTGATCTCTCCACCTGATCAGACTGCTTGATTCCATCCATGATCTTAGTTTTGCTCTCGGTGCTAATGCAGAGTCTGCTTACCTACCCGATTTTCTATTATGAAATTACTTCATTTTATGTTATCAAAAATATTTACCACAGTTCAACAGTTTCGAGGTATCTGAGCGAAAAGGACCAAGTCAATGTGCCGCACCAATTTCTCTGCTTTTATTTTTATTTCCATCTTAACGTTGAGTGAAGAGTGTGATAAGACTCTTTAAGCTTAATGGCTATTCTGACTTTTTTTAAACCTTGCAGAAGGGACATCAAAGATAGGGATTATGGTAGGGGTATGAGCAGTGCTGGAGATGGTTCTTTTATGAATTCAAAAGTATGTCTTTTATCTAGTGCTTTTCTGTTGAGCCTTTGTATTTTGTCCCTTTGAGGTCTTTTTGAAATCAGACTGAAGTTTTACTGAACTTGCTGTGTTATAAACTGCTTGCATCATATATTTGGTAAAAATTCGAGGGCTGATACTCGGGCTCTGTATAACTTGATTATTGGACTAAACGGGTCCATAGGGACCAAGCATCTTTTGGGAAATGTGAATCCTTGTCTACTGAAAATTACCATGGCCTTTTGTCTGGAGAAGCATGAGATAAATTCCTAAATATTACAACCTTTAATAGTTGAATATTTGGTGACACAACGAACTGGAATTGGTGCAGAAGTCGACTGTCAGTGCCCCAGCTGAGGATAATAATCATTATCATCAACGCCATCATCAATCGGAGAGGGCATCCCCTGATCGGTCAAGAGACAGCCTTGAACCTTCCCACCGTGGGACCAAAAGGAGATCATCAGAGAGCAGGGATCGTGAGAGAGACCGTGGTGATTATGACTATTACGATCGCCACCACAGCAGATCAGGGTCCTTGAAGAGGTCACCATCTTCAGATCCTGCTAAGCCCGCGCCGCCGTCTTCTGCAGCAGCAGCAGCAGCTTTAGACTATAAGCAAAAGACAAATGTCTTTTCCCGCATAAGCTTCCCCGAGAACAAGCCCACAAAGAAGCAGAAGGTGTCCTCTTCTTCATCAGTGGTGGCCGCACCAGTTGGTGCTTCGGGGTCGCACCACAAGGCTTCAGCTTCAAACGGGTATTATGATGTCCGTAAGTCTTCCTCGGTGAAGACCACGTTGGCTCCTGCTTCTGGGACAGGAGGGAGGAAAAGTACTACCAGCCAAGTGGACTATGAATCGAGTGATGATGAAAGACACTTCAAGCGGAAGCCGTTGAGGTATGAGTCCTCTCCTCCCCCGCAGCCAGCTGAGTGGGAGGAGAAAGAAGGGCGACCCTGTCGTGGCTCGAGGGAGAGAAACCATGAGCGGGACCGGCTTAGCGGGCATGGCAAGCATAGATAGACGAATCCAAGGAATTGGGTCTGAACAGTTCTCTCCTCTTGCAGCATGAGAGCAGCTCAAATCGCCTCTCTCAGTTCTGCCATCTTAGTGTGTGACCTGCTCGTCGCACCAATCAATCCCACAGCCGAAAGATTCCAGAAAGGAATTGGTAAACAGATGTTTGTTTTCAACGAAATAGACCTGTATATCTCCACTCTTACAATTGACTCGAGATATTTGGTTTGTATTTTTGTTTTAATGAATGAGCAATCAAGTAATCTCTCCGTTCTCGCTGGCATTAAAGGCTCAGTTTGACATCCAAATTGGTTATATTTATCTCTATGATGCGTCAGTCACGTATTATTTACATAATTAGTTTTTTCTTACTACCATCTCAACTCGATGTAAAAATAAAGGGAAGGGGGAAATTGGTAATATTCTGACGAGGACTAAAATGAAAAGAAAAAAGATTATATGAGGAAGTGGAAATCCATTATTCGATGGCCAGCGTTGAGTCAACTCTTAATCCGATTGGGGGAAAAGAACGGCTGACTCGGCTGACTCGGCTGTCGGCTCGACTTATTGTTCCCTCCGGCCGCATGCACGTGTAGAAATTAAAGATGCCATCCAGGTTCGATAAAGTTTAGACGCACGTGTCCAAATTGGACCGGTTGTGTTCATGTCTATCTCACAGCTAGCGTAAGCACCGTCGATCACATCCCCTTCCGCATCCCCCGGCCAATGACTCGTTGGCCGTAAGACAGATCTATCAAACCCGGTGACGCTCTCCTCCCTCGTACATGCTAGCGCCCGCGCATCACAGCAAGCCACGTGTCGCATTTTTTATCCGTCTGATTTTGGCTATTCGTTGGTGCCCAACCTTTTGAAATTCGATCAGAATCGCACATTTGCCTTCTCTTTTCTCTGTCGCTCTGAAGCTGAGAAAGCAATAGCAGACCACCGCCAACAAACTTCAGTCTCTCCGCTCTCTCTCTCGTCGGAACCCTAACCCTATCTGCTAACGACTCCTCAGTTCCGGTGAGTTACTCTACCACTTGGGGTAGAATTTCTTGTTAGCTGTTGTAGCTCCTAGTCACCGTGTGGTTGATATTAGGGAGTATTCTGAAGCAGTAGATGACTAGACGACTGGGTGAGAGCTGAGATCGAACCCGCTGGACCTCGTCACCGAATGGAGGGAGGTAGCGTCTCTAGACTTACTTGTTCTGGTACTGTTCATTTCCTACTACTTCAATTACTAGCGGTTTTAAGGCAGCTTAATTCCCGACTAGAGCCCCGTGACTAGGGCTCTTGCTAGGTTAGCTCTGAATTGATTGGCTGAACTTGATAAACTTTTGGCTTTGATGCTCGTTGCTTGCCGCACATGAACTGCAGAATACATTGCTTCAGTTGGAGATACTAAACTTGTGATGCTTGTGAATGGATTCTTGTGCTCTATTCGGACTTCTTACTTGCTAGAATGCTATTTCAGGGTTTATCTTTTTCTTCCATAGTGATCATTATTTTGTTTGGAGGAGTCCCAGCTTGATTACTTAATGTTGCCTCCTTTGTTCCACATTTTTTTTTTTTGGTGTGACTTACCATCGTTGCCAGTGATATTGTTGTGTTTCTGAGTAAACAGGTTTCTCTGAGCAATTTTTTGGCTTGATTAACTTTTGTCTTTTATGATATGTCAATGCTATTGACTCTCTCTTTCTATCTCTCAGGTGTACACCCATGGATTATGATGAAAATGACTTCCAAAACCAGAATCATCATTTAGCTGGTGAGGGTAATAACATATTTCCTCCAGTATTAAATACGTATGCTCTTCCCAAGTTTGATTTTGATGACGGTCTTCAAGGCCATTTAAGGTTTGACAGTTTAGTTGAAACTGAGGTTTTTCTGGGAATTGGAAGTAACGAAGATAATCGGTGGATTGAGGATTTCTCTCGAGGAAGTTGTGGAATTGATTTTAACAAAAGTACTGTAGACTCATGCTCAGTATCTAGGTGTAGCAATGTCTGGTCTGAGGCCACCTCCTCAGAATCAGTTCAAATGCTACTAAAATCTGTTGGACAGGAGGAAAGCATTCCGAGGCAAGCCATTGATGAGGTGTCGGATGCATTCGCTGAACTGGGTTGCTTAACGGAGAGAATGGATCCCAATGTTAGACATGATGCAACCTTTTCCAAAATACGTGATGTTGGAGACTTACAACCTGCATTTCCTCTAGAAGAGGTTTCGGAAGACTCTTCTGGGCTAAAAAATGATGTGGGAATTAAGCAGTCTCACGCTGAAGTTACTTTACAATCTGACCATGGTGAAGCTGTTGAAAATAATTCCAGTAACCTCGGTCTTGATACTGGTGGAAAGTTAGGTTTATCAGCTGAGAGATATTTGTCCAGTGGTGAAACATGCATTAATGTCCCTGAAAGTGATGTCAGTGATTTGGTCATTCACTCTACAAAAAATGATGCAGACAGAGATATCACCTGTTCAGAAGTTCAAGTTGATAATGCCATCCTTAATAGTGACAGTATCATTGTTGAGGAAAAGTTGAATAGCCAAGAGGGTCCAGATCAAGCCAATGATACATCTATAAAGGATGAAACTGATGATAAAGAAAGTAACAGTTTGCTTTGTGACGAGCTTATTGCTTTAGAAAATAAAAATAAAATGAATGACGAGAACAACGATGGTGATAGGCAGAACATGGATAGTGATGAAATGGATAAACACAACTCAAATATTGATGCAGTTGGAAGTACGGCTTCTCGTTTGGATGAGGCTGCACACTTTGACTCTTATGCAGAAACTATGTGTGAAGAAAATGCTGGAAGGACTGTTGTCAGTACTGTCACAGAAATCTCAGTTCTTGAGGGAGATTCTGACTCAGCGACACTGCAAAAATCTCGGGACAGTGAAACTACCTTTCAAGCTTGCAGATATCAAGATAATTGTCTTGTAAATTCAGGCGTCACTGATCAATCAAATAAAAATGTGCATAAGGAGTCCCCGACTCTATTAGTTGATAAAGAAATCGATGGCCATCCAGTGGAGGTAGTCAGCTCTGAGCAGGGTTTCGATTCTTGCCTGCGAAGAGATGGTGCTGAGAAGTATGAGTCTGTTGATAACCAATTGGTTGCTGGAGAATTAGAGGGCAACTTCGCGGCATCTTCACATTCTGTGGACGACAAAGTTGTTGAGGGCGATGCTGACAGAGGCAGGACTTTCATCTCTGTTGAAGTGAAGATGGATACTGTAGCAGCTGATACCTTGGGAAGCTCCAAAGTTGAAGCTCCAGTGGAGGATTCAAAAGTTGAAGATCAAGGGTTATCTTCTGGTCAAGCTGGAATTATGGAAACAAAAGTGAATGGACGAGTTGACACTCCTGATCCTGATTCTGTATCTGTTTGCCAAGATAGCACGGCGTTGCTTCCCAATTTGAGCAATAAAGATGGCATGGTCAGTGTACCTATTGTTTTGGACAAGGGCTTGAGGGTGCCACCTGCCAGTGAATCAGGTATTTTATGAGCCAAATCTAATTTGAATGATGAAATAGTTTTTCTTAGACTTTTCTTCACTTTACATTATAACCTTTTCTATAAAAGTGGATCGCCTGTTTGTTTCATGGAACAGTCAGTTTTTTGCATCCAGACAATAATGAAGATGTTATTGCTAATAAAAAAAGTTAATATATCTGCAGAAGTTGTTCTTCAGTCTACTCATGTAGAAAATAATGCTGAAGTTGAGTCTAGAAGAGTAGCGTTTCGGGAACAGCTTTCAGACTCCCATGGAGTAGTTGAGCAAGGGTCTGTTGATGGTGCATATTGCGCTTCAATTTCAAATGAACAATCTTTGGACGTGACTGTTCGTGAGGGCATGCATACATTGGAAACTAGCAATCCGGAAAGCATTTTCAAGTCTCAATCAGCAGAAATCAGATTCAGTCACGAGGATACTAATACAATGAAACTGGCTGTAAATCCTGTGGATTTGACGAGCAGAGCTGACAGTTGTGCTGAAGCAACAATTTCTCCTGACAAACCTGGGGTTGCAAAGCCACAGGAAAAATGTGAAATTGAATCTGAAGTATCAGGTGATCACTATAGATTCGTTTTTCTTTCTTGGAGACTGCGTTGGATTTTGTCGAGTGGCTGCCGCTTCATCTGTTGCTTTGAGTTAGTAGGCTTTTTGATTGCTCTTTTTTCTGTCTACTCTGACCAGATTGCATTGCTCAACAGGTGATGCATCAAAGGCTCTTGAAAGCACGTTAGCCTCAGCCAGCCCCTTAGCTGAAGATCTAACAATATCAGGTGCACCTGAAGATGGAAGGGATCATTGTGATTCTAATCAGAAAAATTCTGACACTCAAGTAGACAGTGGATTTGTTACTTTTTCTGTGAGTGAAAAGGAGAAAGGAGAATCTGAAATATGCATAGTTCAAGATATTGAAGTTTCTGAAGCTAAAGAGCAAACGATCAGAAATGGGCCGCATGTGCCAGGTCAAAAAGAAGTTGATGCTTCAAAAGCTGAGAAGATCTCCAACATTCAGGTAGTCTTGTTTGAGCTTCTGAGTTATTGACTTACCTTTCATGCTCTTCAAATTTTTACAATAATTTCAGCAAGTTTTCTCACTGTTCAAAGTTGTGGTTTCAGTAATTGTTCTGCAATTGCCAACAATCTGTATTATGTTGACACCTTATCTTGTAAGATAATTATTATGTAAAATTTATAGGACTTTTAGAAGGGTACCCATTATTGCTAATTTAGTTCTTAAATTTCCTCCCTTTTTATGTGCTGGAGGTTGTGGAGGCATCTTCTTCAAAATCTGGACCAGTTCAGACAGGATCTCAAGTTCAGCGCAATGGAAAGCAAAGAAGTCCTCAAGTAACTGATAAAGAAGATAGGAGTTCTAAGAGTACTCCAGATCGTAAATCGAAGAGAGCATCTGTCAAGTCAGCAGGGAGGGAAAGTGCAAAGAAGGGAAGCATGGTAAAAGATGCACGCCTTGTGATGCAGTCAGAACTGCCAGGCAAATTGAGTAATATGTCCCTAGGATCTTCTGGAATCTATCAACTTTTTCAGCCAACTGAGATCCTACACCACAGACAGATGGAAGGGCTTGTTACCAAACCTTTTGGTGCTATTGCAACTCCTCCATCTAGTCTGCCTGATTTGAACTCTTCAGCTTTCCCTCCCATGGTTTTTCAGCAACCTTTCAGTGACTTGCAACAAGTGCAGCTGCGTGCACAGATCCTTGTTTATGGTTCTTTAATGTGAGCCTCATTTTGTACAGAATTCCACTCAGAAATGTATTATTTCCTAATGGACCTTGTTTAGTTTAATTTGTGGCTTTTCATTTTCGGTCTCCTATGCATGGGATAAGTCATGCTTTCCTTGATCTGGGGGATGATGCTTTGATTTTTCAGTACTTAAGATGTAGTGCTTCTCCCTCTATCAAAGGCTGATTTTGCATTATGAATGTGTTGCTGCAGTTCCAGGCTAGTTCCGGAAGAGGTGCATATGGTCTCAGCATTTGGGGGAGCTGGTTAGGTTTTCAGTTTGTTATTTTACATCATTTTAACATTTGATGGTCTGTGTATAATTATGGAGGTTTTTATTGTCACAGATGGTGGTCGAAAAATGTGGGAGATGGCGTGGCAAACATGTAAAGCTAGAGTGAGTGGCCAAACTCCTCATCCAATAAATCTTGAGACCCCAACTCTGTCTCGATCAGGTATGTCTTCTTGATTTAGGGGTGTTAGCTTATCATCTGATCACACTTGTCCCTGATTTGGGCATTAGAATTGAATTATGCAGCAGACATGGCTTCTGACCCAGCATCAAAGCAGTCTAAGGTAACTCCATCGCCTGTTGGCCGCGCTAGCACAAGTGGAACACCTAAACCCATTATAAATCCGATGATACCCCCTTCATCACCCCTTTGGAGTCTTCCAACACCTTCGCTTGATGTTCTGAAATCTAGTGGGTTGCCTCGAGGTGTTGTCGTGGATTACCAGCCTGCATTCCCCCAATTGGCCCCACATCAAACTCAATCAATGATAAATTATGCTGGGCAGAGTACCATTTGGATGTCTCAGACTCCTTTTTGTAATCCTTGGGCTGCTTCTGTGCAGACTCCTGCCCCAAACACGAGAATGCAATTTCCAACTTTGCCCACAGAATCTGTCCAATTAACACTAGTGAGGGAGTCATCTTTGGCACTTTCTAGTATGAGACCTGCTCCTCCTGGTCCTTCAGCACAAACTGGAGTTCATCCTGGTGCTATTGTAGGTACATCTCCTTCACTTGACCTGGCAAAGGTGATATCTGAATCTGGTCAGCCATCTGGTGATCCAAAGTCAAAGAAATGGAAGAAATCTCCAGCTCCTGAGGATCGAAGTAGGACTACCTTGCAGTATCAATCACATTCTGAAAAGTTATCTGTAACAGCTGTTACCAACAGCCTTTCTGCTTCTGTTACTGATAAAACCCCTATTGGTCTTCTGTCTAAGTGCACGACACTGGAATTCAATGCGCCAGCCTCTCCTGCACCTTCCAGTGCTCCTGTTAAAGAAGCAGATCATGATAACAAGAAGCCCATCTTATCAGAGAAGTCCATTGGTAAAGTGAAGGAAGTGAGGCAGCAAGCTGAGGATGCAGCTGCTCTTGCAGCGGCTGCTGTTAGTCACAGTCAGAAAGTATGGAATGAGTTGGATAAGAAGAAAGCATCTGGCTTGGTATCAGTATCAGAAGCTAAACTTGCTTCAGCAGCTGTTGCCATAGCAGCTGCTGCTGCTGTTGCAAAAGCTGCAGCTGCTGCTGCTGTTGTCGCATCGAATGCTGCTTTGCAGGCAAAAGCGATGGCTGATGAAGGATTAGCTCCTGGTGATTGTAGTAATCTCAATCCAAATGAGGGCAGACCAAGTGGTAGTGTTGGAACAAATAGTTTGAGTTCAATCATTGTTGCTGCTAAGGAGGCTGCCAGGAGAAGGGTTGAAGCTGCTTCAGCTGCTGCCATTCAAGCTGAAAATCTGGAGACAATTGTGAAAGCGGCTGAGTTGGCTGCAGAAGCCATATCACAAGCTGGAAAAGTTGTTACCATGGGCGATCCTTTGTCACTGGCCAAGCTAGCAGAAGCTGGTCCAGAGGGCTTCTGGAAATTATCTGAATTCTCTTCAGAGCAAGCATCCAAGGTACGTGATGCTGATATAGAGCAGGGAGAAAGGGACAAACTCATTGCAGGATCAATTGGGAAGGAAAGCTGTGAGGGACCACCAGATAATGGAGCAGCATACTCAAAGCAGCATTTCTCATCACCTGCTTCTAAAGAGATTCTCAGAAATCCTATGGAAGATCAGGTGAGGTTGATAGTTGGCATCTCTGGTACTCTGTCTCCTGGTGATAAAGATAGGTTGGGGCAAAAGTTGCCTGCCATATCTGATATAACCAAGAATACTAGAGTGAATCCCGAGGCTCAGAATGGATTGAGATCCCAGGACATTGAAGAATTGGGAGACTCTAACAAGGCAGCCGGTGTGAAAAGAGACTTTGGCATTCAGGAGGGATCCCGTGTCGAGGTAGCATTTGGAGCTTTTTCTATAGAATAAGAATATAGTTATTTGCTTGGTACAGGACATTGGGGAAACAAGGGATTTGATGGCAGCATGTTTTAAAAAGATATAAACTCTCTAGCTTATGTTGTTTTTCTGTTTATGGTTAGGTTTTCAAAGCTGGGGACGGATATAAAGGGTCGTGGTTTTTGGCGGATGTTGTGACTTTGAAGGATGGTAAAGCCTATGTGAGTTACGATGAGCTTCCATCAATTAAAGGTAAAGAATTGACTGAATATGAAGGATGATTGTGCAGATGCATGAAATCACCAAGAGGAGATTTGCTGCCTTACAAACCAGATACAATCACGTGATCATGCTGAGAGATCTATGCAGGACATGTATTTAGACCCTGATGCATTAACCAAGTATTCACTTCACGATCAAATGAGGAATTGAAATGAAAAATTTTCATTATTTTTCATTTTCATATGTGCATGCCTAAATCTAGATGCTTGTAGAATGCCATCTTTTCCATTTGTTGACTTTGTTTTTAAATTTGTTACGGCCTAAGGCTCAGGGAAGCTACAGGAATGGGTGGATCTCGAAGGTTCAGAAGTCAGGGCACCAAAAATACGTATTCCTCATCCTATGACTGCTGTGCAATGTGATGGATCAAAAAAGAGACGTAGAGCAGCAATTGGGACTTTCACATGTTCCGTTGGAGATAAAGTCGATGCTTGGATCCAGGACAGGTTAGCAATTCACTTGTTCTCATCCTTGAAATATTGAGGATGCTAATTCTTACAAGCAGAAGAAAATGAATTTTCGAGATAAAATTGTATATATAGATATTGTAGAGTGCTGGTGATGCCAACTCATCCCATGGCTAAAGAATTTTTTGTTTGTTTCATTTGATCCTTAAAATCAGTTGCAGAGTCAGTTGAAATGGTTATAACAGAAAATAAAAGGATAAGTTTTTACTATGTATATTGTGGACTTCACTTATATGGGAATAATATGTTATACAAAAATAAATTGCAGATGCTATTGCTTTTAATCTAGTGACATGGAATGGCAACCTTGCAGTCTTGGCAAGACAGAAAGAAAACTTTGCTAATGGGCTGAAGTTATGTTATATTGGCAGAGAGGAATCTTGCAGGAGCCTCATCATGAGCTTCTTTGATGAAATTTTTGTGCATTTACTATATTGATTTCATGACCTTCTGTACTCTTTTTTACCTTCCCTTGCTTTATCTTTATTGTACTTTCTTCGCTTTATACTCTCAGCTGGTGGGAAGGAGTTGTTATTGAGAAAAGCAAGAAAGATGAAACTTCTGTGACTGTTCTGTTATCCGGTATTGCCCATTTCTCTATCATATCTTTTCTCCCAATTTGTGCCACTGCACCTCTTAAATTATAATATTTAATCTTTGTGTGCAGTTCTTGGAGAATCCTTTGTGGTCAAAGCCTGGCATCTTCGGCCTTCTCTTATTTGGAACAGTAGGGAATGGGTTGAGTGGTTGAGAACAAGAGAAGATAATCATCCCCATCAAGAGGTGCTTCTGTTCTCTCATGTTCTTTCCTAGTGATTCTACTATTGCTGTCCTTTATTCAAGATGTTTGCAAAGGTGATGATGAGGTCATATATGCTCCATAAGTGCATTGGCAGCGCAAGTTTATGCCTAATATGCGATTTTAGTGTCTACTCTGCATTGGATAAGAGGGTGGGCGGGCAATCTTGAGTATGTTGCCATGGCCTTTCTGCACTCCTCTAGTCTCTGTAACCTTTACTCCTCTTCTATCTTATCTGACTATTGCTCTTGTATGCTAAGTGTGGGTTGAAAATCTGCTACACAGGGTGACACGCCAAAGAAAAAGCGAGCTAAGATGGGGAGTGTGGGAAGGCAAGGAAAGGGAGAGGATAAAGCATCAAAGACTATTGAGGTTCCAGACCCTGGGAAGGCTGAAGGTTCAGAGTTGTGGGATCTTTCTGCTAGAGAAAAGGTTTTTGACGTTGGAAAGAGCAACATGGATGAGGGCAAGCCTGATTGTCGCAGAATGATTCGTTCCGGCTTAAGAAAGCAAGGTCCTGGAGTAATTTTTGGAGTCCCAAGACCTGGAAAAAGGAGGAAGTTCATGGATGTAAGCAGACATTATGTTGAGGATCAAAGCAACACCAAGGCTGATGTGAATGACTCAGTCAAACTCGCAAACTACCTAATGCCTCGAGGAACTGGCCCTCGTGGGCCGAAAAATGCTTCTGGAACTGATGTGAAAGGAAATGAAGCTGCTGATTCGAAGGCTAAAGTTCCTTCAACAGTAAGATCACGAGGTCTTTCCTTTAGAACAGCCTCTCAAAAATATAGTTCAAAAATGTCTGCTTCCGCCCCTGGTGATACCTTTGTTTCCAAGCACGTTGAGAAGATGAAGGATTCTTCTGGTCATGTTGTGAAGCACCATTTCGTGGGAACTGGTTCACTTTCCAGCAGTGACGCGGCAGTAGGGAGCCCAATCTCGGTTTCATCTCAAGCTCCTTCAGATGCTAATAAGATCTCAGCTGCTAAATCGGATTCTGTCAATAAAGAGAAGCCTGCTTCTACTGGTGGAAAATTGGCCAAGATAGAGGAGCACAAGATCTTAAGCAGCAATTCACAGGTTGAGCCCCGGAGGTCAAACCGGCAAATACAACCTACATCAAGAGTAAGTTACATATATTTATTCACTTTGTGCACTGCTCATAATTCATCCTAGAACACTTAATTGATTTCCATTGTTACCAAAACAAAAGGCAGATTTCAGAGGGCATGTAATTGGGGCTTTTTATTTATTTGTTTTTAATTTTTTGTGTGCATATAAGACATGCGGTTGTCGAATTAGAACCCACTCTGAATGGTAAATTGCAAGTTCATCAAAGTAAACTACTCATTATGGCATTGTTTCTTCTAGCTGTTGGAGGGCTTGCAGAGTTCGTTGATCATCTCAAAAGTTCAACTCAATTTGCCTGAGAAAGGCCATAGAAGTACTCGGGGTGGTGCCAAGGGTGAGACTCTAAAACCGAGTACTCGGATGCTTGTGGTCTTCAGTTCAGTTTGTTTCAAATTCATTAATTTTGAGTTGATGATTCTGACAGGAAATAATCACAGGTAAGGAGGCCCTTCAGCTCCCTGTAGACACAGCTGTATATGTATAGAGCGGTAGAGAGCTGGGAAATGGAGCATGATTGCTTCCCCGGGCTACTTTTCAGTCAGTCAGATGTGGATCCTACTTTAGATTTAGTTCTCTTCATATTACAGTCAGGCAGACGTACCGATAGCTAAGGTTGTATATGGAAACTTCTGTGATCTTGGCTTCCGAGAAAAGTGAAAAGGAATGACTTTCTATGAATGATTGGTATTTCTGATGATAGTCTCGCTTTTGATCTAGTGTCCTTAGGAAAAAAAAAAAAGTAAAGAAATGATGGTTGTAGATAAATCTTGACAGGCAGTCGCGGGATCAGTCTGTAGCGCCTCTACATGTGGATGGATGGCCTTTGCTAGAGGCCGAACAGAACACGGGGGATCGGTCATGGCTTTGTCAGTTGTCGCGTCTGAGCAGTTGGCTTCACCTATTTGTGTTATTGGTGGGCTTGACCAATAGAAACACTGCTAGGAAAAACGTGGAATGCAGGTAAAGAGCAAAGTGATCGGTATGAGGTGGGCCCGCTGGGCATGCAAGTAGAAGCCTTATCTAGTGATGTGCCGGTACAAGCAGTAGAATTGGGCCTCTTATGGGCTGCCTCTGTAAATTAAGAAAGCCCATTTTGTGGGCCGGGCCTGGGGAAGCTGTCAACGCGAATACCCACCCAGGTCAGTGGAATAGGTAAATATATATACGAGCGGCAGTATTGATTTTCAATCAAGATAAATGCCCGAATGACATCTCAAACATGGGATGGGAATCGAGCTATAGCCACAAAATTTGAGCCCCAAAAAGGTGGATGAAGTAAAGATAACTTCGTGGTATGTGGGCAAAATGAAATAAGTACTATCCAAATGAGTTCTGTCGCGGCTATCTGTTTTATATAGAGCTCGAGCATTAGAGCCATATGCACATTTTGATCAGCAGATTTCCTCAACCGACTATTCACAAATTACCAATTTTCAAAATATAAAAGCAGCCTTACAGAGACCAACGAAGGTTGGCGCAAGTGGAAGGGACTTGTGTCGCTTAAGCAGAGGTGCCGGGTTCAAGCCCCTGTGAACGCAGCAGACCTTCTTGGGAGGGGTCCCCGGGAAACCGCCCGACAGTACCCCGAATCCGGATTAGTCGGCTAGCCTTCGGGTACCGGATACCGGGTGGGAAACCAAAAAAAAAAAAAAAAAAAAAAAAAAAGCAGCCTTACAGAGACAGCAGATGAAAAGCAGCCGCAATCTTTTAGCTTCAGCTTCTGATTCCTCCTTAAGTTGTTGGTACGTTTGGGCTGGGATTGAGAAATTCGGGTCCTGCAAAATTTTGACAGGGAAGACCCCTCATGTAATAGAAGAACGAGTCAGGATCTTTTACCCATTTTCTTTTCCTCCCTGCTCTGTCTTCATACAATTTCCTTGCAGTGAGTTAGTCAACTGTCGGCTCCAAGAATTCAAACTTTCGCATCGATGCCCATGCTTGCTGGCTCAGAGCCACCACTTGTCACCCCAGTACTATTCCCAGTATCACCATTATCATCATCAACATCTTTTGCTTCCTTTTCGCAGATACATGGATGAGGGTATTCGTGGAATTCACCTCGTCCAGGTCTCATCTCATCGGGCTCTCCCATAAATCCTCTCTGAGCAGACTTCACCTTTCTGGAAAATGTGTCCCAGTCCATCTGATCCCTTGTCATAAACAGAGAACTCAGTCTCTTGGCATTTGGTCTTATGGTGCGCTTATGTCCCTTGTACCTCCTGTAAACCAACGTTATAGACAACTTATGGTTCCATACAAATGGAACAAAAGATGAAAAAATCAATAAAAAGAAAAAGGAATTTGAAGAAGAGAAGATACTACTACAGATAATGCACATTATTAATCAAGTTTAAAAACAGAGAGTTACCAGGCACTTGGAAGCAAAAGTTCACTAAGAAAAGTAGATTCATGAAGGCAATATTTCATAACTCCTTTTTCCTGCACTGGCATAAATTGCCCAACTCCTACCCCAACATCGCCCATATATATTGTAACCAGAATCTAAAGAACAGCTTTTAGAAACGAGTCATTTAATGACTAGAAGTTTTTTTTTTTTTTTTTCCCCCGGTTATTGACCTGATGCAAGTTAATTGTCTGGCATGAATTAGAAGATGAAGTGAGAAATATCATTGTCCATTTTAGTGGAAGTATTATGACTTTTAGTGGTTGAACCACTCATCCTAGCATAAAACTCAAGTTTGTAATCTCACCTTCGACCTGCAAGGATTTTGGCCATGTTCCCATTGTTGTTGGTGACAAATACATCACTCTCATCACAAACAATGTAATCAAGTGCAGCGAGTCTGGAGGAAAATGGTAAATGGGGTTTCAGCTCCTCATTAGCAAGCATCTCCTTTGTATAGAAGTTTGGGAAGAGTTCTCTGAGAGGCTGCAGGGTACTTTCCCCACCATATATTTCTCCTGATGCAACATAGAGGTACGTGTCATTTGAAAAGCCAAGAGCTCGCAGCATCAGACCCACCTCATATGGAGTAAGTGGACACTTTCCTCGTTTGCGCTCTCCCTCGGGACTTAGATCCTAAAGGAAACAGAAAAATAGTGTGCCAGTATTAGAAATCGGAATGTTATGACATTGGGACATCAGGTATTCAGGCTTGTGGCACGTCTGCCTGCCTGCCAAGAAAGGCGTAAGAGTATATATTGTCACTGAAATAACTCAAGTTGTCCAAATGAAAACCATGAAAACTACTAGTTTCCACAGATAAATGCACATCAAAATGTAGTGGCAAGAGACTGCAATCATACAGGTAAAGTTGCCCATCGTTTTCTTATTTCACCGAGCTCATATCTTTCCTTATCACCACCACCAAAGTAACATCCGGAAAATGCCAGCATATCAGGTTCAAATCTACAAGAGAGAAACCTTAATCAAAAAACAGAAGGTCGAGATGTTCAAGTCCATTTTCTTAATTTTTAAATCTACACAGTCAGGCCACACCTTAAGTGAACTGCAATATATCGCTTAGCCATTTTGTGCATCTTTGCCACGAGGCTCTGACCAAGTTCTTCTATGGGTTTGTTAAATCTTAAAGCATGATAATTGACTCGACATCTCAATTTTTGAAGCTCCCCATCAAGGTCATTGGCGAGTCTGTAATCAAATTTTGTCAGTTGCACAACCTGCAGAATTCCAAAAAGTGATCAAGTGACTGCTTCAAAAGCATAATAAAATCCTTTATCTTTTGCCATGGTCTACAGAGAAATTTGAACACATCAAGTTTACATCACAAATATAAATAAGAGCTACATGTAAGATAAAGGAAATAAACACAGTTCTCTAAGATAGATTTGTGGTTGGCTAGATACTTTGGAAGTTTAATGAGTGAGAGAAGTTCCCTTACACTTCTTCTCAAGAGTATTGGAAGAACTTGGTCCAAATAATATTCAGGCTCTGATTTCCTTGGGACGCGCATGGTATAAGGTGGTTTCTCCATTGATCTCATGAACTTATCAGGAACTCGTTTGACAATTGTAACATCTTTGGCAAGGGAAGAAATGAACCAATCAACGTCAAATATGTCCACAAAATCACTGCAATAGAAAGAGAAGATCTCCTGATTAAATAATGGAACTGTGGACATATATACACAAACTTATAGTAGTCATTGACAATTACCTATCATCCTTCCAATAAGAGTGATGATCAAGCTCAGGCACCACAAGTGTAGCATTGAGGATCCGGGCGACAACAACAGCATCCGTTATCTGTGAGAGGGGCAATGTGTCACTTCCAACATGGATATTCAACTTTCAGGCAAACTACTCGATTGCTAAACTCCAGAAATGAAGCGGTCAACAAAAAATACTCCAAAAACATCTAGGATATCATAAAAATTAGGATAGCAATATACACAAGGGAAACTGATAAGGATGCCAAAATCCAGGGCAGTTACTCCCAATCATGCAATCAAACGTTTCTTTAGATGTTGCACATGATCGTATGAGAGAAAACACAGCATGAGAATCAACCAAAACTTTATCCCAGCTTTTCTGTAACTGTAAGAAGAATTTAGCAGCAAAGCAAAAAGCACCTGCAGGAGCTACTCCAAATAATGAATTGAAAAGGTGAAATTTCAGATGAGATAAAAATAAGAGTAAAACAAGATAGATATTTATTTAGACTAATCATTGCTCCAAATGCAAAAGAACTCTAATTCCTTTTTCTTTCTGAATTGTTATAGGTCATTCAAAAGCATATCCATGTACATCCTGCAAGAGTTCTTTCACACAGAAACTTACCCCAGTTCTCTGCTGGTTAAGTCCTCCACTAGTTGCTATAAGCAAATAACCGTTCGATGATCGCTCTGGTGTAGCAGCTGATTCAAATGATCAGTGTGAGAGATGTTCAAGATCAATGAGATGGTTGATCTAGATGAAATTACTATCACAGTTCCTGGTGAGATTATGCAAAAATTTGTTTGTGGTTTTAGACCAGTGAGAAATGCACACACATGACGTTCCATCTTTCAAAAATGACTATCAATGAACAAGGTATAGGCTGCTTTCTCCAAGAAGAATATTGTCAACGTACCAGAAGAAAATTTGATTATGCATATATAATATATCATGACAATTCTGGCCAAAACTCCTAACTACCACAGAACTGCCTTTCTAGTATAATGGAGCAAAGGAAGAAAATAAACTTAAAATGCCATGGTAAGAACTGAATTTTCAAGCATCCCACGAGATGCCAAAAGCATTTCTATTAATGTCTGATGATCAGAGCTAATTAACAAAAAGCACTGAAACTGTGGAAAACAAAAGCGAGAAACAAAAAAGTGGCAAGGTTCTGCATAAAATCCTTGGGGAGGCAGTGCCTGGCAAATTCCCAGGAGGAAACTAAACAAAAAGAAAATGACTTACGGGAAAAATGGCTGCCTCTTTCACTGCATCCGTAATAGAACTTTGAATATCTCGACTTCCATATATCAATGGGCCTGCGGCGACCTCCTTCCTACAGGATCACACCATAGTTGCTTGAATGACTAAAATATTTATATGGACATGAAACATAAAATGGGACAGCTACGATAGTGAGAATATGACTGCATACAACGTATCAATGCAAGAAACGACACATCGGCTAGGGAAATCCTTCGTGATAGCAAGGCTCATTCTAAACCCCGTAACAGAAAGGGGAAAAAAACTGAAAGTAATAGCTAAAGAAACAGCTTAAATTGTGGATCATTCATTTCCTACACTGATCCAATTCCGACCAATGAAATTCCTCATCTTCAGAAAATGACATTTGTGAAACATAATTTTGTCTCAAAAGACGTTCTTCAAATGGAACGGACGACATTAGCATTCTAACTGATTAACTACAGTTACCACACGCAATCCCCGTGAGGAGGTGCAGCAATAGATATAATAAAATCACTCTCATCTGCAACTTATTGGTGATAAAAGAGGAAGGGCACGAACCAGTTTCGAGTAGAAGCTCCTCTTCACCAATTGCTGAGAATACCACTCAAGATCAGAGGCCACGTGACCAGTGAGAAGCGAAATTAAACCTAAAGCGAACAGCATCAAGCCGCACACAAACGACAGCGAGTTCTTCCTCTTTTGCGAAGAAGAGCTCGAGGAAGATGATCTCCAAAGCACGTGCTTGCCGTTGCGGTACTTGCTTCCATTGCTGCAGCAATGTTGCTGGTGCTGCTGTAACAAAGCGACATTCGCGTCCAACGTGTTATATTTCAACGGCCGCGTTACTCCCATCAGAATCAATCTCGCCACCAATTTCATATCACTAGCGATCGGAACACATTTCCTCTATTAACGCCTACCCCACCGCCGACGCCACTTTTCGAGTAGAAACGACGCGAGCGCAACTTTGAGGAGATGAATTGGGAGCTCCAACACGCGATCCTACTTCATAATCGGAAGGTCTGCAGCGAAGACAATGCGAATGCCGCTGCTTCGAGGGGACAAATCGGGATCCTGCAGCCCCAAGGGTTTTCGAGAAAACTGCTAAACGCAAAACTCTTTCCGATGTAGGAGGAATGCAGATGGAGACGGGGGAAAGGGTTTTGGCTCGGCTCGGTGGAAGCTCTGAGATCGACGAAAATCCCCAATGCACTGTAGAGTGAAGAGTACGTTAATTTAACGGCCGATTTGGAGAATCATGCGATCAGGGGGAGTCTGTTGAGGAGGAGAGTGAGAGGTTGATGTGGAAAGTCTTGAAAACATCACAGAACTTTCGAGGAATGGAAGGAGACGGGTGAACGGGAAGGGCATTTCTCCGTTACCGACTCCGGCATTCAAGGGGCGGAGAGTAACTAACCGGACGTGGAAGGAAACGTCTTTCATGACGCCGTTTCTGACGGCGTCTGTGCTGCCCAAGGTTAGAACCGGGATTTCACGTTCGAGACAGCGGGTGGCATTTATTATGAAGCACGTTGAACGGCAGACGCATTCCCTCTTTGTTTTCAAAATAATGTATCATTATTCTTTGTTCAATTTCTTTTTTTTTTTTTTACATCGATAGTGTCCGCAATCGTAGCAACTTATTAATTCATTGAAAGGTGTATTATGCGGTCTGAAACTTGCCATTACAGTATTTGTTATCTCAATCTCTAAGTACCGGTTGTCGTGGGGAGTTGAACCTGGACAGATCGAACTCTGATAGTTCGATTAGGAGAAGAGGTGAATAAAGAATAACTAAACGTCCACCCGTACTACTTACGGTATTTGTTATCTCAATCAAGTTCTATACAATTCAAGAAATTAATTATAATTAATTTTTCGAGTATTTACAACCATATTGTTTTAAAATAGAATTATGATAAGTAAACTTGTGATGTTTAAATTGAGTGTGTGAATTGTTGATAAAGAGATTGAGAAAAAAGCTACCAATAAATATAAAAGAGATAGGAACTACCAAGTTGCGATTAGTCTAATGGTTCCCTCACTAGGTCTCAAATGGGTGATCCCAAAATCGAATCTCAGGATGGAAGGGTCGACGAAAATTTTTTCAGGAATTTCAGTCTGACGGCAGATTAATCTCGAGGTGTACTTCGGCTGGTCTAGAGATTAATCTCGTGGTGCAAACCAAAAAAAGGAAAAAGAATGGAGGAAGTGGAGTAAGTGGTGAGGGAAGAAGGTGATGATTGCATATTTATGTTAACTTTACTATTATACCCACATTATGCTATTTAGCTAGAAGTCATTAAAAATTCAGTTTTTTTTATATATAAAAGGAAAAATGAGAAATTTAAAAGTGAGACAAAAACCGCCACAGTCTTTCAATACAATAATAGGTATTAAATTTAAGATGTCTCAGTTCTAAATTTCCCATAATATTTATAACTATACAATTTAGATGTCTTTGCAACATTTTTTCGTGACCGAGAAGAGATTCGGATAATGAGGTTTCTGCAACTGACATATTGAATTCGATAGCTTTAATCCTAAGTCGAGAATAATATTGCGCCACATCCTTGCTCTTAATTTTCCTCTCTTTTTGTAAATTAAGCAAAATATTGATTGATTTTTGGGATCACTTATTCTGAACGACATTTTTGAAAACATTTTTGCTCGATCTTTATATTATTTAATTATTTTTTATAAGTTTTTGAACGATACTTCTGAAAAGTGTCGCAGTTTCCCTTTCAAATGTCATAAAACCGCCCTATTCAAGAACATTTGAATTAGGCTTCCAAGATTTTTCAATGATATAAAATTAATGAAATTCAAAAAATGGCTTTAAAAAAAAAGAAAAAAAAAGGATGAGAAATTATATTATGAGGAAGCACCTATGTTTCATCTTCGGTGGGATGGATATGCAGCACTGGTTGTCCCCGGACTTGGCTTCTTACAGGTCCCGGTGAGGCTACGTGCTCAACTTTGTTTCCATGCCTATGGGCTTGGGCCTAGATTTTTGCCGCGGGCTGGGCCGCAGGTGGGGCCTGGTCCAGAGTATTTCCCGCACTAATATATATATATATATATATTTCCCCTCCGGCCTTGATTGGAAGGATTGGACTTGGTTTTGAATTTGATTCTGCTGTTGACCAGTGAAGAACGTAAATAACCATCACCTGCCTGCCCTTTGAAAATTTCGCACGACTGGAAAAAGCTTATCTTTTTTATCAGTAAAAGGATGACAACAGTAATGACGATCTGGCCACCTCCTCTACGTAAAGTTAAGGCTTTCGTGTTTAACCACGAATATATTAGACGAATTGAATAACCGATACTAATATTAAACCTGTCAACATATCACCATCGGAGGTGTAGTATACTATAAGAAGTTGGTGTCGGACAAGTCACGAGTTCAAGAGTCTTTCCTGATAATATTGTTTAGAGTGGGACTAGAAAGTTCGTTATTTTTCAATTTAAAGGATTGAAAGTCAAAATGGAATGGTCTCTTTGATTCGGTGCAGGACACATACGACGACTTTTAAAGAAGTTGAGACGTCTCGCTTTCTCTTGTGCTTTGTTGAATGTTGTACCAAAGGAGACCTTACTTGACAAGGCAATCGGGATGACTGCCATGTGGTATGCTATCTTCTTTTTCCTTTTTTCTTTTCTCGATGTACGAAGGAGAAGACACATAAATCTAAATGGTATATTACACTAACGAAATTGTACCAATTCCTCGGTCAAATTACGTTTTGGCCCGTTGATCGACTATTACGTGTGCCATACATGCGGATCATCGTACAAGCAAGCTGTGAGGAGACACTTCTGCCGGACTCATGAAGACTAGAGAGGGATGGGCCCCTCAAACGCCATCTGAAAAGATAAGAAGCAACATATGTCATGACTGTGGATTAAATTGATAACAGAGACTTAGTGCAATCACATCGTTTTCGTTCCGGAAATTAATTAAGAGATTTGAGTACGATTTTCAAGAATACGACATCTCGCGCTCTTCTATTGCTCCCTCTCTCTCTCTCTCATTTTTTTACACTCATGGCCCTCGCTCGTAAAGAATTAAATATTAAAAAGAGGATTAAACTAAGAAGTGCGTCATCTTATATTAAACCTTCTCTTAGTTGAATTATTATTATTTTGGACCATTAAAAATGTGCTAAATAATAAGGAGACCAAGACTTTCTCAGCCGCCCTTTGAAAGCCATCCGCATGTCTTTTCCGGACACCTTCGAATTCAGCAGAGCGCCCATTCAAAAGTGAATGTTTCAAGCGCATCGGATGTACCACGTGAAAACGATTACGCGATATATCTGTCCAATCAGAATTTATTATTTATTAAAATTTGACTATTTTTTTATTTTTCAATTATAATGACAGAAGTATTAATTTAATGTTTGTACTTTATTTGGTTGTGAAACCATATTAAAATTTGTAATAAGCTTACATCGGTATAATTCTTTTAATGATTTTTTTAAGTGAAAATTTTAACAGCCTCATCGATCGGTGCTTACAAAGCGTGACTACATAAGTGATCCAAGCATCGATTGCCATCTGAGTTTTCCTACTAATGAATATAAAAAAAAAAAAACTTTGTTTAATTAATTAATTAGTTGCAAATGCGTATGAGTTAGCGTATGCAGTGATCCTTGAAAGTGATTTCAAAGTTTAAAGGAACGTTATCTACTCGGGTCAACATAAAAACAGAGATGAACATGAACCACCATTGCCCTCCCATGATGTTATCGCCATGTAACAAATCAAAGTACTAATTTTCGTTGCCACAATATACGACAAGATTCGATAATTTTTTCTCTTATATAAAATATCATCTTTAATTCTTTTGAAGAGAGAAAAAATTTATGGCTATTAGAGTTATATCTCTTAATAGATTAACTTGATCCGAATTTGAATTAGATAATTCATACTTAACTTTAGATATCAAATGATACGTACTCATGTGTCTTAATGCCTGATTTACCTTGCACAATATGTTCAGTTATATACTCTCTCACTGTATGGAAGTATGCGTGTGGATTTAGGATTCGGAATACTAAAGAATTTTCTTAGTTTCCTTCGTGAAAGGCTCAGAAAGTACACATCTGTGTGCGTGCGTGCTTTGACTTTTCTTGGAAAGGTCAAGAGTTGAGACGATAACTGGTTCCACCAACATATATAACGTACCAGGGTCTGTGCCCTGCCTCTTGTGTGCGTTCCCGAAGCTCCAAGTCGACGGAAGACAGCTTTACATAGTTCTTAGCTTTCTCAGCCCGCCGTACCTTGATATTATCTTCCCTAATCTTCCAACTGTACACAGTTGTTAAGCGGAAGAACCAATTTGATTGGTTTGTCCTTCCTCCAGCGGAGATTAGACCCCGGGACATACGTACCCAGCTCGAGAAGCAGCAGCTCTTTTAGCACTCTGCATGATGACGGAGGCTTCAATCAGTTCATTACCATGTTTATGGATCACAAGCTGTCTGAATATGCTGGTCTGGAAATAGGGATTTTTCGAGGATCATCTGCGTGTTCGTTTCTGTGATAAAGTCCATCTTGTCTTGCTGCAGTTGCAAGGCTTTTATCAGACAGAATCAAACCTTCCATAGGCCGACTAATAACCACCATGTCCCCTCTGTTGAACCAAATCTCCTTGCTTTTCCTCTTCCTTTTGATCATAATATTCCTCCCAAATTGCCTTCCCGCCAGAAACATCCCCCACAAGAAGCTGGAGGTAAAGGATGCGATCAACAGTGCCACCTTGAAGTGGCATAACTTTTCCAAGCTCACCCAAGCAGGTCCTGGTAACTACACGAGCGGCTTGTCCGAGCTCAAAAGATACTTCCACCAGTTTGGCTATCTGCTCCCCAAGTCAGGCTTGAACTTCACCGATGAGTTTGATGCTGAGTTAGAGTCTGCGATCGCCACCTATCAGAGAATGCTAGGCCTGGATATCACTAGGCAGCTCGACTTGGATACTGTCTCGTCCCTCATGTCCCCGAGATGTGGGATGAAGGACAACGCCCTGTTCTCCGTCCATGCCACGTTCAATGGGACTCTGCACTATACTTTCTTTGAGGGCAGGCCAAGGTGGGATCGCCCCAACCCAGTGACCCTCACTTATGCATTCTCTCCACAGCACATGATTGATCAAATCAGCCTGGATGATATACGAGCAGCTTTCGCCCGGGCCTTTGCCACGTGGGCCCAAGTAATTCCAGTGCAGTTTGAAGAGTCATCAAGTTATGAGACTGCAGATGTGAGGATTGGTTTCTACTGGGGGGACCATGGGGATGGCGAACCATTTGATGGGGTGCTCGGTGTGCTGGGGCATTCATTCTCGCCAGAGGATGGGAGGCTCCACCTTGATGGAGCGGAGACGTGGGCAGTGGACTTTGGGACAGAGCGGGCATCCAAGGCGGTGGACCTGGAGTCGGTGGCGACCCATGAGATTGGACATGTGCTGGGCTTGGGACACTCTTCAGTTAAGGAGGCTGTGATGTATCCAATTCTGAAGCCAAGGACCAAGAAGGTTGACTTGGCAATGGACGATGTTGAAGGGGTTCAGACTTTGTATGGACCAAACCCCACCTTCAAGTTTGATTCGCGGTCCCAACAGTCTGAGAGTTCTTCAAATCTCGCTGTTCGTCAATGGGCTAGGGTTCCTATTGAATTGACCGCCACTATTTTGGCTCTAGTTCTCGCACTGGTGGGTCTGTCCTGTTGATGATGATCTAGATTCTTTATTTCTTTCTTCCTTTTAACCTCAAGCAATTGTAAGTATCATTTTCTCTCCAAGCATCATAAGCAGAACAAGGAATATACAGGAACAGAATTGATTCTTAAAACCCCATAAATTTTTATCCCTTGTCGGAGAGAGAGCAAAATCTTGCTTCATTTGCCCCCTGATCTTCCAGAATCAGAATAATGGAAGCTCTTTCATGCTATAAACTATCTACAAGTAGAATTTTTCACTTCTATCCAACTAAAGCCAGCTCCTTTGCTCACCCCCTTAAAGCTCATCAGCTTCCTAACTTCACCAACATCTTTCCACTTCTCCTGTGATGCATAAATGTTTGACATTGTCACGTAAATGTAATCCTTGTCTTCCCCCAGTTCGATCAACTTTGAAGCCACAATTTCTGCTGTCTCTGAGTCCCTGCAAGCTTCACAGGCACCAAGCAGGGCTCTCCAGACTGAAACACTTGACCCGAACCCTAGCCCGTGAATTAACCTTTGTGCCCTCCAAATCTCCCTGTGCTGCCCCATCACCCGAATCATTGAACAACAGTGCTCTTCGTTTGGTTTAATACCATAATCATCCACCATTGATCTGAAATACACAAGGGCGGCCTGGAGGGGCACTTCACTGTGTGAACATGCAGACAAGATGTTAAGGAAGGTTATTCCATCAGGCTTTAGATCTCTCCTCCTCAGAAGTTGGTTATAGAGAAAAATGAGCTTATTGAAATCACCAGTTCGAGCAAAACCAGATATCAGGGCATTCCAAGTGATCAAGTTCGTTGTAGGCAATGACCAAAAAATCGATTCAGCACTTAAAATCTTTCCGCATTTAGAGTACATATCAATGAGAGCCGTGCCAACAACCACCGATGCATCGAGACAATACTTGATGGTGCAGCAGTGAATTATCATTCCCCAAGGTAGTACTGCTAGGGAGGCAATCCCACTAAGGATGCTTGAAAATGTAAATTCATCCAATTCCCACCTTTCTGAGTGCATTCTAGCAAAGAAAACCAGAGCTTCTCCAGCCCGATCTCGATTAACACAGCCTGTGATTATTGAATTCCAAGAGGATGAGTTTGGGTACGGCATAAGGGTAAGTATGCCATAGGCGTCTTCTATATTCCCGAACTGGGCAATGCCGTTGATCACTTCATTATATGATATCGTGTCGGGGGCAGGCATCTCATGGAGAAAAGTGAATGCCTGGTCAAGTCTTTGGTTCCTGGAACAGGCTGCTATGACTGAATTCCAAGATATGCTGTCCCTCTGATCCATTCGCCTGAAGATTTTTATAGCCTCTTCCACGGACCTGCATTTCCCGTACATATCAATCAAGCAATTAGAGATAAAAATGCTAGACTCTGCTCCATCCTTTATTATCCTCGAATGAATCGACCCTCCTAATCGTAGAAAACTCAGTTGCCCACATGCAGTTAAAGCAGCCGTCAATGAGTACGCGTCGGGATGATTTTGTGATCTATCGAGCTCAGTAAACAGGCTAAGCGCTCGGCGAAATTCCCCAGATTGAACATGCCCCGAAATCAAGGTGTTCCATGAAACTACGGTTGGTTCAGGAATATCATCGAACAGGTCGTAGGCGTCGTTTAACGAGCCAATCCTTACATAGAAACTCAGCAGGGCAGCCGAGACGAAGGGATTCGAACCAAACCCAGACTTTACAACGTGGCTGTGAAGCTGTAGGACATGCGAATCGTGCCCAAGACTCGTTGAATCCCTGATTAAGCGAACCAGCGAGTACCCGTGGTGGTTCCATCTGCAGTCTGAACTGAGCGACAGAGATGCACTGTATGGCTTTCCATCATCATCGTCTCGTTGAATATCGGGAATGGAACTTCCATGGCGGCTGTGGTAAATGTTGGCTGAGGCAACTCCCACCGTGCGGAGAATCCGTGATCGAGCCGCTTCAGAGATGATTCGTCGCTCTCTCTTAGAGACAGGAATGGCTCTGTGCATAGGCTTTGCAATGCGGGCGGTTGCTACGCGCTCTGTGAAGCAAATTTTGACTCAGATGAAGGTCAAACCGTGAACTAGGTTAGCCATCTATGGTTAATTAAACCGTGATTCTTCCTCGGTCCAGCTTCAAAATTAATTGAAATTATTCGACATTTCAGTAAATATGTCAAAATATACCAAGAGGGGTTGGGCCGAGTGGTAAGCAGCTCGGTGCCGCTTAAGGAGGTCTCAGGTTCGAGACCTCACGTACGCAGACACCCCTCTTGGGAGCCTCACCCGCCATTGCCAGGCGTGCGACCCGGGGCGACCAACGGATTAGTCAAGTATGGTTGGCTGAAAGATGCCATCTCACCGCTGGTGGGGCCTGCTTGGATACCGTGGCTGGCGACCAAAAAAAAAAAATGTCAAAATATTCGGCAATCCTATTGGGAGTTTCACTCAAAATACATATACCCATTGATGTGCCACATGTATTCCGTCCATGTCATCTCGACCAAGCAATCGGTTGCATTGTTGGCTTCCCTAGAGACATGCCGCCGGATTGTAGTCGGGACTACAAGACTGATTCCCGATCCATATACATGTTTATTTATCTGATCGATCTTCTTCATGCTTGAAGCTCCTTTGGAGGCAAAATGCCGGTATCGTGTAGGAGATTTACAGGTCTTTGAGAAGAATTGTGGGTGCGTGGGTTTAATTTAGTATCGATTTCCAAGACCTTATTTATATATATATATACACACACACCTAATAAGAATCTTTTTCTATCTAATTACTAAGAAGTGTCCGACCTTTCCTCGAATTATCAAAAAGTTTAATTTCGTAGGAAATACATCATATGAATACGATCAAATCATCATATAAGGCCAGTTTGGAACATTCGCGTTGTGATATCCGAAAAATTTTTACAAAGACTTTTAAAAAATAATATTATTTACTTATAATTATCTTACTTTATTTTTTGAATGATACTTCAATGGATAAATGCAAGTGTGTTCCCCTGCCAAGATATATATGTGTGTGTATATATATATATATTATAAGACATGCGTCAAGCTCTCTCTTGAACTTATTCTTATTATCTCACTTTTACAATTGTTTAAAAAGGCTATTACGATTTCATTTCATTCGGCAAGAACTGAGAGTAAGGAAAGAAAGAAGAGAAATGGAGAGAGAGCAACGAGATCAATCTTGAGGGAAAAAAATCGATCTGATCGTTTACTTTTGATTTTGAGCTGAATATATAAGGCGAGTAACCTATTTCGAAATTAAAAGTAAGGAAAGAAAGAAGAGAAATGGAGAGAGAGCAACGAGATCAATCTTGAGGGAAAAAAATCGATCTGATCGTTTACTTTTGATTTTGAGCTGAATATATAAGGCGAGTAACCTATTTCTAAATTAGTTCTTTTATCGCATATATTATATGTTTCAGAGCTGCGTTGTCATGGCCATATCAGTGTTATGAATAATGCATGTATTTTTAGTACTATGGAATGAGATTAATGGAAAGCGGTAAGTCATGTACTGTCCCAAGCCAGTTGTGAGCCGAGTAAGGGAAAGGACTACCTGGGCCAGAGAGGTCACTAGCATAGTTTTAAAAACTAGACCGGACCGGTCGGTCGGACCGGTTGGATCGGAAACCGGACACCAGCTCGGTCCGGTTTCGCTAATTACTCCATTTGCATCAAGGACCGGGTTGGACAGTGTGAACCGACCGGTCTGACCCGGTTTCCACTAAACCCATAAGAACCGGTCAAGAAACTGGTCAATGAAGAAAAAAAAAAATAAGAGTCAAAAATAGAAAAAAAGGAAACCTAATCTCTAAATTAATGTATAAAATATAACAATCTTATTTGTAAAGTTGAAATTATAAATTGATGTATAGAATATAACAATCTTACATTCATATTACTAATTTTATATTATTATAGGTATTATTTGTAAAAACTCGGTTAGACCCATTGAACCCCGGTTGAACCCGAGAACACAAGAACCCATACCTTGACCGGTTTTCGGTCCGGTCCAGTTTTAAAAACTATGCATGAGACTGGCTTTTTTTTTTTTCATTCTCCAACTAATAATTCATACAGATCGGATTTTCTCTTTCGCACTCGATTTTACTGACCCCAAGTCAAACAATTTTTCTATACTTGAGTTTATCAATCACGAGTTCCACACTTGAACATGATGAAGTGTGACAATCTGCTCTAGTATAATATAAAATTTTCACCAGACTTATGTAATGATATCCCGTGCATGTCAACTTTTCATATATATCAAAGATTTGTCGATTATTTTCTTCGAATTCTTATACAGAGAGAACATGTTAAAGGACACAAATTCTCCATATAACATCTGTTAAACAAATTTAAATGCAACTTTTAAAGGGTCGGGGCCACCTCTAGAAAGCGCCCAAGTTGATCTATTCCTCCCACTTGCACCCTTGTAATGACCCGAAACTAGCTTAAATACTTGATAAAAAAATAGATTAATACAAATAGTTTGAGTATAAATATGTTACAAATTATATAAAATTCGATGTAACAATCAAAACCTAAGATTTCTCAAAATTTCCATTGCTATCTGGATATTCTATAAAATAACTAAAAATGAACGGTGGAATGAGTTTAAAGTCCAGTAAATAACCACATCCTAAATTAGTTGGATGCTGCATGAGTTTCATATATATACACACATGTAATAAAATAACACCGAGATCTCTAGAACTCAGATCACTCCTATGCCCCTTCCAGTTCCCAAACGCAGTGGTGGCTCCACACTAGTGACCATAGTTTTTAAAACCGGACCGGACCGGAAACCGGTCAAGGTATGGGTTCTTGGGTTCTCGGGTTCAACCGGGTTCAATGGGTCTAACCGGATTTTTACAAATAATACCTATAATAATATAAAATTAGTAATATGAATATAAGATTGTTATATTCTATACATCAATTTATAATTTCAACTTTATAAATAAGATTGTTATATTTTATACATTAATTTAGAGATTAGGTTTCCTTTTTTTCTATTTTTGACTCTTATTTTTTATTTTTTTATTTTTTTTTGTTTTTCTTCATTGACCGGTTTCTTGACCGGTTCTTATGGGTTTAGTGGAAACCAGGTCAGACCGGCCGGTTCACACTGTCCAACCCGGTCCTTGATGCAAATGGAGTAATTAGCGAAACCGGACCGGGCTGGTGTCCGGTTTCCGGTCCAACCGGTCCGACCGGCCAGTCTAGCCGGTTTTTAAAACTATGGTCTCATGTTTCCCTCGAGTTGAGTTGACGAGGTTAAATATTAACACATGTCAAAAATAGTGGGGGATTTAAAAAATCCCACCCTGACCAGAAAAGGAAAGGAAATCTAAAACCATTATGTTTTGATTAAGACTAGATTTAGGACGTAAGGGCAAAATTCATTATTTTGTTAAGAAAATCTGCAATACAACTGAACCTCCCAGTGGTATCTGCCCACAGCCCTTATTTAAGATCACGAAATCCCACATTTAATGTAAAATTAGTCTATATAATAATTTATAATTTTCCATTAGAAATTTTTACTTTAATATAATATGTATATGAAATTTATAAAAATACATTGGTTGAGGTAGTTCGATACCCGTTTCCCTTAAGTAAAACTATAGGTTTGGAGTTCCTGACACAAATCAAACTCGATTAGTTGAGACCCGCTAGTTTCCTAGATACCAATAATACATGAAAAAAAGCACAAAATTCTTAATTTGTGCGTAATCTACTTGTTTTTCCAAATAATAACTCTCACAGAAAATGGGAGGAAGAATCCACCGGATTTAGGTATGAGGTGGAAAGTCCACCTTGGCCCAGTATAATTCGGGGGGTGGGCCCACAGCGTCACTGTTGGGCGTATGACGCACCGGGAGCAGCATTATGAATCACGAGGAGGAGCGGAGAGAGAGAGGGGTAGGTTAACGTTTTCTCCTATAAATATCGGTGGCGAAGGGTTTGACTGGCTTAAGACAAGAAAGAGAAAAGAAGCTAGAGAGAGAGAGAGTTCGCCATTGTTGGAGGAGAAAGTTCAGCAGAGAAATCTCTATACACTCACAGAGAGGTCCCGTCCCTAAGCGCACCACCTTTTTCTCTACAGGAGAGCTCGATCACAGTTGAAAAGTGACCCCCTTTTGGCTCATCCATCTCACCGGGGAATATGGGGCGGTGGTCTCTGCGCGGCCATGGCGACTGCAACCATGAGGGGGACATCCTTATTGATGATAAGGTGGTAACGAGGCTGAGCAAGAGCGAAGTGGTGGAGGCAGCCGTGGTGATCGGTGGCCTTGTGATGGTGCAGGTGCAGTTCGCAGGCATCTCGGTGCTGCTGAGCCACCTCATGTCGCTGGGTCTCAACCCTCGGACCCTCAACGTCTTCTCCGCCCTCGCCACCTCCATTGTCCTCGCACCCATTGCCATCATCTTCGAGAGGTTTGATCGATATCGTTTTCCATTTTGATAATAACCCTACACACACACACACATATACTAGCCACTTCACCGGTGCTATACACGATGAGCAATGCCAAACATTGAAGTGATAAAAAAAACTTGGTGATTCATATAAATTTAATGAAGTAATCGAAATATGTGCAAATGATTGAAGGTTAAATGACGAGACTTTTACTTACTTCGCAGCTAGTGATATTGAAGAGTCTACTTACAGCAAATGAATCAGATGACCAAAAATGAGGAATTATATTTCGAATCATGGAATTAGGGAAAAAGGAAGAAAATTAGAAGAAAAGTATCACCAGAAATAGGGCATGGACAGCAAAACATGTGAATTAGATGTACAAGACTTTGATTACATCATAAGAGTGAGAATGACAGGTTGAAGATGAGAGAAATTAAAGGGATGAGGGATATGAATTCGTCTTCTGAGCTTCAATCATCAATGCTTCTTCGAAGCCATACGGGGATCCGATGGGATTTGACATAGCAGAAATCACCTACGTTCTTCTTGGCTGGATGATTGGAGGTCGGGAAGAGAAACAAAAGGAGAAGGAACGTGGGAAGTTGAGGAGCGGGAAAGAGAACGTGAGCGAAAGAAAGTAACTATCTTTTGTAAAAGGACTTGACAATTAAGTCCTTAGATTACTTGTAAAGTAAAGTAAATTAAAAGGTAATTTTGAAAAAGAAAAAAGAGACTAAAACTATTTTTTTCTCCCATAAAGTAAAAGAATATATATATATATATATAAAAATAATATATCATGCATCATGGTATATTTTTAATATTTTCTTTATGAAATGTAGAAAATGCTAAAATAATTTCAAAATTAATTAAATATAATTAATCGATATCGCCATGTTGGTGCAGGGACTTGTGGCCGAAGAAGTTAGGGTTGAAGTTGATGGTGCAGTTCTTTCTAATATCGTTGGGAGGGTAAGTGAAATTCTAATTTATAAATCATCTTCGTCGTCCTCGTCTTATTGTGCGATCAGTGGGTATTATTTAGGGTTAAAGGGACAATGACGATGTATATGTTATTATGAGCTTAGGATTAACATGAAAAAAAAATTATTTTTTATAATTAAAAAAAATGAAGTAACTATAAGTCGAGGATAGATTAATTAAGAAAGATGAAATAAACGAGATAGTTTTTTTTTTATATATTGGGATATTCAAAATTTGTCTGATTAAATAAAAGGAATGTAAATTTATTATAGATTTGCATTGACATAATTAAGGACGTGATATTAGTTAATGGTAGGAAGCAGAAAATACCAAAATTTTGGAGAAACTGATGGCTAAATTAACTAAACCGAATTGGTTTGCAGCGTAACAATGTTCCAGACACTATTCATTAAAGGAATCCAAATAACGTCGCCAGCAATGGCGACAGCCATGCCGAACCTTGCTCCCGGCTTCATCTTCATCATTGCTTGGATTGTCAGGTACCCAAATTCGTTGTCTCGATCAATGTCCACTCATAGAATTAGCTCAGCGTAATTCTAATTAGCATGTTTCTCTTATTGTGACAGGTTAGAGAAGGTGCAGATCAGCTGCCTTTACAGCAAAGTAAAGATCGCAGGCACGATACTGTGCATCGTAGGGGCTCTATCGATGAGCCTAATGCCCAGCACCGCTTACAAAGATGCTCCGATGGCGCCATCACCTTCTTCTTCTCCTCTTGCCAAAACCGCCTTCGACGAGCAGAACATCATAGGCTGCTTCTACCTCATAGCCTCCATCCTCGTCATGTCTGGCAGTTCAGTCTTACAGGTACGTTTGCCATCCAGTGTTCATGAGCTCAATTAACATATTCGTTTTTTGTTCTCCATTTTTTCATCGATCTGTTTTGTTTGATAAGAACAGGCCTCAACCTTGGGCGATTACCCAGCCCCGATATCCCTGTGTGCTATAACATCGTTGATCGGTTCGTTCATGAGTGCGCTCTTTCAGTTGTTCGAAGACCACAGAATTGATCTGAGCAGTTCAGTCATGAGCTTGACAAGTCTGGTTGGAGTTTCATTACTGGTGAGTTCTTTTCTTGCACGGTTTCCTCCTTCTGTGACAAGAATCGCCTGGACGTTATACATGTAATTTCATAGACTGGATAAGATAGTGCAGAATTAATGAGAAACAATTAATCAACTCTTCGAGTTTTCTGATTTCAATCTTCTCATAAGTGCAGGCGGGTTCGGTAAATGGTTTGAATCAGAGCTTCTACGGGTGGGCAATGAAGAAGAGGGGGCCAGTGTTCGTATCAATGTTCAGCCCGGTCAGTGCCATCTGCACGGTGGTTGTCTCCATCTTCACCTCGGGGAAGTCCATTCAGTTGAGCAGGTAGGGTTTCTTTTTTCCATTTCTGAATTGTTTCAGCGAGAAATCAATGAGGAAGAAAGACAACTCATCGTTTATAAGCTTCGTGGAATGTATTAAATTTCTACTTGGGCTTACAAGAGTCTTGAGCCCGTTTCCACCCAAAAGCCTAAGCTGATAGGTGGCAGTACGCCCTCAACAACTGACCTCGAGCCGGTATTTTTCTTCCGGTCTCTGGTAAGGGGGGACAAACTACCACGAGGCGGGCATTCTCTTCCGTCCTCGGGTTAACATACGAGTCGAACTTTTTCCGAACTCGACAAACTGACCACGAGCCGGGCATTTTTCTTTCGGTCTCGGGCTTAATGAGCCACGAGTTCCACACTCGGGCCTGGCGTGGTGAAAGTCCAGGATCGACCTGCTCTGAAACCATGTGAAATTTTCACTCAGCCCACAAGAAATGTCCACCCGGCCCATAAGAGATTAGACCCATATCCATCCCAAAAGCTCAAGCTAATAGGATGGTGGTACCCGCTCTCTTATAAACTGGGTTTCAATTATTTCTTTGTCCGATGTGGGATTGATTTCTCAACAGAATGTGTGTATATATGTAGCATCTAAACCGGGCATATCATCTTCCTGATATAATATTTGCAGCCTTACCGGTATGTTGCTCATCTTCGCTGGCCTCTACTCCGTGCTGTGGGCTAAAGGGAAAGAAGGGATGCCAGCTAACGATGCCAAGGTGCAGGAGAACGATGAGTTCGACCCGGAGATTCAGAAGCCTCTTTTATGTTGATCCGAGGACGTAATCCATCAGCCAAACCATTTGAACTTGTTTGTTACTCTGTCGTTATAGTCCATGGCCTGTTCTTGTATGGTATTTTCTGTAACCTTAGTTTGAACTCAACTGATGACTCGACAGCTAAAGGGAATGTTATCGATTTATTGAATCTTCGACTGAAACAAATTTTACTGACACCAATATACAATCAAATTGTTAAGACGATACATGGCTGTCTACGTTCGCATACATCAACCGATTGAATCCTGAACGTTTGGAACTCGGAATTGCATGAATTTAATGAACGATCTCTTAGGATGAAAAAGAATGAAATAATTGGTGTTGATTTGTATGATTTTATAAACGCTAGAAGGGTGGAGCGGAAACTAGGCGTCGTATGGCGCTATCCAATGCCTTCCGTTGACGAAACTCTTGGCCAGGAAGGGATGAGCCGTGTCGTAGTCCAGCTCTCGTGCCCACGAAACACCCCGCACTGCCGCCGCTCCGGGCCCCCAACACTTGTACACCCCGAAAAACACGGTCCTGCAAATTCAGAGTTTAGGCATTTGGCATTCATTTGAAAAAAAAAAAAAAACTGTTGGGAATGGGGTACGGCGGAATATTCTTACTTGGTCTTGTTGCCGGTGTGGTCCCAATCATCCCAGCCACCGTGGGCCACCAGGTTGTCGAAGTAGGTGTAGGAGTAGACGATCCTCGAGTACTGGCCCATGGCGCGGCCGACGTAGAGCGGGCCACTCCCTGTGACCTTGCAGCCCACGAAAGCAAAGCCAGACTTCTCGTCCGGGGATCTCCGGTCATGCGCCGCTATGGACCCGAATCTGGTGGCGATGGAGTGCAGCTCGCAGTTCTAAGAAACCCACAGACAGTTATTATTATTGCTTGCAATCGATGACCTATCAATCAACTCATCATTGATCTCCAATCAGTCAACGAGGCAAAAACTTTGAACAAAATGATTGGCCTGGTCATCATGTCCGACATACAATTCTTGAAAGCACATTTTTGTTTAGATTTAAAAGGGAATTCACCGAAATAAGATTTTTTTTTTTTCGTAAAATAAAGAAAACAAGGTCTAATAATGCGAATCTCTTTTTTGACAAAAATCTTTGACTTTCCGAAAAGGTTTCTTTCATTTTAATATGAGAAAATATTATAGACACACACGTATATATATGGTTACTGAATAATCGAATGTTAGTTTGTATTGATGACCCATCTCAACCTCGATAAATGGCATATAACCTTATAAGTACTCTTTAAATATGAACTATTGCCACACTAAGCTTCGCATTACCGTACCGATCATTAGATTAAAAATGGAATCTATTTTGGTGAAACATCGTTGAACGGTGTACTCGCCAGGAAGGAGTTACACCGTGAAACCATTATTCTATCGAACAAATCGCTTCTCGAGAATCTCTCGTAGCAAGAAGGGAGCATTCGAGTTCATGTACAAGTTACAAGTACATGGAAACACGCACAGACAAGCAACTGTTTCACTGACATGAATAGAGTAATATTTGGTACCATTACCACTGTCCTGACACATTGGGCCATGCCAAGTGAAAAGGCTCCTTCTTTTATATATATATATAGGGTGTGGCTTCAATTCTGTCAAGAAATAGTTTTGACACTCTAATCCATGGGTGGATGGATTGCAGCCTTAGGATGGAATTCACTCCTCCATCCAATGGTGAATGAGCGAGTGGGGACGATCCTTTAACATATAGTGTAATTTAACAAAATATATGTACATATAGTTCACATCAAATTCAAAACCGCCCAACCTTCAAAGAAAATTTGTTTTTCGCAAAAAATGGTGGGGGTGGGACTGGAAAAAGGACATGCAAATGCAGACATATGCACACAAACATATACGTATAATACTTGTAATCGATATTTGCCTTTGATTGCATGCAGTGCACTCATCTGTTGCCTCACGCATCACTGTCAAAGCAGGCTTTTTGTTCACTCCTCTCCCTCGACACAGTTAACCGCGTGCAGTGATTTGTCGGTATACCTTTTTGAATTCTTAACCGCGAAAATCTTATCCATACAACTGCAAATTTATATATGGACATTTAGTCTACAGCAAGTGGACTGTTTGTTGAATTAGATTAGGTAGAGACTGCCCTATGTTAATTACTGGCATGCTCGCTCGTGAGGATGCAGAGAAGCAAAGTTAGAGATAAAACACATATCTTGCTACCTAGTAATTGAAGCAAAAGATGGCATGTCGCGTACCCTGTACATGGACCTCCCATTCCCGAAGATGAAGTCGATGGACCCCTCGATGTAGCATTCCTTGAAGTAATGCCGCCCTGCATCATCACACAGCGTGTCTTGCGCCCCATAGAATCCACAGCCAGAGAAGTATGCCTTGTCCCCCGAGATCCGAAATGCGGCGGCCTGCCACCCCTGCATTCCGGGCATCGGTGCTGGAGCGGTGTTCTGCAAAGAGAGTTGTAATCAACAGAAGTGTTACATGAAATGTATATATATGTGTGTTGCTTGCATGTATAACATATATGTATATGTGAATGTATATACCTTAAAGCTGATGTTTCTAGCGGTGAAGTAATTGGCATAGACGGTGACGGAAGCTGTCCGGTAGGTGCGAAGCTGCTGGCCGTTGGCCCCTCGGTCGCTTGCCCGGTCGTGCCACTCTATCACCGTCACGTCCCTTCCCTCGCCTTGGAATGTTATGAATGGCTTTGTCGCCGGCACCACAACTTTCTCTCTACATTTAACGTAGAAAGCATTCAGTGCTCACCATACTTTATCGAGAAATTATTGACTTGTCACTTATATCACATGATTAACAATGAAACAACCATGCACGCATTTAATTACATGAACGTAATTACACTTATCGTCTAGGGTCATTTCGATTTTTGGGAAAAGAAACAGCTTCATACGTCCAATTAGTAATGCGATGTATCAATTATAAGATAAATGGTGAATTAATTTAAATAATATCTAGCTATATTACATGTAGCAGCCGGCACTTATTCGTATGGTGACGTTCTTCCTGTTATTTTCTGGCACGGAGTCCACCGCATCCTGGACCGACTTGAAGTCCGCTGACCCTTTAACACTGACAGTGATGAGATGGTGGCCGATGGGTCCGATCCACCTGCGGCGGTGCCTCGTGTAGTTGCTGGCTGGAGAAGAACCGGCACCAGTGGCGGGAGCCGGTGATGAGGTAACAAGGTGGCGGCGGGAGCTCGTGACCTGCGACGGCCCGTGCAAAAGCAACAAAGTGAGAAGTAAGAAGTAGCAAAGGGTGAAGAAATTAGAGTTGGAAGAAGGAGAGTTGGCCATCGATGGAAATCAAAGTGGAATGTCTTCTTCTCGCTGTGTGGAGAGATCGGGAGAGAACTGTCGGGGGAGGCGAAGGATGAATAATCTGTCAGCAACAATGAATGTGGGAAGAAGTATTATAAATGTCTCATATATATATATATATATATATATATGTGGCTTCTCTCTGCCCATCTCATTTTTTTCTATAATAATTATTTTTTGTTATTCTGATTTTTTTAATGTTTAATTTTGACGAAATTTGGGGTGTGTCGTCCAACGGTCATTTGGTTTGGTTTGGTTTGCTTGCTTCAAGTAAGTCGTATATATATATAACATAGGTTTGGCATGTTGTGTAGCTACTTGGAGGCATTATTGAGACACGAGTCTCTATGTATATTTGGGTTCTATGCTATTGGATTTTAGCACCCCTAATGAAAAATCTACTCGGCTAATATACATATTAGTAAAGGTCATTCGAGACCTCTGTCCGCCTAATTAAAGAAGGGGAGAGTCTTTGATGCAACGGATATATTACGTCACAGAATTGTAAAAAAGAATTTATAATTGAGAGAATTTGACACTCTAATTGTTTAACTAAGATCAAACCTAGATAAATTATGATCCATTAAATTTTTTAAATATAATGTAACATAGGTGGAAAAAAATGCATAACGGGAGACATGTAATTCGTCTTTAATCGTATGGTTTAATCGCTGTGTGTTTATTTGATGCTTTCGAGGTCTTATTATGTGATGTTTAGAAGATGTGGCCGGTTCCATTAATTCAAATGTCATTTCTTCCTTGTTTTATTCTCATATATTTAGAGGATTTAAAGCTGTGGTAAATTGTATTTTTCGGTTACAAAGGAGATTCGTATGTTCAAAAGAGAATAGGAAGTTGAGGTTCATGAGAATCAAATTACCACCACTTAATTTATGGATGAAAAATTCCATCAAACCCCTTTTACAGCATTAGCATGCCATCGATTACAACCTCGTCCATTAGTGAGACTCTGTACATTTCACGCTGGTCGATGTCATTCCACGCAGGCTCTTAGAAGTTAGAACTCTATTGTATAGCTGCCCACAAACAGATAACTAGTAAAGACAGCACCAGGTGGCCCTTGTGTCATAATAGAAAAAGGATCGGACTCCGCCATTGCGTTTGAGAGCCTGCACGTATCCCAGGCTTGGATCATCGAGCCGGCTGACACAGCTCGACACGGGATTGTCGAGCTCGTTTTGGTGCCAAGAACCATGAATTGATGCACTGATTAGAGAACTGCCCTGGTGTCACTGATCGAGAACCATTATAATGCATGTACTTGTATAAATGTGGCGAAAGGGATCATGTTTGCGGCGACATCGATGTAACGGACCCTGTTTGTGGCAAAAGGCTAGGGGCCATGTGGGGTATAATTAGTTTGCGCGCATCGACGGTCCCATTTTCGGCGAGGAATAGGATACATGTCATTCATGCTTCGAGCTTTTCTAGCAATATTGCTGTGCACTGATTTGACGGGCCAAATGACATTGGCAAGGACATGCATGATCCCAGGGGAGCGCGCAAGTCTCGCTAATGCCAGATTGATTGAAGAATCTAGCTTTTTGCCAGCGTAATTGGCAAGGCTTGTTGATGCAATCAATCATGCTCATGGATCAGAGAGTCTTCTACGTGACGATGCTTACGTGATATTACAGATTAAAAAAATTTAGTCATTTTTAAATTGACTGTCTAGTTTGTGGATTTACATAAGTGAGAGACTACCGGAGGCGAGTTTAGATTTACGCCAGAAATTGCCATGATCAGACGCTCATTTTTTATATTATCGATAGTGAGTTTTATAAGCTATTGGGTTCGTTTTCACCAAAAGTCTAAAATATCATATGGTGGTAACAATTATCCCATAAACCTAGGATTTTTACTCATATCCTATCGACGTAGGATCTAATATTTATAAAACTCTAAAATTAAAAAAAATAATCGTAAAAACAACTTAATTTTGTTAATTTATGACACCATATGACAGTGTTTAACCTATAATGCTTTCTCCAATAGCTAACTTTTGCTTACGGTATCCTTCATTAAGGGCAAGAACATCGAATAACACATCCAAACTTTTCAGGTACGAATGTGAGAAGACTCTACGATTCAAATGATCGAACCATTCAACATGGTGAACTTTGGCATGGTAATCGACTATACATTCAATTTTCGCACGCACGAACTACTTCATCGATGAAACGAGTTAAATTATCTTAAACCGTGGAATTCTTTGTGGAACGCGAGGAAATGGAGGCAACCGGCCGGCGGCAATGGTGACCCACGAGGGAGGGAGACCACTGGCCCTGGCTCTCTCTCTCAACTCAACGGTAAAATAACGTACCGGTGATCTTCTTCTTTATTGTAAAATTTTAACCAAACACGCCCTAGCCATCCATCTTATCTGAATATACTGAATAGGGCAGCTGCCCTGCCCTTTGACAGTGATGGTCCGAGCATGGCCTAATTAGTATTAATAGTTCTTTCTGTATTCTTTCGGCTGGCTCCCCCCCTGCGGGCCCACCTCTCTTTTTGAAAAATTCTGGTTTTCGAACGTTGGAACATGAACCCACCCAGGTACAGGAGAGACAAGCGACAATGGGAAGCAAAAGGGGGAGAATCTCGTCTCCTCGAAATGAACTTGACCCGCAAGCCTTCCATGAGACACCAGTTTTATATGTTAAAAGAGCTGAAGAGGACTATGAATTGAAGAACAGTTGATGCGGGATAGCAAATAGAACTCCTGGCTC
This sequence comes from Lagerstroemia speciosa, assembly GCA_037672795.1. Lineage (NCBI taxonomy): Eukaryota > Viridiplantae > Streptophyta > Magnoliopsida > Myrtales > Lythraceae > Lagerstroemia > Lagerstroemia speciosa. The sequence continues at coordinate 9,743,343 of CM075289.1, read as the reverse complement.
ACTATTCGTCAAGTGAACCCCGCTCAAGCTTGGTTGTTGAGGGCTGGTATTCAGGCATGTGCCAACTATAAATATATTATCACATTAGGACGAGTATTGAGGAATGAATTCTATTTTTAAGTGATTAGTAAAACGAATCTTGAAATATAACATAATCGAATATTCACCATTTATAGGTTCAGGTTTTTAGGTGGATATGAAACACATCATCTGATTATGTCTCTGGAATTATTATAACTCTTAACTAACTAATATTAATGGTGTCGGGCTACTGGTTTATTTGAGATAATATGCTTGACGGCTGTCTGTCAAGTGCGTAAATCATTTTTTCTGATCTTTTAATTGTCAATCTACATTGGGGTCCGAATAATTTTAATTTGAATTATAAGACTTGAATCCCTGATCTTATATAGTAGACAGAAGCATCCAATTATCATCTTAACTATATCGATCGTATTAGTGACTCCACACCTATTTTTTCATTTCAATAAATTCGTTATATATCTATTTTCACTTTTTGGATAAATAATGTGTCTAAAAATGGCTTTTGCAGGAAAACAGCCAGATATAAATATATCTATATATATATATATGTTTGAATTACATGTCCCCTAAGTAGCATGTGTAGGATATACGGGTCTAATAAAGTCAGATCGGCACAAGTGGGGCCCGACCCAATTCAAATATTTCTACAGGGTTTGCATGAAATCTAGAGAATATTTTGTGTGGCCCGTTTCTGGATAGCACTGACAAAAGTTCAAGGATTTCGAGGCTCCCAAAAAAATATGAAATTTTTTATGTTCCTGTGCTGCGGCAGGTACCGTCCGTGGCCATTGCTATGGAATTTTTCATGTTCATTTTGGTTTCTCTTCTGGTTACAAGTGGCAGGACCGATCGAAGAGCACATGAAGGTGGCAGACTTCATTCATTCCGAGAGGAATGATCTTCGTGAACTGATCAGGATTGATCGGTTTCCATAGCGTGCGATTTCATTGATCACGTGAATATTCTAGGGTTAGATTACTAACTCCCACGAGGTTATTTGCTCACCAGCTTACGGATTCGGCAGCAAGTTTGAACATTGCCTCCCTTTTTTCCCCCCAGAATCGGGCATGGGACAGGTTGGTATTCCAACATCGTGGTTACAAGAATTTCAAATCTTTCGCTTTCTTCCGGCGGTGTGGTTTCTGGTTTTGCCCCGTTCACTTTTCCAGAAAAGGGGCTTTAAAAGGTCATTTACAGTAATTGGAGTCATTTCATGCTATGGACCCGCTTTTTTCTTTGTTTCCTCTTTTGTGTGTACACTGATATGATATTTAGAGTTTAAATAAATTTTTATTAATATAAATTTGAACATGATCAATGCATTAACAGGCAAAGAGTTTCCAATAATATATTTTTTTTCATTCACAATCAGACATTTTTAGGTGGACACAGTTTATCATTAATTTTTAATTAAAAAATACTAATATTTTTATAAAAGGATAAAAAATACCAATAATTTTTTACAATGAATTAGATTCTTTTTTTGATAGGTTACAATGAATTAGATTCACTTTTGAATTTCTCAGCAAACCTCGGATAATAATTAAGAAAAGAGAGCGACCGTAATCCACTCTTTTTACGGGGGATGTGGCCATTGGTCAGAATGCTTAGCTGGGGATTGCGACTTTGTCCCCCCAACCTCCGCCCCCGCCCTTTTTCTTTTTCCGACCAATGATACATTTAGCGTTTAATATTTTATATTTTTATTATTTTTATCTTAAATCTTTATTTTTTATCATTTACATTCTTAACCTTTTTAAATTTTTATCACTTTAGTCATACCATTATTTTTCCATTCAAAGAGCACATTCTATTCAAAAAATTTTCAATAAAAATTATTTTTCAACAAATAAAAAAAGGAAAAAAACAAAAATGAAAATTATCGATAGAGTTTTACTGACGGTCATATCACCTTTAAAATTAAGACACATTCCCGATATTTTTTATTATTATTATAAAATAGTGACTCATTATAAGAAAAATGAGGTCTAATTTTTGAAGGGGCACCCGCTAATAATCAATATTTCATTAAGCATGGACGAAATATACTTTTTTGAAAAATATTTTTGTTGAAAAACGGTTTTTGGATGCAACATTTTTTTAATAAAAAATGTAACAGGAGGACCAAAGTGATTAAAACTCAGAAGGGTCAGGAAGCGAACGATAAAAAATAAAAGTTTATAACGAAAATAATAAAAATATAAAAGGTTAATAATCGAAAGTGTCTTTCTCTCTCTTTTTTTTTTCCGATTATATAGTAAGCATTGCCTTAGCTTAATAATTATCTGTGTCAACCCCGACCTTACTTTCTTTTCAATAAAGGAAAGATATGGGAGGAACGACATTTTGAATTGCATGCCTGAGCTAGCCATTTGAAACAAAACCAAAAGGGCTCTCACTCTCAGGCACGCATCCACAATGAAAGGGTAAAAATGGGATTCGAAGTTTAAAAATAAGGAACGAAGAGTGTCCGGGGATGGGATTGAAATCAACAGGCTTATGCATAAAAAGTGAAGGGGAAGTAAAGACTTAACGTGAAATGAAATCTACCACGAGTGCTCTGGCCGTCTGGCGTGACTTACAGCTAGGGCGGTTCAAATAAACTAAAAAACAGAACCGAACCGAATCGAACCGAAATTAACCAAATTGCTCAATTTGATTCGCTAATGGTTCGGTTTTTTTTTGCTGAGAAGAGGTTCGGTTAATTACTTGCATCATTATGTCGGTTAATCGTGATTAACCAAAACGAATCGTTTCCTAATTGATAAATTAAATAAAACAAAAAATAAAATTAAAATATACAATTTTAAACAAATATATATTACTAAATTTTTTTTTGTGATTCGGTTCGGTTAATTTTGAACCGAACCAAATCGATTGTATTTTATATAGTGAGTTTTATTTATTTATATAAAATTGGTTAACAGAATCATTTGAATCGGTTTTTCTTACTCAAATGATTATGGTTTAGCCCCTATACCACTCAAACCAAATCGAACTGGAAATGTGGTTCGGTTTGGTTCGGAACAGTTTTTCAAACCGAACCGAACCATGAACACCCCTACTGACAGCACGATCCATCTACACAAGAAGTTACATACATACAACTATATGGATAATTTTGCCGGTGGAAGGAGTGATGTTTGTATAAATCGATTGACCAAATGATGATTAAGGATGCTTGGCAATTTCTGGTCCATTTTTAACACGGGCTTTACTGCAATGTCCAAGCACTGGATCCCCATGTTATCGGGCCCAACATGGCTCACCAGGTGCCGAGCCAATTACCAGGCAAATTGCTAGCTGCCGAGTTGGGATGGGTAACCGATTGATTTACGGTAGTGATCAGCCTGATCTTTCTTTCATCCGGGGAGTGGATTTGAGAGAAGTCCTTCTATTCACCAAGTGTTAGATCAAGAGCTTGGTAGTCATTTTATATGGTTGAAAATAATCGAATGATCGCAGATAATTTATCGAATTTGGATAAGGGTTTCTTTTTTGTTTTTTTTTTTTTCAACTTCCATTCCATGGTTCCTTGGCTTTGGGAATAGGATCTCAATTGAGAGAAATTCTGGAGCGATTATATTTCATCAAGTGACATGAGAAAATATCAATAAAATTGTCATGATATATATCTTCTTTCGTATATCGAATATTTCAAAATTCAAACTCTGTAAATAGAAAAATTAATAATTGATAAATATTTATCTAACTCGGATGTGAATTAGTTATAGTTTATAAACTTATCGATACAATAGGGTGATTGAAGAAAACAATGGCCAGCTCAATTGTCGTTGTGATTGTCATGGTTTTCTCCTGGCCCTCGTTACGACGATCATGTCCAAGGCTTCCATAAAATTATTAAGCAGGCAGCATACGATCAATTCATCAACTTCAAGCATGCTTTATGTAAATAAATCTACCGAAAATTCAAGGTAGAATGTGGCTATAATAATAATAATAATCTTTTTTTTTTCTGGTAAATAATTGCACACAAAATCGATAGGATTCATGCATGTAGTCTGGAATTAATCGATTAATCACCTCCAAATCTTGAGCAGCTCCTTGGTTTCCTATAGTGCTAGCATTGACAGAGCATGCAGACTCTCCTCATCCTCCACCGGAGTCGGCATCGACCGTCTAGCCCTAGTCATGCTCCGGTAGACAAGCCGGACAGCCCTCTCCCACCTCGAGCCACCTCCACGGCTGCCACTGCCGGAGCTGCTCGTGCTGGAAGCACCGGCGGTAATTGGCGGCTGCTCAGCCTCGAGAGTGATCTGCCGTAGCTGGAAAAAGAAGAGGCTGGACGCGTGAACGACGTCGATGCAGGTTTCCCGGACGAGCCTGGAGCAGAAGGAGAGCTTGACGAGGAAAGGCCAGACGAGCCCGGCGAGGAGAGGAGTCAGAGTCTGGGAGGTGAAAGCGGCATTGAGCTTTGCAAGAGCAACCAATTGTAATCCCATTTTGGATCTTAATCGGAGAGAGGAAGGATTCTCGAGAAGCTTGCTGGTGTAACGTACGTACGTTTGAGAAGCTTCCTTCAATGGACGTTTCTCATCTGAAAAACGCACTCTCTCTCACTCAAGAACCGAGATTAAGAAAAGGTTGGTTTTATCTCCCACTTCCATCGATTATCCTCTTGTAATCTCCTCACGCGTGCCCTCTATAACCGGAAAAAATTTAAGCAAATTTGGCTCGCTATTCATTATGTATGTGCATCGTAATTTTGTTCTAAAGACGACTGTATTATTATTGTGCCATGATATAATGCGTAATTAATTAATCTGAAGCGAATCTATGATTTGATGGGTACGGGCCGTGGCTCATGGAGTAGAATACGGGGCTTGCAGGGCCAGAGAGCAAGAAATTTCCATGAAGCTTCTCGGTGGGTCCCGCAGACGAATTTCTGTAGCGGACAGACAGCATACGCTACATGGTTGATGCCTGGAAGTATGTGTGCATTATCTGCACAGAGAAAGTTGGCAGTTGCAGATCGACCGTCGGCATGCGAAATCTAATCTCCTTGTGTAAGCTATGCAGTTCGAGAATTGCTTCGAAGCGGTACTTTTATTTCATCGTGTGTGTGGCGTAATTTCAGGTTTCTATAATATCAAACCCTAGAATTTAATTGTCGAGTATGACCACCGCTCCATTGCATCAGGGAAGTCCGTCATTCATGACCCAGTAGATACAAATTCCCGAAAACAACCCATAAGAGTTGGTTGTGATAGTTTAATGTCTCTTTCACTTAAATAATACCCCCGATTGAGTTTCATAAAAGGAGAAAATTCACGACTGAGAGGATTTTATTCTTTAATAGATGGGTCTAACTATTAGACACCATGTTGTGGGCTTTGGGGGGAGGGGTGGCGGCTAAGTAAAGAACTATTGACCATTGCTATATATTCGCATGTATAAAAGAGATTGGAATCGAGGCATAAAGCTTAATTGCAGGAGGCAAGTGTAGCTTTGGGAGTAAAGTAGAGATAGATTCTCATGAAATGGAGGAGAAGGAAGCAACAAGTAAAGCAAGCGAAGCGATTCCATCACATGGGCATGGGCAGATATCTTACGCAGCACATATCATGTCAAACAATACGAATGCATCGGTCATGTGGTTGCTTCTTCATCAAATTCCCCAAAATCTCTGTCAAAATGACACCATGATCGAATGCCAAGAAGGTCTGACATGTGCCCACGAAGTTTATGGTGTCCTCCGATCTCTCTCTACCCGAGATTTTAAATTATCGTAAGTTGTTCTATTTCACTTGTCTTGAAACGTTTATATCTACTATATTTGGAAAGCACGTAATGTCTTTAGTTTCCCACCACTCCTCTAGCGGAAGAAAAGATCGGTATCAAGTTTAACGTCAGATGTAAATCGGGTGAGGATGAAAAATTGCTCATAATTTTAGTGTCTACGGAGCATACATTGGATTTATTAAAAAAGAAATAAAGCACCAAAATGGATGGGCTTTTCAGTCTAAAGGCCCATCAACAGAGGCCCAAATTTTGGGCCAAAGCGGCCTATATTCGGCCCATGAAATGGTTTATCTCACACGTCTCCCTGATTCCCCTCCATATCCCCAGCCAAAGCACAGCACCTGTTCCTAGCTTTCCCTCCAAGTTTCCCTTTCTCTGCTCCTCCTTCTCCATCTTCCTTTTCCTCCCCTTTCTCCATTCATTTCAGACTTCATCTGAGCATCCGAGATCGGCGATTTTAAATCAAAACGTTTAGCCCTTGAGAAGGGGCAGAGAGAGGCAAAGGGAAAAATGTACAAGAAAACCGAAGGTGCTCGGAACATAGCCATATCAGGGGGGGCCGACGAGGGCGAGCGGTCCATAAACCCCGAAAACCTTCAGCCCGACGGGGGCAGGACAAAGTCGATCCACCAGCCCACTGAGTCTCACTATGTTCTCGACCAAAGGCAAGAGAGTAAGCGCCCTTCGTCAGCAGGTCTAGGGGTGAAGTCGATGATAAAGAATTACCCGATGAAGTTGAGGGAGTCGATGAAGAGGATCGGGAAGAGCCGGAGCATGAAAGCTGTTCTTGAAGGTGTTCCCGAGCCCAAGGATGAGCAGTTGGTCGAGTCTTTCAGGGAATTGCTGTTCCTCGAGGGACATCTACATGGGAAGCACAATGACTATCACACGCTCCTAAGGTCAGTTTTTTGTCTTTTTTCCTGTCCATTGGAATCATGGCAGAACTGGGTTGGCTTTCATTTCGCAGCTCATAAACTGATCGAAAAAGGGTGAAACAGATCTTGAGTTGCACAACTGGTTGTAGATACAATGAACCACATCTTATCCTCGTTTTTCTCAAAACCAGATTCCTAAGAATGAGGGATTTCGATTTCTCGAAGGCGAAAGAGATGTTTGTTAATTATCTCAAATGGCGAGAGGACTGCGGAGTTGATGCCATTGCCAAGGTGATTTCTTCTGCATTCTCGAGCTCAGTTGTTAGGATGATCATTGATCAATAGCAGTTTTTCTTCTTCTTCTTCTTCTTCTTCTTTTTTTTTTTTTTTCTTTTTACACCTACAGGAGTTTAAGTTTGAGGAGAAAGCAGAGGTGAAGAAATGTTACCCCCACGGATTTCACGGAGTCGATAAGTGGGGCAGGCCGGTGTACATCGAACGGATCGGAATGGTGGACCTCAGCACCCTGCTACAGGTGACCACGATTGAACGGTTCGTGAAGTACCACGTCTCGGAACAGGAGAAGACACTGAACCTGAGGTACCCTGCTTGCTCAATCGCTGCGAAGAGGCACATTGCGTCCACAACAAGCATTTTAGATGTCAAAGGAGTGGTGAGATTAAAACCAGGCACGGATCTTTATGGTTCCATGGCAATGCCTCCTTCAATAACACAAGTTCTCAACTTCACGTTTGCCTAGGGGATGTCGAATTTCTCAAAACCGGCGAGGTTTCTGTTCCTGGAGATTCAGAAGATTGATAGCAGCTATTACCCTGAGGTGAATTCGCACTGAACTGAACTGGCCATCATCCCTGCAAAACACTCGACTGATAAATGTTGAAGTTCGTCTTTTGCGCAGACCCTGAGTCGGCTCTTCATTGTTAATGCCGGATCGGGATTCAGGATGCTGTGGAAGGCACTCAAGGCCTTTCTCGATGCCCGGACATTAGCTAAAATTCATGTACGGATGTGTCTCTCCCCCTTCACCCATGTCTAGCCGGAGCAACTGACAACAGCCTAAGTTGTTCTTTTTCAGGTGCTAGGAGGTAACTATCTTGGTGAGCTCCTTGAAGTTATCGATCCGAGGTTATGCCTCGCATATGCCACTGTTGTATTGAAAGATATTACTACCACGATCACATTACTGTGCTTACTTACTTACCCTCTAAAAAACGAATATGATGATTGTATGATGAAGCAATTTGCCGAGCTTTCTGGGAGGAAACTGCACCTGCTCCGACTATGGAGGTTGCCTGTTGAGCGACAAGGGCCCGTGGAACAACCCTGAAATCAGACAAATGCTTGAGGTTGTTGTAACATCCGAGCTTCAGCTCTCTTGACGAAATGTCTGATCCAATCTAACATCCAGAAAGTTATTACAGTTGCAAAATCATGGTGCGTGCAGGCAATGCCGTCCAGAGAAGAAGAAAATGGCAATGGAGAAGACCACACGGTCTGTTCATTTTCTATCTGTACTTCATCGTTTGATCTGCTATCATTCTGTCTTCATCGGAGATCGAATCTAATTCCGTGTACATAGGGAGGAGCTGTGAAGGACGAGAATCGGGAACTTGCCCGGAGAAAGTACGGAGAAAAGATCCAATATTTGGAAGACGCTATTGGTGACATGAAAGCGGTGAGCATGAGCTGCATTATTACTTCATGTTTCATATCTAAATCATCAGCCTTTTGGAGGCTTCAAGTAACATACTGAGGCTTAGTACCGTCTCCGTTCGGGTAACAGAAAATCGAAGCTCTGGAAGCAGCGCTCAGTAATACGAAGATGGTACGGACCGCAAATCGTGCATTCTGCTACTCGCTTTTGTTGTCTCGGTGTCCCGACCTCAGAAATGATGATATTCTGAGTTTTTCTTTCTGTTGAGATATAAATCCCACATCGGACAAATAGATGATTGAAACCCAGTTTATAAGAGAGCGGGTACCACCATCCTATAAGCTTGAGCTTTTGGGATGGACATGGGCCCAATCTCTTATGGGCCGGGTGGAAAATTTCACATGGTATCAGAGCCAACCGTGTGGGCTCACACCACGCCAGGTCCGAGTGTGGAGCTCGTGACCCGTAAGCCCGAGACCGGAAGAAAAATACCCGGCTCGAGGCCAGTTGTTAGCCCAAGGACGGTAGAGAAGGCCGCCTTGTGGTAGTTGTCCCCCCTCACCCGAGACCGGAAGCGAAATGCCCGGCTCGAGGTCAGTTGTTGAGGGCGGGTGTTTAATGGCACGTGTCAAGTGTGAACACGTTGCCACGTGAGGGCGGGTGTTGAGATATAAATCCCACATCGGACAAATAGATGATTGAAACCCAGTTTATAAGAGAGCGGGTACCACCATCCTATCAGCTTGAGCTTTTGGGATGGATATGGGCCCAATCTCTTATGCGCCGGGTGGAAATTTCACACTTTCTACCATGTGTCTTCTTCATTCAAACAGGTTCTTGGAGGGTTGTTGCAGGACCTCGAAGATATGAGAATCTGAAACATGTTTCGAGTGTACGACTTCCATGTGATGATGTCTCATTGGGAGAGTTTTATCATTTAATGGATCGTCGCGACTCGAGTTGAATTAGTTAGTCGTTCAAAACATATCTGAATACTAGTCATGCACATTAAAAAAGAAGAAGAAATGGATAGAAATAAATATAAAGCGGAAATAATTATTTTAACATAATTGATATGTGCCAAATATGCTGTATTTGTGAAAACGCTTCCTAATATACCTCGAATTATATCAATCAAAAGCGCAAATCAAAGCGACAAAATCTAATCATTTGAAGGTTATTCGAAAATTGATAATTTTATGATAAAGTATTGGAAATTCAGTCGATTTTAATTTAATTTATGAAAACAGGATGGTATCAGTTGCAGGCCAAGGTTCCATGTAGAGCATTGGGCTAATGGGCCACAAATCGAAGCCCATATTAGCGGCCCACTCTGTGCCGCTCGTTTTCTCTGACTCAGTGAATCTGAAGTCTGAACATATTTTTAAAAAATAAAATAAAATAAAATAAAAGTACCGGGGGGGTGGGGGGAGAGAGAGAGAGAGGAGCTTAGTTCGGTTTTCTTCATTCTCACTGAGGGATTCCATTTTAGAGCGTTCCCTATTTTTTTTTTTAAGTGAATCAGAAGGACCGAAAAAGCTTTACTCAGCGTTTCTCCCTCTCCCGATCTCTCCGTCCGATTCTCTCTTCCGCAGGGAAGAATAAGGAAGGAGATCGATCCGCTGCAGGAGATCTTCGGATCCTCTTGTCGTTTACCGTCGGAGGGACCATCTCTGAGTAGGTTCAGCAATGAGCACGGGCGAGCTGCTCAGCATCGAGCCCCTCGAGCTGAAATTTCCTTGTAATTCTGCCCTCACTTTCGCTCCGGATCTCTTCCTGGTTTCCTAGGTTTGCGCGATTTGATGTGTCGGTTTTGACTGTTGTTTCCTTTCTTTGTTGTGTTTGATTCGATTAGTCGAGCTGAAGAAGCAGATCTCTTGTTCTCTCCAGCTGTCGAATAAGACGGATAGCTATGTGGCTTTCAAGGTAAAATTTTTACTCTGTTCTCGATTTTCGAGGCTCCATTTTAATGAATTCAAACACTTCTATGTTGATATAGATTCCTTCAGTGCTGTCACGTTGCTTAGCGAAAATATCCGCCTGCATATCCAGACGTTTGTAAATGGTAAAATTCGTAGACGAGGGCCGTAGAATAGGAATTTTGCTATGTTTGAATTTCAGTGGAATGCTATGTTATTCTGAGCTGAGCTGGGCGAATCACTAATAGATTGTTATATGCGACAACTGTATATAGCAGAAGATTGGATTGCCGTGTTTCATGCAGATTTTTTGTCTAGATTGAACATTCTTCTGATAGCATGTTGAGTGATCTACATAGTTGGTTTTCTTATTGATTTTCAGGTGAAAACAACCAATCCAAAAAAATATTGTGTCCGTCCAAACACTGGAGTCGTGTTACCTCGATCAACATGTGATGTTACAGGTATTATGCATAACGAGTTCATGAATTTCCCTATGAAGTTGCGAACTTTTGTCTGTAGCTAAGATCTGAGAGAGGACAGTTTTGCCTGGTATTGATTGAGTATGGATTTTTATTTGGAATGATTATTTGTTAAGTGACCATGCAAGCACAAAAGGAGGCTCCTCCTGACATGCAATGCAAGGACAAGTTTCTCTTGCAGAGCGTTAAAGCAAGTGATGGTTCAACTGCCAAGGATATCACTGCAGAAATGGTAAAGTTCTTTGCTGCTAGTGCTCTTTTTTGTTGGCAAGTTTTGTTTGAGATTTTTATTCTATAATTATTGAGGGTGAATGATGCAGTTCAATAAGGAGGCGGGGAATGTTGTTGAGGAATGCAAGTTGAGAGTGGTCTATGTCCCACCACCTCAACCTCCTTCTCCAGTTCCAGAGGGATCAGAAGAAGGTTCCTCACCAAGGGGATCCATGTCGGATAATGGCAATGTTACTGATTTCGCTTCTGTAAGTACTTGCGAAGACAAATTGTTCAGTTTAGATTCCGGAGCCATCTTGCAGAATGAGCTTGTTTAACTTGAACTGTGAAGATACTAACTGCATCGTTCTATCCCCTTATCACTTCAGGTTACAAGATCACTTGCGGAGACTCATGACATGTCCTCGGAGGTAAAATCTCTCGAGTTCATATCATGCCTGTAAAATTGTGTGCTTGAAATGTTTTGACAATTTTGCAAAAATACCCACATTTTATTTAGTTAGATGAGATCTGTTGTAAGCTCATTTGAAACTTTTCAACATCCTTCAGATGGGACAATTTTAAGGCTGTAGGCATCATCATGTTTTGGCATTCTCTGTGCGCTCTGCTCCTGAGTGCTCCTCTACTTTTCTTCATCCATTAGTCTCTGAACTAGTTCCCAAGTGGTATATCTTTGCCAGTTTTTTACTTTTTGGTAATCTGTATTCTGATTTCCACATCTCATAACATACACTCGTGATCTGTCTTCAACATTTCAAAATTACTTAATCTCTGTATTAGCAAATTACTGCTTTTGTGAATTTGTTGCATTCCCTTTATTCTCATTTCCTGGAATTTCTTCTCTGTTACATTTAGTGATGATTTTTTTTGGTTGATTTCCATTATAAATGACACGATATTGAGTTGATTTTGTTTGGCTTGATGCTGTATTCATCCTTGGGTTAAGCCTCCCAGAATATTCAGAGAAGAGCCACAATCTCCTTGAACTAATCTCTGCTTTGCTTCTTGTACTTTGGCTGTGAATCCAGTTAATTCTAATTAATAATCATTTGTGCTGATTAACTCAACTTTATCATATTGTTGTTCTTGACGGTAATGTTTTTGCCCCTCTCACAGTGATGTACTCAATTTAAACCATCAGAAAGGATTAATAGGCAATGTTTTCAAGCAGTAGATTGAATAAAATTACCTCCTTGTCTTGCTAAAACCATGAAACTCTGTCGTAATGTAGAGTGCCACTGAAGAATGAATGTGCGATGAAAAAAAAAAAAAAATCTCTTAGATGCTTATCCATTGGAAGTTGGATCTCTTTTTTATGAGTCTAGATTGATGATTAGCCTTTGAAGTAATATTGTAAGAATTTCAAAATTGATTCATACGTTATTCTTGTTTGTGTTTCTTGATGTAATCTACTACATAGAGGAAATCTTTTCGAATCATTGACCATGTATTTAGATACAAGTTCTCATCTTGGAAAACATTAAAAGTATCATCAGAAAAGGCACTGGTGATAATTACTTCTTCCAATCTGTTTCTTTCTCTCGGCGCTCTTCTGAATTAAGTTGAACTAATTTGGCGTACAACTGTGATCTGGAATAGCTGTTTAATGGTTGATTCTTGATTATCTAAAAGTTGATCCTATTGCAGGCAAGAGCTCTTATCTTGAAGTTGACTGAGGAGAAAAACAATGCAGTGCAACAAAACAACAGGCTTCGTCAGGAACTGGTGAGAGGTTCAGCTGGGCTATTCTAGTTATATAAGCTTACAGTTCTCTGTTGATAATGCTCTATCACGTGCATCTTATTTCTTGAATCATTTTTCACTAATTCATTCCATCGTACTAAACCATTAAATACCAAGTGATCTCCCTTGTTTTTTTAAGCCACTGAGGCTGGTCTCTGCTTGACTATTTGGTGCTTGAGCCAGTGACCTTTCTTACAGTAGGGTAGAAAAATAGCCTTTCTTCTCACTTAAGATACTGTCAATTGTTGACAAGAATAAAATATATTGAGCAGGAGCTTCTTCGCCGACAAGGTAACAAGGGCCGTGGAGGTGTCCCATTCATGGTGGTCATCTTCGTGGGATTGCTCAGCATAATTCTGGGTTACCTCATGAAGAAGACATAACAGGCATGCAACAATTAAATCATTTGGCACATTTGTTTTTTCCGGCTCCAGTTCCAATCTGTTTCCCCATCATGAAGCGGAAGAATGGTGCTTGGTAACAGACTCTCAAACATGTTGGGGTTTAGGCAACTTCTTAGTTTGGAATTAGCAAAAATGTCTCTCACAGGATGATGGAACTCTGAGAACTGTAAGTTGGATTCTGCATTAGACTTTTTGCAGTCTTCTTTTCTTCTGTTGAATAACTTAAGAGGTCGATCATTTTCATTTTCTTCCCTCTTTTCTTTATTGCTTGTTCTTCTTGAAATCTCTTGAGATAATTCTTAAATGTCATGTCATGACTAGTATACTGTCAATAAAATTGTTACTTTCAACTGCAGTGAAGTCGGTTTCTGCTTTGCACTTGCAGCGTGGTTAGTAGCCAACAGCCACTGAAAGAATACAAATTTGTGAAATTGACCTATGGTAATGACCTCTGTTCTTCTGTTAGTTAGGCTCTAAAAGAAAGTTTTTAGACCTATCAGTTAGCGTCTTCTTATTAATCGCTTCAGGTTGCGTATACAAAATTGGGAAACAATCGTTGTGCAAAATCCCCACAAATCAGACGAGCTTGCAGGTGCAAAGCAGCTAATTTCTAATCTTTTATCCCACAAGAATACCCCGTCTCGCGAGAATCTTTTATCCCACAAGAATACCCCATCTCGCAAGAAGACTTCCTTGCACAATTGTCACTGCTCTTCTTTGCAAATCTCCAATTCCCATTGTTCTCTCTTGCGCAGAACTTGGAATAAATCTCCATATTCTTCCTTCAGAATGAGATTTTTCTCCCTTCATCTTCATGTTTCTTATTTTCCATATTAAGTAGATGAATGCATTCCAAGATAACTTCACAGCAAGGAAAGGCCAAGCTAAGATTAATAAGACTAATATCGAGCCTGGGCACATCCGAATAGCGCTCATTCTGACTTCTTTGCCGGCTAGCTTACCTACTCCTTTGAACCTTCTTCCTTCGCCTACACCTAAACTAGTCCTACCTGTGTTGCTTTTCCATTTAACTGCTTTATTGAGCATAGAAAGTAGAAACTCAAGAGTGCCAATAACCCACTTCATTACTAATATTGCATTGCTGTAACACCTTTTTCCACATCACAAGCAACTTTTTTTCTTGTCATATCTCCACGCTGCGACTCTACCAGCCTGTTTTTGATGGCTAACCAGCTAATAGAGTGATGTCTACGAATAGAAGGATGAAATGAGACTAGCTTATACCAAGCCATGTTCCTGCCTTTTCTTCTTAAGACATTTCATGTGCTAGAAATAGTAGATTTGCCTCCTGTCAATTGCGCAGATCACCTCATCACCTCTTCCCAGAGTGAGCCTCAAGTTAGTGACAACTTCAAAGCCTCTACTTTCTTTCATCTCTATCTTGTTTTGTCTCCCACAAGTGAGGACAGCTGCAGTTTTAAGCATGCAGAGGAACGCCATAACTTCTACCTTTCCTCTCATTTGGGCAATCAATAACACACCTGGGACTCATTCCCTCTCTTTTATACCCTTTCACCAACTCATGAGCCAATATAATGTTTTCTCCTATATTTCTCCCTTTCACAAGAGCGCATTGGGTAGGTGAGATGAAATCGGTTAATATGCATTGCAACCTATTGGCTGAGATCTTTGTAATGCATTTATATATAACATTACAACAGTATATTGGTCTAAACTCTGCCATCTTTGAGCAAGTGGGGGCCATAGGGACAAGTGTAACACATGTGCTATTTACTTCACCAAGTAGCTTAGCACTTGCAAAGAAGCTCATTAGTAGAGTTAAAATCTTTCCTCAGAGTGCTCCAAGTGCATTTGAAAAATTGAATACTACAGTTTTAAAAGGTTTTAAGCTCGTAAGGAGCATTCCTTGTTCAGGTGTCAGGAATATGGTCAGGTCAATAGTAGTTCCATACGTCCATTTAACAACATTGGTTGGTTAAGGAATTGGTTTGATGCTTCTTCCCCTCAATTTTGGTCTGGTGAGAGAAGGAAAAAAAGCTCATGTTGGGGTGTCTCTACCTCTTAGTGGCTCCATTCGATTCAAACTTGAATTAATCAAGCATATTGAACTTTTGATTATCCTAAAATAATAGTTTTATGTGACTTCTCTTTGTTTCAATAAGAAATAAGACTTCTGTTTTCTATACTCTTCAATTTTGACGAAGTTCTGGTAATAGGTATGTTGGGCCACTCTATCTGAACTCAAAACAGCCTTCACTTCCTCAAACTGAGCATGCCCATGATCAATTTCGTGCCTAAGCAAGGGGTTGAGACTGCTTCTCTATGGCACAATCATCAGGCAATCTGACGCTCTCTAATGGATGTTGAAACTTCTATGCTCACTCCTAAACACGCATTAATGTGAGAGGCGCTGCTTCTTATCTGCCAAGTGCCAATATATCATTGGCAGTACCGTTCTCCTGATAGACAAACTTATCCTGCTTAATGAACTACTTCAAAACTATGATCTCTTATCACAAGTGGAAATATCCTCCCCTGATTGGAAAAGGTGAGTCCGAAGCCTCTTATAGTTAGTTACTAACACCAGCTAATTGCAATCCGGGAGCAGCAACTGATCTTTTAGAAGCATGCGAAGGAGGAGGACAAAAACCTGACTCTGAAGCAATGAATCACGGCGTCTGCACATTTAGTCATCCTCGTCTCTCCGCTTCGGCTTTGAGATAATTCTCCTCAATCTGCTTGGCGCATCGACGAGCTTCTTGTCGCAGGGAACGTTGTAGCTCTGAGCAGCGTACACGCGGAACACCGTCTCCCGGTACGAACGAGAGGGCCCCTCGTGCTCTTGATAAAGCCAGTCGCCACCGCCTCAAACGAAAGCAGCCGCAGCAGAAGGAAGGTCGAAGGAGGCGATCGAGGAGCTGGAGGGAGGCGGGGAAGGGGGAAGACGGAAGGAGACGATCCGATCAGAGGATTGAGTGCGCTTTTCGTGAACCCCACGCTTTGCCGGACAGACTACTCTTGCAAGACGCTTAAACGACATCGCTTAGTTGGTCAGTTGAGAATCAATGGCTCTACATGTTTTGGCGGTAATGTTGAAAATCAAAATCGCTTAGTTGGTGCGATCCGATCCATTCCCCTCACAGGGCACTCGACATCTCCCCTTTTTTCTGCCGTTTATATGATCCTTCTAACGTGGCAATGGATCCAGTTAAATTCATATATAAGTATATGTGTAGATGTTTTCACCAAAGAATATGCGTTCATATATGATTTCGTGAATTTTCATAGAATCAAATCTCTAATTTCTAGGTTATTAGATAGAGTCCCGTGCCATTGTACTAAGACTTGTTATTCCGCTACTTTTATTTTTACAAGAACCGAGAAATTATTAATAATTAATTTCATATTAGAAACAAAAAGACATTAAAAAATCCTTAAATATGAGTAAATTGACCACCATCACCTGCAAATTAATAAATCTTGTGAGAGATTCATGTATAAACTCAATCTACCACAAAATTTCATTAGCTTTTTTTATTTATTAATAATATTTATTTTTAATTATAATTTAAAATATTCACTTATACGTTAAACCGTCATTGACTAGGTTCGGCTCACCTGAGAATATTTCTATCTTGATGGAGGTCGGTAATGTACTGAATTTGACTCGTGAAAAATCTCCTGTGACCCTGAGACATGCTCCGGCGCAGATGTGGCGATGTACAGAGTGCCTACATCACGTGGACGTCATGCCACGTGGCAGGTGGTCCCCTGCTGCGAAGACCATGGGTTCACGTCACATGATCATCGGTGTCCCAAATAGGACGGTCTGACCATGAAGCCCTGTCTCCTCCAATATTCATCTTCCAGTTAATGTGGGGCCCTTCGGTGTATGCTTTCCCAAGTTGCCCCCCGGGGGTGGATGTGTGACATGTCTCTCGGTATTTATTGTTCCCAAGTGTTGCAACAAATCTAAAAATCTCTCACTAGCACATGGAAGACTTTCATGATTTCGGAAAGAATTAGAATTTGCTAATATTTATTATTTGACATCTAGAATTTAATAAATCTTAATTAATTAAGTGGATTTATTAAAAAAATAAAACTCTATTAATCTTTATTTCAGGAGAAGCAAGCAATACTATGTATATGCCAACCTAATATATATTCAACGATCATCGATAATGTGACGATCTGTCGAGACCTAATGTGTTCCAAACAATACGAATTTGATATTAGATATATATGGAAAAATCCTCGACACATAGGGAAACAAGTATGGATAAAGCATAAAATTTTACTTGATTAAAATAGAAAAAATATAACTGGTCATATCCCATAATGATGTAATAAGAAATGACCAATATAATTATTTTTATTAGCATTAATTGTGAAAATTATTCGGATAATTAATATTAATTTACACATTTGTCATATTTTGATTGAGACTTTCTCAAATCACGTAGTGAGGTGGGATCACTGAACTCCTTATTAAAATAGGAGCACGACCAAGAATATTACAAATCTCAAACTTCATTACAAACTCCACATAGAAAAGTGTCTCAAACGCGAATCACATACGAGGAAATTTATCAAAAACATCACACGAAAAGGCTGTCTCTCACTTGGACTCCAAGACCCTCACGGTTTCGTAGTACTAAGACAATTGATCAACTCGTACAAGACCCTATTTATAATACAAGACCATCCCATATTTGAACTCGTAGAAAACATTTTCTACAAGATCCGGGGAATTATTTAAGTGAGAAAATAATATCAACAGAACAATCCAAATAGCTTCGAAGTCCTGAATGTTATATACTTTCAGCCGTAATCTTGACCGTTAATTATTGTTCGCACTTCCCACCTGTATTTTGAATTTAATCTCAAACTCGTTCCTCCGATCTTTCTACCTCTAAGTTCTAGGTTATGGTTAGACATCCCAACAGATGCCAGTAACGCAGCGTTTGCAGCATCCGCGGATGAAAACCGAACTCGGCCACTGTATCGAGGATCGTCCCCCACGATGCATGCAGTACCAAGGCCGCTGGCACTGGCGCTTGAGAGTACTGCTGGCAAATTGAATGGCTTCATTGATGAGAAATATTTCCATAAAAGATGCAACAACTCTTAAAAATTACATTTTGTGCCATCTTTTTCACTCTTCCTACTCCCATCTCTTGTCAGCACCCCCAAACAAAGCTTCTTCTCCCTACGCGTACATATGTATACGTGCTAATCGTGTGTGTGTACATATGAGCAACCTTCTTCATCGGTAATCAACGGCGCCTTGTCAGTGTTAATGATCACATTTTTATTGTTTATACTGAAAATATTTCGTCGACACAGCCCATTAAATTTTAAAAGAAAAATATTAGCCAAATAATGGAGGGAAAAAAGATTATGTTTAACTGAAAAAACTGCCTTCTCCGACAATGGCATTTCCTTCATTTTGACCATTTTGTTTCTAGCATCAATCAACATAAGCAGAACCCATATATTTTTTCAGATTTAATTCTCTTTAATAATATTTTTTAAAAACATTTTTACTTTTTATTCTTGTTATTTTCTAGGTTCGTACGCAAACCTCTTATATTGATCTCGGATATTGTATTATTTATACAAGACATCACCGTCGCATATATTCTTGAGATCACTTCTTTCTAATTCCTCCATCGAATCTCAATCTTATGTTCTTTTCGTTGTTTGTGTCGTGGTACATCGGGTCTCACTAAGCTTCCAAACTCTTCATATAAATAAAGTGGGTCCTTTTGGTTGAATATGGTCGAGTTAATTTGGGGGGCAAAGGGGAGGCCCCCCGCGCCCGGCTCCCCCGATTGCATAATATATATGTACACATTGCCCGAACACTTGCATGTTCTCTTTAAGACCACCTTCCATGGCTTGCAAAACCATGCATTTAATGCCTCCTTCCACCACATCTATCTATATATATATATATATGTATGTATATGTATTCACGATACTGGGCTGCATACATTCACAAACCATCACACTCAACTTAGCTCTTGCCGAAGAACAACGCAGCCAGCCTAATAAAAAACCCTAAATCCACGGCACAGTCGAACGATCATTCGAGCTAAAAGAACTCAACCTCTGGAAATCCCATGGCTTGTAACATAGTTTCCCCGGTCTCCTTCCTCCTCCTCGCCCTGCTCCTTTCATCATGCATGATTTCCATGCATGCATGCGATGCCCGGCTTCTGGGCATCTCGGGCTTCCAGTTCGAACATCAGGAGCTTCTGGGACGTGGTTCCGAGTCAGGGAATGAAGTTAACGTTGAAGGAGAGATTCGTGACAGTCTGCTCGGTTCGAAGGTTGCTAACCCAGAGGATCCATGGACAGGTTGAATCGTTTTAGATACAGTACTGTCGTTTCTACAGACACACACACACACATATTTACAGACATCTGTGTTCTTCTAATATTTATATACGATGATGCTGCTTCACATAGTACATTTTTTTTCCTGTGAAAAAATAATACATAATTCTTTATCACTCACATAATACGTGTATATTGTTTTGTATGATGTATTTTTGTGTGTATTTATAAGCACACGTATAAAATGTGAAGGAGCAAAGATCAATGCATGGACTTGCATGGACGAATGATAGTTTCTGATGATACTGATCATCACGTACCATTACATTACATTCTCGTTTGGTAAGAAAGAATGAGGATACAATGAAATAGAATGAGTTATATATATATATATTATAATATATTATATTGAAATATTTACTATAGTCCATTCCATTCCATGGAAGGATCAATTTAAGGGTGCGCGCAGCGGCCTTTCAAATTCTGAAAAGCCTGTCAGATATTATACAAAATTTTACCGATTTTAGTTATATTTTTGTTAGATCATGTTACTTTACTTTTTGAAATCCATCCTTTAATTCTTCCTTCATCTTTACGCCCCTTAACTCGGTCTTATTTGTTTGTCCCTCATTCCATTCGTATATACCAAATATAACGTACATGCATATCGAGTTATGTATTCTATACTGTTCAGTGCAATAATGTTATTGACATGAAGCACGTGACCCATGCAGGAAATGAGGCCACTGTGTCCCCCAGCTCTCAGATAAACGCTCGAGCCACTGAATGGAAGGTAAATATTTTACCCACCATATTCATATTCATGGTAAACCCCCAAGATTTAAAAACAAAAAACAAAAATAAGTCAGATATGCATGCAAGTTTTAGTCCTATCAGTGTCGGATGCCATACCAACCATTCATACAGGTTATAAAATTTAGGTCTCTATACTGTAAATTAGTAACTCTGAGCCAACTATAAGCTCCTGAAAGATCATACTAATAAAAATTGAATTTTAAATGTCTTCATTTTAGATTGAAAATAATATTACCACACTAAACTTATTTTTTAAGAACGATTTAATCGATTTCATTATGTTATCCACCAGTGAACATAGACAGAGAAAATAGTTCCACAAGATTGTCTTTGCATACAGCCGGCATTGCATACGCATAGAGAATGACGGACGGAGTCCGAGCTTTAAAAAAAAAATATTATAAAGGACATTTATGAATTTATACGAGCATATAACAACACTAAGGAACACAGAAAAATTTCCACTATACGTAATGTGGCTTGACGTGACCATCAATATTCTGTGCAGGCGATTAGGAGGCAAGTGGGGGAAGAAGTGATGGCAAAGCCCGGGTCACGGGACGGTACCGTGGATTATGATGCTCTGGATTCCGTGGACAGTGATGTGGGCGAGCATACAGCGGTGATGGACTACGCGCAGCCCCACCGTAAACCCCCTATTCACAACGAGAAGCCATAAAACAAAAAGACAGAGCGTTTCCTTTCCAGTTTCCATGAATAATCCCCGGCCTGTGGATGGATATATGAATACGTGCATACACATAATATTTCGACTGCTTCATGTTCTCACCCGCCTTCGATTGGCCGTGGTTCTTTCAGCTTTATTTCCTCGGAGTTGTGACACAGCATTTCCACTGTAATAAATGAGTTGTTGTCCTGTACTAAGAAAATACCATAAGAGGATTAGTTCTTCGTTTAAACGATATGGTTTAACTCTCGAATAAAAGACCAACAGGTATTCGTAGATAAGATGACTTCTCAAACAAGCATTGGATTGCTAGTGGCCCGACTGAATTGATTGAGCCACTTGCCGATGGCTCCAATGAAACGATTGACCCACGTTTATCATGCGACCAATTTCAAAGCTACCTAGGCTTTGACAGTTGACAACATACCAGGCCGGCCTAAAGAAAGATCCAATCTTTGCTACTTCAGACATGACAACTCCCTAGCTGTAATCAATACAGAGCCGTTTTGCCGTGGAAGCACGGTCAGAACATGAAACAGATCAATCTCGAGTTTTCTATCCAGCTAGGAAGAAAATAAGAAGCAAGTGTTCAAATAACTTGCTGCGTGTGCATGAGTTAAGCTAACCTGGCTGCTTACGAGGTTGAAGAAAACTCTGAAAGCTAACCATGACAGGCCACTTTCTTCCATTAGCATCTGATAGGGATTCAGGTAAGCTGGAGTTTCTGCCTCAGTAGAATCAACTTCCGATGGGGATTCAGTGTAGATTCTGCTCCAGGAGAATCATATCAATTACTGCAGCTAACAATGAATGGTTTAATAGAGTTGATAAAGTTGGATGCTGATTCCCAGCTAGAGATCGATCTCTCCGCCATGAAGGGTGAAGAAGTCGGGATTACGCTTCACAATCACTTCATACAAAATCACCTGAAACAACAGAAAATTACAAAATGATATTGAAAGGGTAATTCTACCATTCCTGATTACTAAATCAAGTATGTCTCAGGCTTTTGCCTGATAAATTACATGATGACAAGTCAAAGATTAAACATGGTCACATTTTCTCAACTATTTGAGGCACAGATATATGACAGTACTGGAAACAAGGGAAGCAAGAATAATACATTTGTAACTTCCAACAGATTTCTCCAAAGTGGCGGAGAAGGCAAACATTTAGAGGGGGCCACAATCACATTGCATAAACCTTTTACTGTGCCTAAAGTTTCATTTGTAAAGACTCAAATGGTAGCTATCAGTTGTAATGGTCCATGGTGTTTGAATTGTTGGACCACAAAATAGCTGGCATAAAAGAGGCAGGGACTTTAGAAATGAAAAGCAAAGGGACAAGCAAAGCACGAGACATATGTAACAGCATGTCCTTGCTCCAACAACATCATTGTGGAAACTTGATAAATGTTATGGCATAGGCACGACAGATGTAAGCAGAAAGTTAACTGATATTGACACAGAACATAACCAGAAGGACCTATTGTTGGAAGCAAGACATAATAATAAAGCGGCAATATCTAAGAATTATCTTAGATGAACATGCCATGTGCATGTGCTCTGAAATCTAGATAGCCATTACGTGTCCAGGGGTTCACCTATCGATGATATCTGAAAACCCAGTGTAATTGTAATTGAAAAATGTGACAGTACATGGGAATAATGATTTACATGCAATGGCATGGGACGATGATGATAGATGGAAAGCTTCAGAGGCATTGCATGGATTACAAGCAGAAAAGTAGAGGGATGTTATAAACTCTTTTCTGTTCCAGCAGCTTTTTGGGAAGGGCACAAAACTAAAGACTAGTGAGAAGCAGAGAGGATTTACTGGAATCTCAGACTTCATTCCAACACGTGTCACTGCATTGTGCTCAAATCCACTTAACATCTGTGAAGTCTCTTCAGCAGCTAGCCTCACGCAAAATCAAGGGATAGGAAAAGCCTGGAAAGTAATTCAGAACTCAGGTCTCTAGCACGCATGTTCCTTCAGTACATTGCCAAACTGCAAATATACAGTCATCCCTGATGAAAAAAAGGTAAATAGATGCACTATGAAACACATATGAAGGTTACGGTGATTCTTAGGTCATGTGTTGTGTGTTAAAGCGAGTTAGAAGATTTTCTAAGTAGCTGAATTGACTCCAATTGCGAGGCATTGTTCAGGAATATGACATCACAATTTGTCTCAAGCATGCCAAACATCACTAACACAACTCAAGTTGCAGGACATTTTACTTGAAAGAAACTTCCCCAAAAAGTTGCTGCACCTTTTCTCAGCAGGCTAAACAGAAATAAGAACATGATGTCCTCCATTCTTCCAACATGTGGAGCTTTCAATAGTTTCAGAATAGCCTGTCCAACACATTAAAAAAGCATTCTTGTACCCCTGGCCTCCTGTAGCCAACTTGATTATTTAAACACTGGGTAGAGGTTGTCTCAGGCTGTCCAAAGAATGCACTTCTTCGGCAAGAAGATAGGCCTTGAAGCAGGAAATCATCGTGTGTAATTGACATGCATTAGGGAAATAGCTGGCTAAAAAGATTAGCCATGATATGGTTCCAAATGAAAACCACCCAGTGATCGTATGCCTTCTAAGCAGAAAATCATTTAACAAAATTGAGCCTTATGCCAGCATCAAACAAAAAACAATTTTGAGACGAAAGAACTCAATTCGAAAAAGAAAGGAGGTACTCGTATGTTCAGGGAGAAAAACTAACTGTTGAATTTCTTTTTTGGTGCCTTGCATTGCTCAGCAAGAACAGATAGTTCGTCAGGCATCTAGTCGAGCACTGTCCTAGGAGAAATAAGCAAGACAGATAAGGCAGGAGAGACAGCTTCTGAGGTTCCAGACAATCAGGGAGAGACTTAAGAGGTTACCTGAACAACAACAACGTAACATATTGAATTGTTGCGACCCCTGCAATCAGTTGTATTAGCCGGGACTCGAGTTTAACCTGACATATGAAGAAAAAAGTTCGCTCAAAGATCGCGAGGATCTTATAGGCTTCACAAGTTTCCTGGAATATTCCCCATTTCCTACAGCGAAATACATTGATTGAATCCAAGCAGGATACGCATTCCCTAATCGTGAAATGCGGAAGCAAATTTAAGGGCCAAGTGCGGTAAAGGATTGACTTCCAATGGTGAAATCACGACCAGGGAAAAAAAAAACAACCGTAACGATGCTTTTACACAGATGATCGATGGAATGCGCTCTGAGTATGTCAAAGCGTTCTTCCAAAGTTCTGTAGAAGTAATCACTCGGCAATCTCTAGAAGAGGAAGTCTCTGACTCCGTTACTCGTCAGAATAGCGGAGAGTAAAGCTTCCGTCTTTTGATACATCGGCTGCCTCACCGTAGTCCGCGACGGGAGAGGAAGAGATGGATCGGGAGAAGGAGAGAACGTCGGAGAGGTAAGAGTTCGAGGCTCGACATACTTTTGAGCAGCCGAGCTTGAATGCACTCCAGCTCCGCGAGTTCTTCCATTGCCGTCCAGCTCCAGCACTCATTCTCCCCTCGTCTATCACCGCCGCCGTCGATGCCCGTCCGTTGTGGATTGACCGCTGACTGCAACTGCAAATCCGCGGGACACCAGTCGTCTTCACTCTTCCGGCGAGTACAACGACTACGGGCTTTAGAGGGCCGTCATTTGGGCCGGGCCGCATCCTCGTTCTGTTGGGTCCGAATTTCCATCCGCAACCGAAGAAATTTAAAGTACAGGAGAATCGGTGGGTCCGAATTACCGATAATACTTATTTTATCACAAGATATTGGATGTACAGCATTTTTTTTCCTTAGTCAAGGCGAGGCAACAAACTATCACAAGACAGACTATCAAGGATGGATCGAGAAACTTGGTTCAAAGAGGTGAAATTCCATAGGACACTAACATGATGAGTTTAGAGGCAAAATATATAGGATAGTTCAAGGCAAATTCAAGTAAAATATACATAATATATTAAGGATTTTTTCAACTTCAAGGGAGCGCTCGGCCTCCGCCCCCCCTAGGTCCATCCCTACAGACTATTTCTTCCATTTTGGGACTAACAACTATACAAGCCGAGCTTCCTTTCACTTAAGTCTACAAGAGTTTGAACTCATTTCCACCAAAGAACTAAAATTTTAGATGATATAAACTCTAGTTTCCTCTTTTAACTCAATTAACATGGAATTTAATCATAACAAGTAAAAATTCAATATCTAGAAACTAAGTAAACTATGACTTTTGCTTAGAAATAGCTCCAGAGTTTCTTGCATTAATTCAACAGCCTTTGATTCAACCTAAGCATGAAATCAGTGTCAAGTGGGAATTACCTCCTCCAGGATGGTTTAGATTGAATACTGATGGGTCTGCTTTAGGTTGGCCAGGTAGAGCTGGTGCTGGTGGTTTAATCAGAGATGATAATAGTTGTTGGGTTAAAGGTTTCAGTAGGTCCTTGGGGATATCAAACAATCTAACAGTAGAATGTTGGGCCCTCCATGATGGTCTTCTTTTGGCATGTGAAATGGGCATCCAAACTCTGACAGTTGAGTTGGATGTCATGGTAGTTTTTGAGTTAGTTTGGGGAAGTTCGGAGGAGAATCTATTACTTAAACCTCTTATTTTGGATTGCAGGATACTTAGTCAGAGATTTCGAGCACTTCAAGCAAGGCACATCTTTCGAGAAGCAAATGGAGCTGCTAACTTGCTTGCTGGTCATGCTAGAGATGTTATTAGCATAGATGAAGATATCGTGTTTTTTGCTAAGCCACCAGTGGGGTCTCTGATATTTTGCTTTGGGATAGGATGAGAATGCCCGCTCCCGTAATTGTGTCCATGAGCTAGGCTGTTTTGGACTACTTTTAGTATTTATTACTACCCCTCTAACCAAAAAAAAAAAAAAAGAGTAAACTATGACTACTAATCTATATATATAAAAACTACCGTGAACTAGTCACTGAATTGTTTAACAACTTAACCTAATAATTCTCAATCAACAATTCAAATAAATAATCTAATCATTAATAATCATTTTTGCCAGCTGTTTAATGGCGAATGAGTTGGCTATAAAATTTTCCAACCTATGCAAGGGTAAAACTTTCTCAAAGATGGCCATAGATAGCACTCCAGTCCAGATGTAATTGGAGTGAAAAAATTTCCTCATTATGATCATGTCTCATTTTAAAAATGATGTACGGCAATGTGGTTAATATATATATATATTATATCTATTGTACCCGACATCGTAACAACCACTGGACTGTGTATTATATAATATGGGATCTGCCATTAATCCCCATATACAGGCTACTGAGGGAGTCAAACCTTGGATCTGATTTATTACATATTATCAACTTACCAACGGATCTGCTACCTCTGGGAGGCTGGCAATGTGGTTAATAAGGATTAACCAACACAACTCTTGGCTCACTAAATGCTGAATAAGAGACATGCATTAAATAGAGCTGGGGTTTCTGAAATTGAAAAATTTTAGATTTTACTCTTCCTGTCTCTTTAGTCTTTTCCTTCTTCCTTTTTTTCGATTGACAAATCTCTTTGGTCATCGAAGAAGAATGTGAACTTGGGAAAAATATTTAATCTCCGTGTGTTTAGATAAATCACCATACTGTAAGGACCAGGCATACATTTACCTTACTACATCACTGGAAAAATTAAAAGACAAGAGAAGAAGAACAAAAATTGAGCAATGGCATGGCTATACCCCCAGCAATTATTCTACGAAAATAAAGGAAAACATCGAAGCGAGCATTATTGAGTCAAAGCCTCTGTCTGTCCTCATAACAATCTCTCAGATTTCCAGTTGACTGGTCAACTCCAAGATGGTCTTGGCCGAGGCTTGGAGCCTATGAGTCTCCCCGTCGTCCAGGTGCACATTGGTCACGCCCAGCACACCGTTCCGCCCAAGCTGAGCAGGGAGGCTCAAGAACACGTCTCCACCATCGATGCCGTAGAACCCCTTAGCGAGGACCGAGACCGGGTGGATCCTGCGCTGGTCCCGGATCAGGGTGCGGGCCAAGCTTGCCACGGAGTAGCCGATCGCCCAGGATGTGTAGCCCTTGAGGCGTATCACCTCGTACGCACTGTCTACGACCTCCTTGTGGATGTTCTCTAGGGTTTCCTTCTCGTAGGCTATCTGTTGCTTCTCGAGGAAGCTCAGGATCGGGACCCCGCCGACGCTAATGCTGGACCATAGAGCCACCGAGCTGTCCCCGTGTTCTCCGACAATGTACGCCTAGACAATATTGCAAATAATCATCAACGTGCATGGAAATGTTATTATACGCGTGCATGGACTGGGTAAGGGCATGAAAAAAATTAGACAGTTCTCAGACCACCTACCTGAACATCCTGGGCATTGACATCGAGATGGTCAGCGACGAGGAACCGGAACCTCGAGGAGTCGAGGTTCGTGCCCGAACCGATAACCCGGTTTGAGGGAAACCCCGACAGCTTCCATGCAACGTAGGTGAGTATGTCCACCGGGTTCGACACGATTAGGAGGATCGTGTCTGGGGAGTACCTCACCAGCGGTGGGATGATGGACCGGAACAGCGCTACGTTCCGGTTGAGGAGGTTGAGACGGGTTTCTCCGGGCAGCTGGCGGGCACCGGCGGTGACGATGCAGAGGTCCGACCGGGCAGTTACGGCGCAGTCGACGTCGGCGATGATCTTGGTGCGGGGGAGGAAGGCGGCAGCGTGCTGGAGGTCAAGCATCTCGCCCTGGAGCTTGTCGGCCTGGGCGTCGACAAGGACGAGCTCGTCGGCGAGGTCCTGGGTCAGGATGGTCTGGGCGATGGCCATGCCGACATTGCCGGCACCGACGACGGAGATCTTGGTGTGGCGCTTGGTGGGGGAGGGTGGGGCGGCGCTGTATATGGGCCTGAAGAAGGCCTGGGTCAGGTCCAGGCCGCCGGGGCCGAGCGACGATGCGGATGTGCTCTTATGCATTTTCCTTCCTTTTTTTTTTCCCTTCGGTGGGAGTAGGTTTGATTGATTTTTCCGATGATGCAGTGAGCAGGGAGGAAGAGGAGATGTTCTTATACGAGTGGGGGGGTGGGGGTAGCAGACTGAACGGGAAAAAGAAATAGATGGAAAGATGACGGCGAGGATTTTCGAAATTAATTTTTGTTAACTTATTTTTCCAGCATCACCTGAGAATTATATAAGTATGATGTTTCTGTGTGCCCACCAAACAGTCTACGTGTTTATTGGCCTAATTGGTCCAATCGAGACAGTCGGTGGTGCCTTTTTGTGGTATGCCAGATTATAATTTAACGAGAGATTATTACATCAGCTCGACTAGTCACGTTATTCGTGAACTTTATTAACGAGTATTTAATATATTATTATTAAATATCATATCATCTTTATATATTCCTTAATAATTATTATTTTTTAGGAATCATTTGACATATTTACTTATATATAAACATTCATTAATTAAATTCACCGTGTTATTTATAACTTCTGTCCACCTAAAAATTTCACTTATTTATCTGTCAAATGTCAACAAAAAGCACGACGTTCATTTTCTCCAAGTGCTTTTTTTTTACACACACACAGCTCCACATTTAAAGTTAGCGACTCGATTTATTAAAGGTTTAAAATCTTAAATTACTTTCACAATATTTGTAATAAAAAATTACTAAAAAAGGGGTATTTAATTATTTTAATTAAGTATTCTGTCCGAGATTCAAACATAGGGAATTAGGGAGGGGGTCAAACCACGCGCGCATATCATAGCAAAACAGGGCCTGGTGTCGGAAATAACGCAGCCACAATGGAATGGATTCTGTTGGCAAATATTTCTGGAAGATAGGCTTTAAGGGAATTACCCTCTCTTATCATTTTCGCAAAATATCAGGATGTTCCAACTTTCCTCGAACGTGCACGGATGCAACTTCAACGTTGTAAGTGATCGGGATCCGATTATCAAAGTTCTGATTACATCATTTTCCGGACTGCTTAATTTTTACTTGTTATTTTTCACACGCGCCTCTGAATTTAGAACTTTACATCGGCCTCATGCAGTGTGGATCTAGCATTAAGCGTGAAGAACATGTTCTGATTATCAGTCAAATTTAATTCGATGACCCTCTGCATAACTTATCAAAGTATTAGTCAACATTTTAAAAATCTAGAAGAGGGAAATGGGCGCTTGTCTTGTCGTGCACCCAAAGAAAAGAAACATGAGGAGAGAGTTTTTAATAAAGCCGGTGTATCACATGACAGTTGATATTACAGCTCTCGTTAGAAAAAAGTACATATCTATTATGATTTAATAAAAATTAGAAATTATTATCTATTTTATATAAATATATAGAATACATATATTTTACTCTTAAAAGTAATACCCCGTTAACATATGGACTGCCCCCACGGACGACTTTCACGAAGGTGATAGGCCGGTCAGGACCCAGGGAGTCACTGTTGACCGTACGACTGCTTTTCTCGAGCCAAAAAATTCAATCCCGTGGGCGACGGCAACTTTCTTCCAGTCTGGGCCATCGATTGGCTCACCCTTTTCAAAGCAACCTTACTTTTCTTCTCCATGACTTGTGCTGGACATTTTTATTACATTCTTCATTTCAATTGTTTTCTTACCAAGAAATTAATATCACAAACAATATTACTGCACCGAATCTAACAAGTTACGGCCCATCCTAACACTACTACTCTAATCTAAACACGTTTAATTTTGGAATTACGATAAGATCTATTATGATATACTGTCACGATTGCATTTGGATATCTTAAATTCAATTTAAGCTGTAAGATGATTAGTCTCTTCTTTTAGTGGGATGCTTAAATGGAACGGAAAGATAAAACCTGATTCCAGCACCCTGTTTTAGTTTCTTCCCCCTTCTTCTTCCTCTTTATTTCCCACTGAGTCAAGGCATAAACGTTCTGGAGACCGCCTCTTTCCTTTAAGTAAGATCTCGGGCTCGAATCTTATTAATAGAGAGAATTCCCATTATGAGAAATTTATTCATTAATGTGTCTACCCATGTCGAACTAGATTAATCAGATATCATTATATTTCTAGATGCTAATGGGACAAAGAAATGTGTCAAGATTCATGTCAAATTTTCGGCCCTTTTTTCCAAATCTCGGACAATTTTATTGGGCTTGAAAGCCCGAGTCCAAGGTCCAATAACAACCCCTACCGGTTCTCATCTGATCATCTGTCCTTAGAATTTCTCAAAAACTCACAAAGCTTTTAAGTGCCACCCGGGGGGGGGGGAATGAATGCTCCTGGGGGGGGGCCAATCTGATTTATGAAACTGTGTATCGGCATGCAACCATTACAACTTTTATCTGCGCGACGATGGTCTTTGAGTTCAAATCTCAATGAGAACTCTAACGCTCGACTTGAGCTCCACCGTGAGGCACATCCTCATCTCAAGCGGCACTCTCGCCGAGACTTCAACTCAAGACGCGCATCCCGAGAATGGGATTTGAGGTTTTCAACGGATCAAGAGCATCAATTTCCTCAAGCAGTGTATCTTTTCAAGGATAAAATTGTGTGAGTTATACATTTAAAAAGTTGATTGTGCTAAGCAAAAATCATAAAGCAATTGAATTGAAGGGAAGAAGACACAATAAAGAGAGGTTTCATTTATAGTAGTAAACTTATTCATCACTTTTTCATTCCATAACCCCGACAAATGTGATAATTTGCAATAGTAACAAGTTGTTGCTTAGCTTACACACTAATCACACGCACCAATGGATTGACTCACACACACTATATATCATAGTACGGATGCATATGCAATGCATGCCAACATACGTAATTAAACACCAAGCAAGCATATATAAAGGAAGAGCCACTACGTACATGACCAGACACAGACAAACAGCGGGAAGATGTAGCTGAGTAATTGATATCTCTCAATGCTTAGGCACATTGGAAGCCCCTCGGCACACTGTTGCCGCAGACATTAAGGAGCAAGCTGAGGGAGAGAGGAATGTTCAAGTTGATCCCGAGGATGTTGGCCCTGATGGCAGTGCAGAGGCAGATCGCGGCCTCGAGATCGACCAGCCCTTGGATGAGGGTGCAGCAAGGCGTAACCGGTGGCGTCCCGATGGTGATGTTGAGGAGGCCGTTGAGAACGTCGGCACAGACACCCAACTTTAGGGCATCCCTAGGGCAAGTGCCCGGTGTGGACGGGCTCGGTGTGGATGGGCTAGGTGTGGACGGGCTCGGTGTGGATGGGCTCGGTGTGGAAGGGCTTGGGGTAGGCCTAGGCCTCGGGCCAGGACGGCACGAGCCACAGGCGCTCGCGTGGGTGAAGAAGAGGATGTTGAGAGTGAGGAAGAGGGACAGCGCTGTGGTCTTCGAAGCCATCAACTCTCTCTTTAATGATTCGAGTAAGGCCGGATATCTGCTAATGATACTCTTAAAAGTTTAGATGGCTCTTATAGTCGGGATGGATAGAATTGGAGGGAAGGCTAGGGTTTTTATTTGCGAGGAGAAGGTTGATATCTGAATGTTGAAGAAATCTTTAATTGAATGGGATTTGTCGATACCCTCAGAAATTCTATTCTCCCCATGTGTGAGCTTGGCCGGGATCGTTAGCTGGCAGAAATCGGAGAATTTTGGAGGTTTATAGAGATTTGATGAATATGTACATTGACTTTGGCGGTGTTGTTTTAGGATCGATTGTGATTCAAGCAATCATTTCGTCTCTTCCTTTCCTTAAGGGGTGTTTAGTTGGTTGTAAGGTGGGTTATAATTTCATTCCACTTTACACCACAGATTATAATATTTATTTGTAAATTTCATTATAATATAAAATTATATGGGTTAATACTTTATAATGTAGTTAGTAATGTCTTTATATTTTTTTTAAAAAAATAGCATTCATAGATTATAATCAACTTTATATTTGTTTAACCTATACTCAGTAAATTTTACAATTAACATTACATTTTTTTCAAACACAATAGTTTCGTATTCCCATCAATTTTCTGAGAAAACTTTACTATAGTTCCAATTTTACCCGCAATCTAACAATACTCGAACTATTGTATTCTAGTTTTATGTATAAAGAAAATTCATAATCGAAAGGATTCTTTCTCTAGCACATCAACCTCACATAAATATGAATTTTTCAGTGATAAAAGAGCCCATGAACCCAGTACAAGAACAAGAAATAAAGAAAAATAAATAGGTAAATAACTCTTACAATTATAATCGAACTCAAAACTTTTAGGTTGAGTTAGAGTCTTATATATATATATATATATATATATTAGTATACTAAGATAACATCCTCAATATGAATTCACTATCACTCTCGATGCAAGATATATTTGACTCCAGTAACATGATAAGACCAGTTCTAACTACAAAATCTTACTATCATACATATATATATATAAGGATATGCTATGTATATAAATGTTGGTCATGGTAATAACCATTCAAGAACGTCACTAACTAATTACTAATGTACAGATGGACTGACTGAGATGGTTTTACTTCTCTTTCTATCATACGATATCTCGAGTTCAGTTCAATTTAATAAAAATATAGTCACACTCTGTTTAGTTTTTACCATTTGGTCGATCGAGTTTGTTAGAACTTGAATTAATCTGATCCTTCGAATGCACAGCCAGAAGAAATTCAACCGACAGTATGGACGGTCACCGAGCTCTTAATTTTCGGTACCACCTTGCAAACATCATCATCGTCATCACGGAAAGTAGTAATAGGAATAATCGGATTCACTGTGGACCCTGCGGTTGCATAGTGGAAGTATCACGAGCACTTCCAAGAACACAGAGCCATGGGACCCCCCAATCACTCAGATTCACCTAATTGTGCAAAAATGTATAAGAAATTAATCAACTAATCAGTTCAAAAATCCCATCTCACAAAATGTATGGATGGATTTAATTTCCACATGCAGATATTTTCTTTTTTGTCCCTTACTTTGGGAAAATATAAAAAACAGGACTTGTGTGGATCTAAATTATCTTATTTTACCTCTTCACATGTTATTTTACTCTTCATTTTATCTTTTCTTTAATTTCACATCCGTAAACAAAGATTCTAGATCCGTCCTTCTCCCGATTTTCACGCCCTGGGAAGCTAAGCTGATCCAAGATAAAGATCCTCGATTCATCAATCTCTAAAGGTGGGTCTTCACCGAAAGTTTTCATCGTCAAACCCTAGTGATTTTCCCTGTCCGTGTTTCTTTAGTTGGTGGCTAGACATTCACTGTCCAATCAGGTAATAAAGCTAACAGTTAAAAAGAATAACTTATCGGTATGTGTGGTATACATAGAGGCTGTCCGACCTGATTTCAAGTTTACTTGCCCGAACCGACTAATACTAGCTGGTCAATGCAAAGGCGTCTACAGACCATCGCTCCGGTAACCCAGAAGTCTAGGCGATTACCGAGTCGTCGGATTACCAATGTCTCCGATTTCAGTCATATCAATCAAGTTGTACACCCACTCTATGAGAATATCTTCTGATCTGGTACATATATGGCCACCTTTACATCATCACCTACCTATAAGGTGGCCATAGAGTCGATTATCAAATATCATATTCCTTATGTACTCAGTATCTACACTTTTTTCATCTACAACATCTAATTTAAGTATTGGAAGGTTGACCCGGGACTTAAACCTAGGCTCGACTTCTTTGTAGGTGCCCAAAAACTCCAACATGAATTCAAAACCCGCTCTAAGACTCGATGACTGGATGGCTACCTAAAGGACCCCTCAATATAAAAAAATATTCCCCAAAAAAATTCTTAGAAAATGGAAAGGGGTTTGAGATTTTATAGTGTTTCCCTTAGCTGACAATACTAGGGACTCGTCGTGAGGTCAAATTATGCCCAAGAAAATGAAAAAGTCCGAGTGGATGATATAGTTCACGGGAGTTCTTAGCATTTAATTATTGGTGAATCTCGTGATTATCTGCCTATTGCTAATGCTAATTTTTCACTTAAAATCCACATTAAGGTCGTTGTAGTACGAAATCAGTGGTGATACTCTCTGCCAAGGATAATTCAAACTACAAGATTAAAGAAGCGCAAGAAGGCCCATCCATGTCAGTAAACAGGAACGACAAAGTAGAGAAAATTCTTTTTGATACAGTTAACTTGCGACTGAGAAGTAATGAATTTTTATCAGTGAAATTTATCGTACCCCTTTATCCGGCCGTGGTAGTGCTACACCATTTTTCTAAGCTCATGGTGCCTATAAGCCCGATGAGGGCCTGTAAATATGTGTGAAAATTGATAGGGCGTTGGTCTATTTTCAGACATCGGCTCGGCCCATTAAATCGTGTCTTCTTTAGGCCTCATCTCATTCTCACTAGTATTTGCGGTGGAATTTGGTCAATATTCATCGGTGAAATTCATCAATAGGTCCGATTAGGGGACCGGTCGGTGGCATCAGTGGGTCCGACTCAAGAATTTGGTTGTGGGTCTGGCCCAGAATCCGGTCGAAGGATTAGCCAGGGAGCTTTTCAACGGACTGGCAATGGCATGGTCTATTTCTATTATTCGGCTGCGGTCATAATCAAAACCGACCTGGTAATTAGTCCTTTTTCTTGAATTAAAATTAATCATTCTTACTTTTACCCTTCCAATGAATCAAAATAATTCCGATGAGAGTTATGAACCCCTCGCTAATAATACGAGACGCATGCATAGCATAGCTGGTTAGGAAGAGTCACGTGTGGAAATTATGAGAATCAGATTTTTCAAAACTCCTAACTTCCAGCAGAGTCCTAATAGATTCTAACCAGACAAGTGGGTGATTGCATGGATGGACATGCTCGTGAACGATGCAGTACGTACTAGATCTGAAGTAGAAGGCTTCTAACAAGTATCGACTGGCTCTTATGAACTAACACGAACGACTAACCATCTTATTGACTCCTTTTACTCCAATCCCGTGATAGAAATCCTAATCCCGAACCTGTCCCAGTTGTAAAACACCTTTTTTGGGGCCGGGAAACTTAAATGTACCACATCGATAGTCCCACATCAGTTATGTTGTTTGACAGTAGTTTGGATATGCGGTAGGCGGTCGGTGCCATCAGGTAGCTGGTAACACTGCGTAAAAGACAACAGTCCAATGCTAGAGAAAAGGCCTTGGGAAAAAAGCTCATATTTTCATTCATCATAAGAAATGATTGCACCTTGGAAATATGGCTATGTTTTTATTTTTATTTTTATTGTGATGAGTGTCACTTGGAAATATAACTTAGAACTATTGGGCAATTTTACATATATTCTTTTTTTTTTTCCGGGCAAAGAGGCGAAGGATATGGACAAATGTGATTGGAAGATCTCCAGCAAAAAAGCGATAGTTTTATGCCACGTGTCACATCCTCCCAGATTGCCTTTTTTCCACTTTTAGGTTTCCTGTTTCCAGTTTCTATATGAGTAAATTGATTAACTCATCCCTGAGAGATGCGCTGTACATCAACTTCATCATTTTCTAATTTTGTACATCAATTCCGTCCTTCTGAACATCAATTAGGTCCGCTGAACATCAATCGCATCCTTCTGAACATCAATTTGGTCCGCTGAACATCAATTTGGTCCGCTGAACATCAATTTAGTCCGCTGAACATCAATTTGGTCCGCTGAACATCAATTTCGTCCGCTGAACATCAATTCAGTCCTCTTGAACATCAATATCGTCCTTAATGAACATCAATATCGTCCTTCCTTAGCGAAATGTTAACGTCGTTACCCTTTGAAACTTCTCATTTTCATATAGGTACTTGACAGATTGAAATTTGAAGGTTGAAGGAGTAATTGACTAATTAGTCCCTTAGAAATTATATGTACATTAAGTTAGTACTTTTCTAATTTTGTACATCAATGTAGTCCTTTTTTTCTAAATTTGCAGATCATCGCAATTTTTGAGGATTTTTAAATGTGATAACTTAAAAACTGTCCAACGAAATCAAGTATTGTAAAATCCTACATGTTCCTAGAATTATGGGTAATCTATGATGTGGAGAATTTAATTAAAGAAGGCATTAATGATGAACTTAATCTTTCTCTCTCTAACTTGATGAATATATAAAGATATCAATAAACAATTCAATATCATCTCTTTCTATGAGCTACCTTTCATGAGTAAACATTCATACAAGTTACA
Source organism: Lagerstroemia speciosa (assembly GCA_037672795.1). Classification (NCBI taxonomy): domain Eukaryota; kingdom Viridiplantae; phylum Streptophyta; class Magnoliopsida; order Myrtales; family Lythraceae; genus Lagerstroemia; species Lagerstroemia speciosa. The sequence goes on along the minus strand of CM075289.1, from coordinate 9,707,222 downwards.
TCTCTCTCTTTGAGATCCTTTCAAGTATTATACGAGTCATATCTTAATCTTTCGCTATCCCTTTCGTGAGAAAGAGGTGGTAGTGATTGAGAAAGAAAGGGAAATGAACATGATAGGGAAAAATGTGAGAATGATGTGTGCATGTGTATTAAGGAGGAGAGAGAGAGAGGGGTTGGGATGATGTGTGGTAGAGAGAGAAGTGGGAATGATGGGGTAGAGAGGTAATAGTGATTGGAGACGAAAGATAAACGAGAAAGATGGGGAGAGAAGTGGGATAATAATATGTGTGAATTTATATTATAGGATAGAGACAGATAGGAGTGATGTGGGCTAGAGAGGGGTAAAAATAATGTGGGGTGGAGTTATGAGGAGAAGAAAGAGAGAGAGGGGGAGGGAGATGAGAAGAATATATGTGCATGTGTGTTAAGAGAATGGTGTGAATGATAGAGGAGAGGGGGGGAAAAGAGTAGATGAGAAAAAGAGAGGATGGGAAGAATGTGCATGAGAAGGGAGAGAGATGGGGGAGAGATATATATATACATATACGTGTATGCATATGTTTTGAGATAGAGGTGAAAATAGAGGAGAATAGAAATAATAAATACGAGAGAGAAGATAAAGAAAGAGATAGATATATTTGTGTGTGTGGAGACTGAGAGAGGAGTGGGAATGAGGAGAAGGGGGAGAGGGGGGGGGGGGGGGACAAGGGAGGAGGGAAGGAGGAGAGAGAGAGAGAGAGAGAGAGAGAGTGAGTGGGGAAGAAGGGGGAGGGAGGAGAGAGAGAAAAGGGGGAGGAGGGGGAGGGAGAGAGAGAGACGTTTTTGATGGTCAATAATCACCCAAGAATGAAGGACGAAATGAATTGATGTATCAAATATAAGTGGAAGGACGTTTTTGATGTTCAATGATTTTTCCGTAAAAAACAGACGGCTTTTAGCGACGGAAGGACTTGTACGATGTACAATAAGGATATATATGATGTTCAAAATAATTAAGGACTGAATTGATGTTCGGAAGGACGGAATTGATGTTCAGAAGGACGAAATTGATGTTCAGCGGACCAAATTGATGTTCAGAAGGATGTGATTGATGTTCAGCCGACCAAATTGATGTTCAGAAGGATGTGATTGATGTTCAGCGGACCAAATTGATGTTCAGGAGGACCCAATTGATGTTCAGAAGGACATAATTGATGTATAAAATTAGAAAAGGATGAAGTTGATGTACAGCGTATCTCTCAGGGACGGACTAATCAATTTACTCTTTCTATATAAAGGCCACCAGCTTCATCCCCGTTTCAGTGCCACTGATTACCCTTCTCGGAAGTCTACTGTTTTCTCCAAACTTCACCAGGGTATCTTCATTCTTCTCTCCATAGCCACCGGATGGCTCTCCCTTAACCGCAAGGCGAAACCTTACCAGATGTTTGGGACTACAAGGGCCGGCCGGCTGGACCAGTGCCGCCATGATTTTAGGTCTTAGTCTTACTCTTATGTCTCAGCTGAGTTATCAAAATCTCTCATCTATTAATTTGAAGATTTCCTTATACCTTCCATTCCATAATTAATCTAATACTGTCCTCTAAAGTGTTGAGACATGCTAGAGACTGACCACACTGGGAATCGTGGTTAATCTGGTCATGTACAGGACGGAAACATGCACCTGACCAATGCCACCTTGGCCAACACCGTCACGAACTTCTTCGGGACATCGTTCATGCTCTGCCTGCTCAGAGGTTTCATAGCCGATACGTTTCTCGGCAGATCCGAGACCTCTCCCTGTCGCTTGAAGCCATCACCACCTTATGATAATTTGCCGAAACCACACAGGACTCTAATAATCTTGATGTGTTACTGGCTTCCAATCTTGTCTCCATGGTTCTTCCATCAGGTATCGCACTATTGCAATCTTTGCGGCGGTTCAGGCACTCGTAAGTGGAAGCGGTTAAACACATTGATGATCATTACCTATACATACATACATACATATATATGTATGCTTGTGAGACCAGGGTTTAAAATTCAGTATCTTAAGGTTTGATAAGGTGGAGATTACATTTTCAAATCCTCTATACTATAAATATGGTAGAACGGACTATTTGAGTTTGGATATTGACAAACGTTGATTTTTTAAACTATACTAAATTTTTTGTGGTTCTGCATTGATAGGCTAGCATTATAATTTATTATTCAGTTTATCTAATGTGTTTGCAGTTGAACACGAAAACCCGAATATAATATAGTAGGTTTGGTTAGGGTCGTCATTATTGTTACCATTCTTATCGCCCAACATATGTGTGTGCATATATATATATACACATATATTTATTGGCTTGTTGAGACTTTGGAGATATATGATAATGATATGATTCCTCGTTAACATTTTCATTTAGGGTGTCACCATGTTGACCATCTCCACCACAGTACCAGGACTCCGACCACCGGAATGCGACCTAAGAGGCAGGCAGTCCTGCACCCCGGCGAGCAGCACACAGCTGCTGGTTCTCTACATAGCCCTCTACACTATCGCCCATGGGAATGGTGGCCTAAAGTCGAGGGTCTCAGGTTTCGGGTCAGAACAGTTCAATGAGTCGGACAAGAAGGAAAGGGCCAGATGGTAATCTTCTTCAATTGGTTCTTCTTCTCGATAAACACAGGGGTACTCGCAGCCATCACAGTCCTCGTGTAATACCAGATAACCTCGGGAGGCAGTGGGGATATGGGATTTGCACAGTTGCGATGGTGGTCGGTCTAATTGTGTTCGTATTGGGCACTAGGAGGTATCGTTTCAAGAAGCTTGTCGGGAACCGGCTGACACAGATCGCAGCGATGTTCTTGGCCGCATGGCAGAGAGGCACTTGGAGTTGCCTTCCGATGCCTCGCTTCTGTTCAACACTGATGATCTAATTGTATAGAAGGGGACAGTAAGTTGAAGAAGAAGCAGCGGCTGCCTCACAGCAACCAGTTCCGGTTAGTGTCTCTAAGCTCTAAACTTCATACTGCATTCTACAAATTAAAGAATTTTCATTTTATTATTTAGCTTAATTCAATCGATTTAATATCTTTTTAAATTTTCAGTGAAATTTTGAATGTAAATCTCAATCCATAATATTGTTATTGATTGTTTGTTTGGTTGTGTTGTGGTTTGGATCTTCTTAGTTTGTACTACCACCATATGTTAGAATCCAATAATAATCTATTATTAATAAATAGAAAATTAGATGCCAATAGTGCTATTATTAATAAATAGAACATGTACTAATATGGATTAATTAAGGTATTTATATATTATTTCTTAAATAATATCTCATATTTAAATTTTATAAATAAAAAAATATAATTAAGAGAGTTTTATTCTTTAATAAATCAACTAAACTTAAACTAATATGTTAAGATCCTTTAAATTTTCGGAAAAAATGTGATGTATAGTGAAAAACGAAGGGTTCCCTTTAATTTTTTTTTAATCATAGTCCCTTCGGATTAATTAGAACAGACAATACCAAACAAGAATGACCATTACAAGCTTAATTTCACAAATGAAAAAAAAAAGCTTTGGTAGTAAATCTGACTACGTTTTGATTGTGATCTATACGTAATACCGTAATAAATTACCGTAAAGTTTCTATGATCAAGAGAATTTGTGGATCGATTTAGTGCCCTCTTAAAGATACAATCAGCCCATTTTATTCTCTTTTCCTTGTATCCTCCTAGCCTTCTATACTTCTTTTTTTGGTTAAATAGATGGTATGTATTGCTAAATCAGCTAGCCCCCATCAAACTGAGGCAACGGTTCGGGACATACAAGCCTGGGGTATGTCACCCCTATTGAGTCAGCGTACAAAATATCAGAAAGCCCAACAGGTGGCTTTTCATAATAATTGCATCTGAAGATGTCCAAATTGTTATCGTTCCGCGCCTCGGTCGCTAATTTCGCCATCCTATCCGCTGCTCCATTAGCTTCTCGATACACGTGGGTCGCTCGGAATCTGGTGAAGCGTTGGCTGAGTTGCCTGCATTCCACAATCAGTGGCATTAGTGCTGCATGAGTCAATTTCTCATTCCAAATAATATCGAAAGCTACTTTTGCATCCATTTCTAAAATTAAGGAGGAAAAACCCAAGTTATATGCCATCCATAATCCTTCTCTGACTCCCCAAATTTCCGCAGCCAGGCTGTTGGTGTTGCCCAGAAATTTAGCGAAGCCATGCAACCAATTGCCACCCGGTCCCCTAAGAACTCCCCCAGCTCCTGCCCTTGAGTTGCTCACAGCTGATCCATCTGAGTTTAATTTAACCCAGCCTGGTGGGGGAGGGCTCCACTTTATGAAGATTGGAGTTTTGTTCAACTTCTTCGGGGCAACAAGCAAGGCGAAGTGTTCTGCAGCCAATTCTATGCAGGTACGGTGAAGGTTGCCTGATGGTGCCACGTCTTCAAACACTGCTGCATTGCGCTATTTCCACAAGAGCCAAATAGCAATCGGAAAGATGACATTCCAAGGTATATTCAAAGAATGCAACTCATAAGCTTGGCAATTGTAACTCAACCAAAATGGAACTGTTAACCTGAAAGTTGCCTGCTTAGAGGTTGGCACATGGAGGTTTCGCCAGCTATTATTCCATGTTGGAAGAAAAAGGGACAAAACAAAAGTATTGTATGAACCACATAAAATGACCAAAATGTTTTTTTTTTTTAAGTATTATCTGGAAGAACCCTTGTGCCTAATTGTTATGGAGATATACGTACAGCTGGATCCCTTCATGTGACATGACTTTCAAGTCGTGACAGATAATCTCAAACGTTAGGTTAGGTTAAATGGCATATGCGGAATAACGAGAATGAGTTTGACAGCCAAAAACACCCCAGCGCGCACACAGCCACGAAATAGAGTCTTCCATACCATTCTAGTTCTCTGAAGATTTTGAGACGCGGTTTCCAGAGTGTATCCGAATGAACTTTCACCGCCACGCAGCAAAAACTGAAAGCATTATGGAAAAAAAATCCAAAAACAAAATCGAAAATTTAGGAAACTGAATCGATCAATGAGCGTGAGAACATTGCACGACCGACATTGACAAATGACAATCTCGTACTATTCTTTTTTCCCGTGCATGCCCATTGATGATCGGATTACCTGGTACTCATGGCCCATATGATGAAGAATTAATCAACTTATAATATTGGTTTAATTTGTCTGGTCTCAAATCAATGAGGCGTACATAATGATTTATGATGTGTGTCTATTAAATTGCAGTTTCTTGGACAAGGCCGCGATGAAGGACTGAGAGCTGGCCATCAACCCGACTCCGGTGAATAGGTGGTACTTATCGACCCTGACTGATGTCGAGGAAGTGAAGCTCGTGTTGCGCATGTTGCCGGTCTGGGCCACAACAATAATGTTCTGGACCGTCTACGCCCAGATGACTACGTTCTCCGTGTCCCAGGCTACCACGATGGAACGTCACATCGGAAGGTCATTCCAGATACCTGCAACCTCCCTGATGGTCTTCTATGTCGGGAGCATCCTCTTAACAGTCCCCATCTGCGACCGAATCGCTGTCCCCATCACCCGGAGACTCCTTAAGAACCCCCACGGTTTCACACCGCTCTAGCGGATTGGGGTAGGCCTGCGGTTCTCGATCCTCGGGATGGTGGCAGCGGCCCTGACTGAGCTGAAGGAGGGTCAGCTCAGTCAGCTCGACACTGGTGTCCGAGGTCCACCAGCTGACCGGGGACAAGAGGCCATGGCTGGCCGACAACCTTAACCAAGGGAGGCTTTATGATTTTTACTGGCCACTGGCATTTCTGAGCGCCTTAAATCTTGTGATCTGTCTGGCCTGTGCCAAGTGGTATTGTATGTGTACAAGGAGAAGAGGTTCACTGACGAGGGCGTGGAACTCAAAGATTTGGGCCCCAATGTCCATGCTTGGTGTCAGTGGGGCCACGGGCCTCGTAGCGCCTGTCAGTCTAGAGGGCGATTTCTATTAAATATCTGTGACTTTTTTTTCAGACATTCTAAATACTCGCTGATTTATAGTATATATTACGTAGTATATTTATTACATATAATATATTTTATTGTCCGTCTGCCTTTAAAATTGTTGTATAATTGCCAGATGATATGGTGTACCCAAGTCTTAACATTTAAGAACTTTGTCAGCGAAAGAAATGCCAAGGAGAGCAGCCAGTGTAGCAGAAATCTATGAACCATGTTGCTGCAGGGTCTAATTGTGCTTAGAAAAATGATATTCACTGACTGTTTGAGACTGAGGCGATACCGACAATCTTCATGAAAATCTAAGCCTTTGCCAAGTCCGCTCGTTAAAAATGCGGTAGATGATCCGAGATGGGTCAGCTTCAATCTCGTTCAATCGACCGAGAGTTGATGTCATGCGCCTTCTGTTGGAACGATTTTTAGGCCTCAAAACTTAATACAGCTCCGAGACTTGCAGGGGAAAAGAGAAAACTTCATGGACTTTTCCCATTAATTTAAGAGACAAAGATGCCGAATGTGGAAAAAGATAAACAAAAAGGAAATACACGTGCTTAGAAAAGTTTATTTCATTAGAGTTCATCACTCGATATCCAGAAATCAAATTAGTCTTGACCGGTTCAGGTTTTATATAGCAGTATCATTCTACTAGGGGTAGAACTCTATTAATCATCAATGTTAATCAATTTACGAGACTCAATCCAGAAAACTTTGAACCAAGTGGTATGTATAAATGCGATTTGAGGAAAGGTATTGGGGCGCTACTTGATAGCATCAGTTAGATTGAATCATTTCACAGGAAGGCCCATATCTGGCCTTACGGCGGGCCTCTTTCACTGTTCCCTTTTTTTTTTTAATAATCTTCTGGGCCAGAGTGAAAAATTACATGAAATGATTTCAACGCACCATCTCCTGTTTCGAAAATTAGGGAGATGTCGCCGCCCAAAAAGATGACATAGGAGCCATGATTTCTCAAGACTGACTTTCTTCTTCTCCATCCTCCTTTTGCTGCAGAAAAGACACAATCGATGAGGCCACCCTCTGACCGAAATTTCAATAGTTTTTTTGGGTTATCAGATAGTGCGGCTCTTAACTTTTCTGCCATATTAAAAAAAGTTAGAGAATTTTTAATGATGACCTGCACCGGTGATTAATCGTGATAAATACCGGACTAGCATGCTTGTGCGAGTGACGTGAAATGAATCGCATTTGAATTTTTGTGTTGTGGTGGACCAAGCTCTGATCATGGGATGGATTGTAGTCTCATTTGCTGCTAGGGATAAGGTAAAAAAGAACAGACAAACTACTGAAGCTTCCATAAATTGCCAAAAATTTACAGGAAAATGGGTGGTCCACTCGAACTTGTAAGGTCATTCGGATGCTGTGGAGATCCCAATCCTTAGAAAATTCCAGGAAATGACAGATCAAAGAACCTGAGAGACGATCGATATGGCCACGAACCCGTGTGATTCCATGAAATTCCAGAAGGCTTATTTTGCAACCTTCTCCTACAAAATTCGTAGCTGCCTCGTACAGGGTTTCTATTTTTTGTCATCGAAGAATCTCTGACTAGTACATAACCTGTATATGTGAGTTCGATTTGATAGTGTGTGATAGGATCGTCAAGAAGAACGTGTAAAACCCTAGCGCGGTAATTCAATGAAGTTGGATGGCGGCCACATTAGAAGAAGAAGAAGAAGAAGAAGAAGAATTGATTGCAGGAAATCTTGAGCGAGGAGCTGTTTCAGAGATGCATTAATGGCCGTCGTCGATGATATCTAAGATTGGTTGTATCTGTAGATACCGTTGAATAAAATATGCTGCGCATTTATGGGCAATCAATGGAAAGAGTGAGGAGAATTCGTATTCTCCTTTTTGTACAAATTTGAAGTCATGATCTGTTCCAGAAGAGGTTTTCTGTGAATATAGAATAGAATATGAGAAAAATAAAGATAAAGGAATACGAGAAGTCTCGCTTACAATTATATATCAAACTTAGAATTCTTTGAATTCGATTGAAAATGATATGATTAACTGTATCGAACTCTTGAATTCGACTCGATAATTTTGAAATAAAATAAAATGAGAGATCAAGTGCATTGATGATCATTTCATGTCTCGATGTCTTTGGTCAACCTCTTAATCATTTTCCTTGCACTAAACTTTGTTGAATTTGCACAAACATTTTATTTTTTGAAAGAGATAGTTCATGGAAAACCCATCACTATCTTACCAAATAAATTGATTTGTTTGTACTTGGAAAATCACTTCCACATCTTACCTCATGACTTAACCTACATTCCAATTGTAACACTGTCCTTAGAGTCGAACTAATTTACTGAGAAGTAAACTTTTTCCGCCATGAATTTTTTTATTAATAAGATTTGAACTGACCTTACTTAAGAAAAGACCTCTAATCACGTCAACCAAGCTAGCGTGTATTGATCAATCATTCGAGAGTTTTTCTTCTTACAACATAAGCCCAAGTATGAACATGGGAACATGCAATGCCCCAACAATAATTTGAATGCAGAATTTTTTTATTCTATGTTGAAAATTGCATAATGCTACAAAATCTCAAACCCCCATCACAGGAAAAAGAAATCCCTAATCCCATGATTTTAAGGAGCAGAACCTTCAAATATCTTAAAATATAATTTATTATAATTTAGCATGGATTAATTTGAAAAAGAAAGTGGGAAAGAAAGGAGGAAGGGCATGATATTTTGTCTAGTAATTGAGATCAAAGCACGCTAATTTGGATACATATCCAACGCGGTTCCCGGTAGTGGCTGAAAATACGGATTTCAAAGACAGGCGTGTGAGCAAAGGCTGTCGAAAGGAAATAAATTTAGAAACTTTATGATATTTAGTCATTAGATCGTTTAATCAGTTAATTTAACTACCGATCTTAATGGAGTATTTAATTTTAAAAAAAAATCGGACGACTTATATTTATTTTTCTCAAAAGAAGAATAAGTTTTTTTTGAAAATTTCACCACTACTTACTTTTGCTCTCCTTTCAATAACCTAAAATTGTAACCTTGGACGATGGATAAACTAATTTCCAGTGCAACCTCTAAGAACAGTACACCGTGCACATCTCAAATAAGTTATAGATCCACTGGTGATATCTCATAGATTACTCGAACTAATTATTACAATATCGTCCAACTATCAAACTGATGAGATTGACAGTAAAAGATGGAACTGATAAGAGTGCCTCAGCCAAAAACGTGCCTGATGAGTCTGTGTTCTTAGGCTCATGAACTTACAGAATTCTGTACTTGAATCCATTCTGCACAGTTACCATCATTGTTGGATGGGAAGTGAAATATATATGACCCCATTTCCTCGTATAATACCATGGTAGTGTCCCTGAATGGTATGGAACTTTTCTTTTTTTGGTTTGCACCACGCAGTATTCCCGGGCCAGCCGAAGCGCACTTCGAGACTAATCTGCGATCGGGCCGGGATCTCTGGGAAAGTTCCAGTCGACCCTCCCAACCTGGGATTCGATCCCGAGATCACCCATTTGGGGATTTAGTGAGAGAACCACTAGATCAACCCCGAGTTGGTGTATCCAACTTTTCACTCATGCTTTGATTTTGCCCTACAATAAGTTGTGACAAATTAACATGATGTTTGCAAATTTCAATGTTGTCTTGTCTTCTTGTAACCATTGGGCTACTGTCCCAATGAAAATCACAAGCATACGGGCAGACTCTCCATTGCCAGTCTACCACTGGTTCATGAATGAAATAATGAAAACCACGAGCATACGTTCATATATATATATATATATATAATATGTGTTTCTGTGTGTGTGTGTGAAGTTTCTTTTCCTAATTTCAGTGTTTTTTTTTCCTTTATATAATTATTTCCTCGCTGTCTGCTTCCATTCTCTTTGCATTCTTCTATTCCCAACCAGCCTGCCACTGTCCTCGAACTTCCATGAAAGATTCCAACTCGTGATTCTCTGATCCCATTTTCTTTGTATTCTTATTACTATTATTACTACTTCTCCATCGCTAGTGCCATTTAAATATTATTAAAAATATTCTCCTGATCTCATAGTTCAGGCTGCATGATTTTATATTTTAATTTGAGATAACTTCTATATTGTAAATAAATATTCACAATTTATAGAGATACTTGATATATACATACACCCACATATATATATCTCATGGTATCACCAAATTACTTCTAAAGCCCATCATGCTACTCCTTATTTCTGTACATTATATGTATTACATTCTCTTATGCGACAAACGAAACATATGGACCCTTAAAGTGAATATACTGGAAAAAAAGGAAATGAAAATTTCAGGGAGATGAGAACCTGATCTTTATTACATATCAAGGGTAATGACAATTATGCTAAATCCCCGGATATGCATTTGTCATTTTATTTCCGGTGCTTACCAGCTTGTATGAAATTACATGGTTTATGTTTCAAAAAAGTATCGCGTGGGTGAAGCTTTCTCCAGCTGTTTCCTTTGAATTTTCATGGTGTGAGAATTCTTTTTTTCCATGAAGAATCGGATGCGAGAATATATGAGCAAAAGGGAAAGGGAAAACAAACAAACAAACAAACAAAAAAAGTTCCATCAGCTTTAAATTGCGCCAGCATTGAGTTGAATTGAAACTTCAGCCTGACAAAAGAGCTAGGAAGCTGCGCAAGGAGATTTAACTTGTGCTTGCTTTAATTCCAAGGAGAAGGAAGAAGAGTGGTTGACTGAAAGAAGAACCTAATGGCATTTTTATCACGCAACGACTCCACAAACTTCGATAAACAATGTCACATCATCTTTAAAAAAAAGTTGATATTATTAAAATGGATTGAAAAAATAGATGAAATAATACCTTTTCATTAACTCATTAAGTAAATGTTAATTGAATTCCTGAGTGATACAGTGAATCAGAGCCGGTTAACAATATCAAGTGAGAACTGCTCTGGTGCATGCTCACCCACCGGAGCCTGAGGATGTGTTTAATTTTCATTGGTCAATGCAAGAAATATTAATTAACAACCTGACTGTCCCTGTCAGCTTTGAAACCAACCCCCCTCATTCATTTCGAGTGCAAATTCCCATGAAACCTGTTGGGACTACACAATATTGGACGATTTGGAATGGTAGTTGTTGTTGCCATCCGGTGTTTCCATTAAAAAAAAATGTCCAATGTCCCCCAGAGATCCTGCTGGCATCACCCCTCAACCTCAGAGTCCGACCGAAAAAAAAAATTGAAATAGGCAAGGTTCTTTGGTCCAACCGGAGATTCAAGTTAATGTAACCTCAACAATTTGACAGGATCGAGCTTGGCAAGCATGACAAGTTGGAGTGCAGTATCCATCTGTTTTGGAGTGGTTGAACCCGACTTTTGTGCTAGTTTTCTCGGATTTCTGAATCTCACGTTGTAGGATGGCAGTTTCCGTTAATAGCCATTAGGGTCGGGTTGATTCAAGCACAAGATAAGGTGGAGACACGGGAAGATTTGGTGGTGGTGCCGGTGCTGGTGCGGTTTATGCACATAATTATGAGCCTGGCTTTCTCTTTGTCGGGAAGCTAATCTCGTCAACAGGACCGACATCTGGGGGAAAAGGATGTGTTAGTTATATTGACTGCTTTCACTTGCCCAAAAATTAAAAGAAAAAAAAAAAAGGCGTGCTCTTTCTGCATACAATTGCTTTAAAGATTCAACCTTTGTTGTTTTTGGAAGATTTGGTAGAGGTCTTCAACAGGCACATGATTAAAGCCAACTTATTCTCAGCCTGTCTGAATTCCACCGCCGCGAATCTGTTGTCCGGTTCGTAAGATCCGACGACCCATTCTTTTTCCGAATCGATTTGCTTGGCTCCTCCATGGACACTATACTAATCCGATACTCCTAAGATGAAATTTGGGTATATTGTTTTGACGGGTCTGCGCATGAAAATGAGCAGTTTTAAGTGGTCATATTTTCCACAAAAAGCTGATCATGAAATTTCGTTTTCCTCCTAGTAAATCAGCTATGTTTATGTTTGAGTAACACGGAGAATAACGGTCTAATAATTTAAAATTTATTTTTATATTTTCTAGTGAATCTTAAATCTTGGTTCAAATAATTTTTACTTATTTATATTAAAATATTCCAAGAAGTGCATTTTGGGGCATTAATTTGAAGAAAACTGACTTTTTAAATTATATTACAACTTTAATAGTGTTACACTAATAATATCAGCGCTGATAATAATAATAATTATTCAGGATGTTTAATATATTTATAATTAAATATAAAAAATTGAACTTATGGAAAAAATTGAATAGCCAGTATCTTTTGAATGGGAAAGGAGAACAGAGAAAGGGCAGTTTGGTCAGTCCAAATCGCCTACCGAACCCCTCGTCGTTTTAATATTACCTTCAGATTCTAGCCATTAGCTTTCCCCTTCCTAAGACACAACAGCGCACGACATTGACGCCGACGGACATGGGAGAAGAACGAAGCTGCACTTCTCTCTAGACCAGAGAGAGAGAGAGGGGGGGCAGTCGAAGGTCTGGTTCAGCTGTCCGATTTCATGGCGAGCGGATGGGTCAAGTCCCTTCACTGCAAGTCCAGAGCTTTCGAAGACGTCTACCAGCCTTACCCCAAAGCCCTCCTCGCCGGATCCTCCAGCTGCCGGAAAAGCGCTCAGACCCTCAGAGACGTCGTCGAGATCGCCACCCAGAAGGCCAGGAAACCCAAATCCGACACTCTTCTCCCCTCGCCGGCCCTGAAGCGCTCGAAGACGGAACCGGCGCGGGGAAGCAATGCCCGGCACAGCAGGGCTCACCACGAGCCGGTCTTCCCCGCCCTGAAGGAGCTTCCGGAGGGGCACCCTTCGCGGAACGTGGTGGAGATCATCTTCCACACGGGGTGGAGCCCCAAGGCCTTCTCCGGCCGCGTCGAGATGATCTTCAAGGTGCAGAACGGGCCCAGGGCGGTGGCCCACTTCGAGGAGTACCGCGAAGCCGTGAAGTCCCGCGCCTCCCGCTCCTCCCCGCACCGCCGCTGCCCCGGGGACGAGGACGCCAGGTGCGCGGCGGACGGTAACGAGGTGATGCGGTTCCGGTGCATGGGTGCGGCGGGAAGCGGGGAGCACGACAACCTGTGTGGCGCGTGGGCTCTCCAGAGCAGCAACTGTAAGGGCGGCCGGGCATCGATATGTACATTCTCCGGCAGCGCTCGGGCCCACGAGAGCGCCGGCGGGGGGCGGGGCCGGAGGGTGATGCTGATCTGCCGGGTCGTGGCTGGTCGGGTGGGGCTCGACCCGTTCTTGGAGGACCGGGGCGTGTACGACTCTGTGAGTGGGGAGAACGGGGAGCTGGTCGTGTTCGATTCCCGAGCCGTGTTGCCCTGCTTCCTCGTCATCTATAGATTGTGAAAATTTCCTTATCAAACTTCTATTTTCTTACCTTTTTTTATAAAATTTTTCGAGTTTTCTTCATATTATTAACATCTTATTTTTATTTTTGTCTCGGGTGATGGTAAATATTTTTATCCATCTACGTGCATTCGTCAGCCAGAATTTTTTTCGTTGTTTGATCCTTTTTCACTGTAGAACTGGGTATTAGGGAATGTTGAGACGTGTATTTTAAAGGTTGAGACTCCTAATGAATTATAGACCGTGTCCACCGTTCTTGTCGAGTTAAAATTTGACAGCGGTTTGAGATTGGTAATTGTCTGAAAATCAAGAATATGTAAGAGAGGCATGAGCAGCCTAGGAAGCTCGGGCACGGTTAAATCGATGAAGAAGCTCGGTCGAACGAATCCGAGACAGAAGTGTACAGAACGATCAAAAGGAAAAACCTGAATGATAGAATCTTCACTTGACTCCCGGACAGCATATCCTTCACGAGATGGCATGTTTCATCTGTTCAATAATTATGTTTTGTTCCACTCCATTCCATTATTCTACCTGTCCATGTTATCTGCCAGATCTGCTTAGAACATGAAGCTGTTGCTTTTCCATAAATTTTCTGATGCATGTTTCTGTGAAATATATGTGGGCATACATACATAAATTCATATATATATACATATATATATCTGTATGGAATATCCGAATCGATATGAGGTTTTTATATACTCCGAATGGATAATATATAAAACATACATTTCAGCAATATCACTTTAATGAATAAAAATAGAACTCAGACACACAATGCTGTAACGATCGACTTGATATCCATAGATTTTAAATTCAATTTTCACCCGTGTAACTTCTTATATCCCTGCAACTCTCTTTTTTCTCCCACCTTTGCAAACCAACCTGTGTCTATTTATAACCAAAAAAAAGGGGAGAATATCGAATTAAAACTTATGTCATGAGAAGTTGTCGTGGAAAATTGGAATCTCCACAGCCGTCCAATTCATCCCTGAGAATTTCGCGTTGACAGTCAAACCTCTTCGGTATGGGAAAGCAAGAGATAAGTCACCTTTGCTTGTGGGGAAGATAAAGGATGGTCCTTCAGACGCTGTGTCCCTTTCACGTTGAACAAACAAGAGCATCAATCAAGGAATGACCCAACAATCGACAAAACCAAACAGACCTCAGACAAGGTTCTTGCCATCCATTGCCAGGAAAATTCATGATATAAACCTAATAAATACGGCATCGTTCTTGACATGGAATCGTTATTCATGAGCACCCATTTAGAAGAGCAAAGTCGATCAATCGCTCACAGGAAGTAGATAGCAAGAGAGAGACCCAAGCATGATGAGATCTCCATAGATTCTTCAATGATAAGTAAAAAGTTTGTACTTGTAACCCTCCAAGCATCCTTCGTCCACACAGTGTTCCTTCTTGGCTGCATGCAGTTCGAGCTCGATCCACCAATGTTTATGAAAAAATTTACGCCCTCTTGAAGAACGAAAATCAAAGAAAATAAAAATAGGAGAACATCATTTCCAGACAAGGAGCAAACCAACCATATGTCCCTCCAAATGTACATCCCTGGACCTGATTCGATTGAAGAACGAATCAATGGGATTCCACCAGTACATACAACGGCTTCCCTTTCAACCTCTCACGACCCTGGAAAATCTCGAAAGATAAACATCGTGAGACAAACAGTTAATTTGCGCAATGGCCATGTTAATCTTCTCTGTACAGTTTCAATTTTATTTATCGGATGTCTCCAAAGAGACCGAAAAACAGTTAATTTGTCTCTTTTTCTTTAGATGCAGACTTCTCAGGACTACTCAAAGCACATAATTAGTGCAATGATATGTTGTCCTTTATTCCGAAGCAACATATGTCGACAGTGTCATGGGAAAAGAATCTGAGGAATTGATGTTCATTCTTACCTTCAAGTCCGGTAATTCAATAACGCAGGCACATTCGACTACTTGGGCCCCGACACGTTCTGGGGTGAACCGAGCAAGAAACATTAGATTACTACAGTGTAGAAAATTATATTTAAGCTTGTCACGACTAATGAAAAGAACAGTCTTACAACTACAGAAAATAACTGAGAAATTATTGGTCAAGCCCAAGATGCGAAAAGACTGAAAGGTTTTCAGCATTTCAAATCTGATGAATCTTTGTCAAAGAGCCTTATTAAAATTGTCCCATCAGGACAATGACACAAAACAACAATTTGATTAAATTCATTTTGGGTCGGTCAAGGATAAGTTTAACAGCTAGTTTCCACAGATATAGGTGTACTAATTATAATTAAATTCAAAGGAAGGTTACCGAGGAGATTGATAGCTGCACATAGAGTGCCACCTGTAGCAACTAAGTCGTCAACCACCAAAGCCCGATCATCAGGCTCTACTGCTCCTACATGCATCTGAAGGCAATCGCTTCCATATTCAAGCACATACTTTTCAGAGATAAGTTCACCTGCCATCAAAGAGAACCTTGTTCGCATAGAACTTCACCGCTTCTAAAACACATGATTGTGTGGGGAATGTGTGATACGTGCTAATAAAGATGGAAATACCGGGCAGCTTCCCAGGCTTTCTCAAAGGGACAAACTTTGCTCCTATGGCCAATGCAATGGGAGGGCCGAATATGAATCCTCGAGCTTCTACCCCTGCAAGAGAAACAGAGAGCAGCCTCATTTCAGGAGAGAAAAGAGCTGACCTCATAACACTTTGCAAACAAAAGAAGAATCGAGAAGGGAAAAAAGCAGAGAAAAATTAAATGAAACATATGCTGGATAAGATCTTTCGGCAGTTGAATTTGTAATATATGCTGCAACTTAAAACAAGATCAACATTATCCAAACACCACGTAATGCATTGCAATTGATTTTACAGCATGATATCCTACATCAACTTTTTTTGCAATTATTCAAATATAGGTAAGTTCTGCTGCTAAGGTTATTCTGGGAGAAATTTTCAAACGTCTGTATCAATCTCATCACCATGATCAGCTTAATCTAAGACTATTCTGCAGCGTGTAAATGAACAGAGCAAGTGACCGGAATAAGTATAGATAAGAAAATCAGAGTGAAATCTGGACATTACTCTTTAATATAGATATAGCATTTTGTGGGCTTGATGTCCCACAATTGGCATTATTTAGGTTCACTGAAAGACAAATTTGACCACTGAAAAAGCTTGGAATCTTTATTAGATTTTCCTAGGAAGAATCTTTGTTACATTTGTTCGAGAATCCCAATGCAGACAATTCACACTGCAAATATCGAGATTTGTCGCTACTGTAAACATCTAGAACATATCAACCTAAACAATGAATACGAAAACATCAAAGAATTTGACTGACATTGTTGTTTTCCCATTTCAAGTTCAATTACCGGTCTAAGAATGATTAATCATATTTGCAATCAGCAATTAAACTCATCCGATAGCAAAAATCTCATAACTGAAAAGCCAACAAGAGTGTAGTTATCATTGCAATGAACTCTAACACAAACTTTTGTTCTCTCAATGAGTCCTTTAGGAACAAGATAAAACATTTTCCCAGAATAACGGTCCCTATGTCGCAGCAGGAAAGGCCCAATGAAATGAGATCCTTATCTGGAAAGCAGGACCTGAACCTTATCTATTTGAAAGGATCTCTTGGCAGAAAAGATTCCAAGCATGACTAAAGGCCATCATCATGACAGGTAAGACAGTAAATGCCCAGAAAAGCAGACAAATATGTTTTTGAGTTATGCAGGTTATATGGCAGAGCACAAATACTTGATGATCGATGAATCAGATTTGACAAAGGAAGAACAGAAACACATAGGAAGAATATTTATCTAGTCTAAAAGACAAAAAACAGTTTCGCAGGAGACAGAACCTTGGAATAAATTGTGATTGTTCTTTTTGATGAATGTCCATTCAGGGAGTAATTTGAATGAACTGCAGAGCCCATGACATGGCCATACAGGAAACTTAATACGGGGAATTAATTAAAACACACACGAATCAACCATTTCTAGGATGAATCAGCTGCACAGAATATTCGTCAAAATACTCGAGTACTCCAGGTATTTCAGCACTGAATGCAAAATTGACTTTAATCACCGGCCTCCTGGTCCTCAAACGTGCCCACTGGATAGATAAAGTGGAAAGACTAATGGCTGTTCTATGATCTTCGGATAGATTATTGATGGTACAACCCACAAAGCAATGGCACATACCACATAGTCAAACAACTTATCACTTCTCCCTCGAAAAAAAAATAAAGGAAAAATAGTAATGATACTGAAACAAAGAAAAGGAGGGAAAAAGGCATCCAACAGTCGCTTCCATTCCACAATGTCCCTCAAAAAGCTTTGAGAAATTTATGCAAATGTCTCACGCCTAATGTATACCTCAAAATATGGACCCACAACCCACAAGAAATGGGGGAGCTATGAAAGGCGGCTTGAGGGCATAAAAAGGGAGGACTTGCAATAGATATTGAATGATGAAGTCCAAATTCAATGAAAGAGAGAGCCCCTTTTTGGGCATAATTTCTTCTCAACTTACCTGCAACAACTGAAATGTGTCTGCCTTTGTATCTCTCCACGAACAAGTCAATGGTGTCCTTGAAGGCACTAGGATCCAGTAACAGTGTGGTTATGTCCTGAAACATTATACCTGCACCAGTTTTGCACCAGTTTTGCCCATTGAATTAGCAAAGCAAGTAACAGGAAGCCAAGCTTTGAAAGAAGTAAACAGAAAAGGAAGGTAGAAGGTGGAGCTGAAAAGTTAGATTGAATACGCTCAATTTCCGGTTGCGTTTTTCCGTCACATATGAACTCATTCAAGAGACCGTAACTGTTGAATCCTGACAATTCTAGTGTCAAACACATCGTTTTCGAGAAAGTTTTTATCTTTCTGGAACAGGAACTTATTTTGTTGAGGAACCAAACAAAATTTGGAGTTTGGCCAAGTATTGGTTGGAGGTTTTCATGCAAGGCTCGTGGTCCTCATCGAGAAGTGGACAAACCATCCACTTCATCAAGTAACATTTCTTTTCGTCCCTTTCTCTGTAGTCTAACCTCATCACTGACAAAAACAGCCACCTCAGTGGAGTTCGGGTGATGAAATTCAAAAGCGCAGAGAGACGAACATCAGCTTACGTTCCATTTTGGATATCATTTTCCCCGAAAACAAACGGAGCAGCAAGAGATATAAACCGGGTGGGGGAGGGGCAAACCTGGTTTAGGGAAGTTGGGGACGACCCGAATCCTGGTTTTTATGCCATGGATGCGAGGATCGTTGTCCTTGCAAGCCGACATTGCGCAGGGACGCACTTAACTCAAAACAAATTACAGAGGAATGGAACAGGAGCAGAGGAATTCTACAAAGAGGCTGACCCGAAAGGAAATTCTAGTTTTCGAGAGAAGGAAGAAAGAATTTTATACGCATAGAATGAGTTGGAGAGATGAAGAGCAAGGGAGAAGGCGAAGGGCATCTTATAGAGAGAGGAGTGAGACCGTGAGGATGAGCAGCGACAACTGCCTAGAGGGGCTCCATTGACAACTAAATGTAAGTTTAGGGGCATGAGACGATAATAATGAAACAAGTGGGCGGCCGTTTTCTTTGCCGTCGTAATACCGACGACTGTTCCTGCCGGGCAGCGCAGGGCTCGTTTGGCACGCTGAACGCTGTAGTTCGGTCACGCATCGACGCATTATCCAAAAAAAAAGAAAAAGGAAAGAAAGAAAAATGTTACGTATTGACATTTCTTTGGACGGTTTTACTAATGGAATATTTTATTCCAAATTATAGCCAATAGTATCATTTTTAGATATAAACGAGACTCATAAATTTAAAAGACCATAAATATGGATAATAAAATCTTTTGATTATTAATTGAAGACGATATTACTGCTTCAAATCCTACTTCTCGTATTAATACTATTTTAGATTTGTTTTAAGACACCAATTTATTATTTCGATTATAAAATTGATTCATGGGATTAAAGGAAAATATTCATTCACAGTAATTAAACTTTAAATTTCTTGATTACAGCTAGTAATGATACTACAACATCAATCTTTCTTTTTCCAGCTTAGACTACTCTGATCTCTAGTATCAAAAAGAGTAAAATGATCAAATTGGTCATTAAAGTTTCAACGGATTATCAGTTTGGTTCTTAAAATTTAAAAACCATCAATTTAATCATCAGTATTCACTTCCGTCAGTCAATTTGGTTCACACATTATAACGTCGTTTGCATATGCTAACGTGGACGGTGACGACCACGTCAGCTGGTCTCACATGTCACGTGGCAAGTTATGAATTGTTGAAGTTAAAAAAATAAAATATAATTTCATCAACTTATTGATTACCACGTGATATGTGAGGGCCCGCTGATCTGCCAGCCACTGTCCACATCAACTTATAACGCATGAACCAAGTTGACTGACAGAATTAAACAACGAGGACCAAATTAATGGTTTAAAATCTTAAAAATTAAATTAATGGCTCAATGTAAATTTAAAGATCGGTTGAATAGTTTACCCAAAAAAAGAGAGAACATGACGATCTGAGGGAATGCATATTATTGAACAACTTCTTAGCGTGCAATGTTTATGGCCGTTTTGACTCTTTTCTCTAATAATTAAAATTCAGCCTAATCCCTTCAAGTGGTTGGTCCATGAAAGTCACCTATGCCGGTAGTAAATATTCATAATGAGTTTGTTACATAAATTATCGTTCAGATCTCAACACGTATAAAGTTTTCACATTTTTAAAGTTAATTTTATATTGTCAAAATCTGAACGGTAATTTATACAGCAAACCTCACCTTATGCATCAAGCTTACTCGCTGCAGCCTCCCGATGAGATCTTAATCCGAGAATCAAATCTCACTTTACCCTTTCTTTTTTCTTCTACTACTTGAATAGCTAGCTGGTTAGAGTCGGGTCTTGCTTTTATGTATCTTTTTCTGTGCAAAGACCTATGCTATTAGCTAACTGTGGAAATGTTACTGACAAATGGCAGATTCCCATTTTGAAAAATTAAGCTTGTATTTGGATGAATGTGAATAGAGGATAGATGGAGGGGGAAAGGGAGAAAATTTTTCTTATTTGAGTAGTTCTAATTAATGGATGGAAAGGGGAGTGGAGAGGAATCCATTTACCTCGATTCCCCTCCGGAGTTCACTTTTTTTCATCCCGATTTGGGGTGGAATAGGGTGAAACGGATAGTAAAAATTCATGCAAAAATGAAATTACTAAATTACTCATTTTAAGAAATCAATACAGAAACTCTAATGTCACTTTTCTTTTGTATAAAATTAGAAATGGGTCATAATCTCTTGATTCCCAACTCTCGACGAACACCCTCCACACCAATCTGAGGTACGATACTTTATTTTATAATCATATGGAACATTCTCTCTTTTGATTATATGATTGAATTACATCTTATAATTATTTTCTCGTTTTTAACAAATCATCCGGGCCGAGAACTGAATACAAGAAAAACTCATAGTAAGATTTAATAAGTCATAATACGAGATTAATTTTTTATTTCTTTCTTCTTATTATAATAAATTTAAATAAGATAAATATTTTTTTCTCGTTTCTCCTCCTTTCCCCTCCTTTCACCACATCCAAACATACCCTAAGAAGCAACCCAAGTGGCGAGGCGTTTTGTGTCTCAGGAACCACATACATCGTACATGGTTATTTCCCTCGACCTAGGATGACAAAGTGATTAAGTCTCCTTTTAGGTTAAGCCTACCAGGTTCCGGATCTTCCTTAGCGGTTCGTGATCACCTGCAGAAAAATCAACACAGATGTCTGGGGGCACTCGTCTTGTCGGACGGATCAGCTGGTGACGGGATCTATCTAGCCTCGGGACCGACTTGAACTCGGGCAGTAAGTAGGGTTGTCTTGGGTAGGGAAAAAAGTTGGATGAGCCTTTTTCCCATTTGGATCGAGACAAACACGAGAAAATGGAAACATGAAAAGCTGGGTCAATTTCTTTTTAATATCAGATAGTACATGTCAAGACGCTCTTTACGAGAACTCCCTTTTACTATGCATGGAATATCAATTGAGACATGCAGGTTAGCTGTCCTGCCATGCATTCTGAAGGGCCTTCCTGATCGTATTCATGTATTCATACAATATTGCTACGATCCCCCGACTCGGTTATAAGCGAGCAGGTGCATCACGGTCTCGAGTTGGATCGAAACATCATATTAGTTTAGGCAAATAGAGCAGCATTTTTTTTCAAGCCTTTTGGACATCAAAACCCTTGTTTTATAACATTTTTTTTTCAAGTTTAAGTTTAACTGATTGGTTCTTCTTCTTGGCCCACTGATCGGTTGGAGCCTTGACTTGCATTGAGCAAATAAGCAAGCCTGCTAATTAAACACTGGCAGTGGACGATTATTTCCTACTCTTTTTCAAGGAAGAAATGATCCGAGATTTACGAGAAACTCTTATATAATCATACCCCCATCATATAATATGAGTAAATACTAATCAGATTGTGACAGATGAGCAAATTATTACTGATTACCCGAGCAATTATCTTAATTATTTCTAATTAGAGTAATTTAATCGATTTTTTCACAACACATCATCCTGAAATAAAAATTTACAAGAAAAACCAGTGGAAAAACGACAGCGATGGGGCAAGTTAAGTTCCTTGATTAGAAAATAAAATATCATCAGGCATGAAGTATATACGAAAGATTTTGTTGTCATAATCGGTGGAATCTATTCAGAAGATTATGTTACCGTAATTGGCGGAATCTTCTATTTTTGGGTACACAATTTCATAAAATCAGAAGTCTTCGTCCTATCGAATGTTACCCACTTTCTTTCACACGTTGATCGCTTGTTTCCCCACACCTTAGGATCAAAAGTCGAGGCTGTCTGCTAGGCCGTACTAAATTAATTTGGCCCCGACAGTTCAGGAAAAAAAAAAAGTCCATAAAAAAATATTGGCTAAGAGTTGTAGATGTTGCGATCCAATTATGTTTTTTCCCCTCCAAAAAAAAAATCATTTTCCAACTATTTTAATAAAACTATATCAATATTATCTCTTTACTTTTATTCTTAAAACATTTCTTGCACTGTTTATTATAGCTCTTGCACGTGGTTCTTTTTTCCGTCCTATGCTTTAAAATTGATGTGAAGAAAATAAAAATAAAATAATATAGGAAAAATATTGGTTTTAATCATTAATTTGTTAAACTATATTCATATTCGATATAAACCTTTTTTTGATTGATTTTAGTCATCTACCTTTTAAATATTATTCAATTTTATCCATTTATATTATTTTTAATATTAAAAAAAGATGGTTAGATTTTTTAATATTAAAAAAATATTTTTAATTGTAAATTAAACAATAAATGGAAATTTCAATAAAAAAAAAAGAGGATCAAATCCAACCATTGCGTTTCTTGTAAAGTCGATAGCAATATCGCATACTGTTGATAACATTCTCAGGGACAGTTTATAGTCAAGTCTCTTTTCTTACATTGAGAATTTCTCCCTTTTTATAATTGTAAAAATAATTTTTAGTCAAAAAAATATTTTTTTATTAAAAAAAGCAAATTTACCTTTCTTAATGTTAAAAATAATATAAAGGACTAAAATCGAACAATATTTGAAAAGTTGAGGACCGAAATCACTTCAAAAAAATTTAGATCAGATATGAATATAGTTCAAAAAGTTGAGGAACAAAGCTAACTTTTACCCACGAATATATGGGAAATCCTAATCATAATACAATCGAAGTATTTCTTAATTAAACTCATTTTCTCTTAGAAGAGATGTAGAACGAGAAGTTTTGCGTGAAAGTAAAATGCATTAATTTTCCATTGGGATGAATTTTACATTTGATTTTGGTAAAAAAAAAAGGTTTTTTTTTTTATGTTTCGCTTTTTTAAAAAAAATATTATTCTGCTGCATTTATCTATAATTTTTTAAAAAAAATGTGATAATAACATACGGACCACGAACTTTCAAGTAATAGGACTCAGTGATGTGATGGCCAACGTGTATCTAATGTATCAAAATTATTAATATTTAATATTTTCGATAAAATCACATATATTAAAAATGAATTATTTAAAAATAAGTAAATAAGAGAGGGAGAGAGAGGAGGTTGGTCAATGGAGGGCTAATTTTTATGCAAGAACACCTACAATGGTAGTCCAATAGTTTGAATTTCACTCCCATATGATTTAGTAAATTTAATATCTTTCTAGAAGTTTACTTCTTAGATTTTAAATCGTACAAATCTTTTATTTAATATATACGATATATCTGTGATTCGATATAAAAATTCAAACATCACGTAACAATTCAACTGAATTACTGTTATTATCTTTTTATTTTAGCAAAAGAAATTGCAAAAGGAGGAGAACGAACGAGGAACATGGAGCCAGGGTGTGGAACATGGGTCCACGCGTGCTCATTAGCCGCAATTTTTGGGAGGGCCGAGCACGTGCTCCTCGCATGAGAATGAGAAGCACACTTGTCATACATTAGACGACCCGACAGCATCGATGGTCCCCCGAGAGGGTGTCCGATGGAACAGTTGTACCACAGTCAATCGAGAATTACGAGACCTTAAATTCGATCGGTTCTCATCCGTAGATGTCACGATCTCATCTCATTTTAAACTTATAAATATTCTTTACAACTGAAAAAAAGTAATTAAAAAGGGTAAAATTATGTATATTTCAAAATGTTTTAGGAAAATGAAAAACAGGTGAGGCAGGGGAGTGAAGATAAAGAGACAAAAGTACATAAAGGTGTGGATTCCAACATCTTGGAGCTGGAATTGGAGGCTCGTTTCCTCCGCATTCCACGGCATTCAACAGGTCGTATCAGCTCAGTTGGGTTCCAGCAATATGATGTGCATCTTTTGATCTGAGCCGTACGTGCACTGGTTTTTCTTTCCTTTTTTTTTGTTTTTTTGTTTTTACCGTTTGCATTCCATTATCTTGCCAGATTGTATCAACCATAAATGAGATCTGTTGACCTATGTTGAGATAGGAAATATATATGGGTAAAATAATAACGTGTAATATTTATCTAATCAGAATTTGATATGTAATATATGTAATTATTGAATCATAAGATTTTCTAAAAAATATAAAAAAATTTTAGTAAATGGTGAACCCTAATTGCACAAATATATAAATAGTGGATTCTGATTGAATGAATGTAACATATCAGCATTACGTACGTGTTATCTGTTATAACCACTCTATTAAAGACTTTCACGAAACTCAGACTTCCTGATCACATAGCATATGTAATATCACCGTGTCAAACCTGAAAGAAACTTATGTATGCTGAGTATGTTATACAGTAATACTTAAGTTGTGTCGTAGGCCAATAACATTCAAGGCATATGAAGATTTCTTTTATAAAACCCTAAAAATAACTTAAATTTATTAGCATGTGATACATATACAGTCACGTGTTATACCGATCATTTTTTTTTTTTATAAAACCCTAAAGAGAACTTAAATTTATTAGCCTCTGATACATCTACAATCACGTGCTATACCGATCACGTGTAAGACTTTGTCATCAAACCTCTTTTCTATCTATCGATCAACCGTTTGGCTGGCATCTTATCTTGCTAGATAGGAGAAGAGGATGAGTAATCCCAAGAATTGATCCGGTAATAAGAAGAATGTGAAATGTTTTTCCCATTCAAGATTCAAATCTCATTAAGACCTGCATGTATCTCGAATTTTAAAAGGAGAAAGTGTAGAGTGACCAGTCGAAGCTTCGTTTGAGCGACAATGGATTGAAAGAAAAGCGGCCAAAGAAAAAGAACCCAATAGAGAGATATTGTGCCGGAAGGACTAGATACGGTCCCCTCGTGCCCTTCTAATTCCTGGGTGATCATGATTATAGCACTCAAAGAGATGGCGACAAGAACCGATGAACCGGCCCGAGTAAAGTAGGACGGTGACTCGGATCACATGCGATCATCTCTTAATCCCTCGATAAACCATCAAAGGCAATGATATATAATGATTCAAATCTCACTACCGTATGATATGGTGAGTTCAAGGTCATAAGTTATAATTATTTATTCATATATGTCAAAAACATCTGGTCTGGTCTTTAAGGGCATCTATTTTTTGAACTATACTATGTTTTTTTAGTGTTGTTGTGTTGATGGGGTAAGTGTTTGCTTAATTCGTATGATACGTTCGTGATTGAATACGAAAAACTGAACGTTACGTAGCAAAATAATTGGAACGATCATCACCGCTGATACATCCTCTCATTGATTAGAAAAAATCGACTTCCTCGAGCAAAGGAGTCATGATCGAATTTACTATTTGCAAGCCGCTTTTTCCTTGCACAGCAGAATGTAAAATGCAGTCGACAGATAATTTTGCTGTCTTGTCCCTTTTTCTTAATACTATAATAGTGAGTTGAATGGGGACAAGAGGTGCATCATGTCTCCCTTGAAAACGTAATGTAGAAATGTCTGGAGAAGATCACAGCTTACTTCTAGAAGATAACTAGGAATCATATCAACAAACTTATCATTCTATTGACCATCAGACAAAAAAGGTTATCATACTATTTTTCCTCTAAAATTATGTCATTGATAAGATCGACCGAGAAAAATGTTCCGTGGAAGTAGAAGTGTAGATATGGAATCACATTTTTCTAGATACGGCTACTGTCGTGAGGTCAAACTCTATCTATAACATACTGATAATGTAATCTTATATTGAAAAAAATAATTAGAATAGTATGGGGATGACACGACCACCTATCAATTCAATCCATTGGATATGATACTAGTTTGACCTCTTATGAATTTAGTAAAAAATGATATAGTGCAGAAACAAAACCCTTGTTACGTAACAACAGATATTGAAAATCACCAATTATCTATCAGATTAATCTTTTGATCTCAACAACTTAGGAAAAACGGAGTAAACAATTGAAAATATCATTGCCCAACAAGTTATTTAAAGAAAAAAACAAGGAAACATGTACACATCCATATCCCTAATAGTTTTGTTGAACAAATTGGAGTTTGAAATTAGCTACAAGTTTAGAAAATCAAACCTCTGGATTTCCTCTCGCTCTATTATGATGAATGGAGATCCACGGGTGGGGCCAGATGGGATCTTAATCTTAAGAACATGATTTGTCGGCCCTACCACTCGAGCAAAGGATTCATTAGTGTCTTGAACAACGAGCGAGCAGTAACCCCCAATCCATGACAGCGCTCTAAATCTAATTGACTTTCTGGACAAAAGCCCTCCCAACAGTTTACATGCATTGATCCGATTCATGCACCAATCAATCTAGGCTCATCATTCAACAGGGCCCGTATCATTATTATTCTAAGGATCTAATCGATGTTACTTACCAACACGACCTTTCCAAATATTGATTTCATCATGGCCCATAAGAGAATTGATAGGTAATAGTGTAGGACCGATTATATTCCAATGAGTTTTTCTTTTCTTTTGTATTTTTCCAGCATGAGATTACTCCATTTAACAAACCTTTCAGACTACACCGGCCCACTCACAATATGGAAAAAGGAAGGATCGAAGAAAACCAATGTTCCATCTGCACCAGCCGGGAATCGAACCCGGGTCTGTACCGTGGCAGGGTACTATTCTACCACTAGACCACTGGTGCCCACTTGTTAAGAGCAGCGAAAAACAAATTTTGTATACTAAATACAACAATTTGTACGCTACACCCGCGATCCGCATCCGTCATGTAGGAAAAGATCAATAATATGATGAGAAATCGCATTAGACACCAACTTGGAATTGTTCTAGTGGTTGTTCTAATAGTTCCCTCACTAGACCCCCAAATGGGTGATCCCATGATCGAATCCCAGGTTGGGAGGGTCGACGGGAATTTTCCCGGGGATCCCGGCCCGATTGCAGATTAGTGGTGCGCTTTCGGCTGGCCTGAGATACTGCGTGGTGCAAACCAAAAAAAAAAAAAGAAATCTACATTAGACTACTGTAAATAGTAGTCATGATTGTAATTACTCGGATTATTAACAACATTTGCTTATTCAGTGACTTTAATCTGAATACGATATTATTTGATTTTCTTTCACTATTGCAGTAGAAGCGAATAATGTTCATAACCGCTGGATTGTGCTCACTGCCTGTTTCTCCACTCCATTGATCCTTCCTTGACTTTGTAGTCAATTGCTGAAACCTATAACCATTTTCTAAGGAAAAAAAGACTTGTCTAGCCATTTCATCTATGGAAAGAATCCATATTCCGGTGGTTTCGCACCCAAGATGTTCAATTACGGTAGAGAACAGATCACTCAATTCTGGTATTAATACCTATTAACAAAGGTAGAGACAGATCATTCAATTCCAGTATTAATACAGGTACCTATTAACAAAAGTATGGAGGGCGAGAGCTTCTGGTGCACACAGATCTCCACCATAAAACTCCAATCTTTTTTGAGCATTATGTTTCTCAGATCTGTTTCATCACCTATTTCAACATAGGCATTATCAGTAGTGCGGCTAAGCTAACCAAAATTTTGGAGAATTTGCAGGGAAGAAATTAAAGGCTCCACTTTGGTCTATGCCAGGAGAAGAAAAGCTCTAATCGGATCTGCTACCATCTTGTTCAATGGAATCAAGAAAGCAAGACCTCCAGTTACAACCAAAAGAGATTTACGGTCCTCCAACCCTTGCTCTTCCAAATTCATTTCACTTCAAATCACCAGTCATATCGATTTGAGATAAGCACCTGCAAAGGTTCAGCCTATAAAGATTAATCTTCGAAGGGGAAAACGATAGCAAGTAGATTAAACAGAAACAATTCACTATTCAGTGGGTATACCTCCCAAACTCATTCAACAACTCTTCATTGCCCTGACAGCGTTTCAACCCCACCATATAAGTTTCTACGGCTAAGTCGAACTGCCTCATGCGAAATAGGATCTGTCCTCTTCTATGGTACCCCATCCATGAGTGGGGATCCAGCTCAAGGCACTTCTCTGCGTCCTTCAGTGCTTCATGGAGTTCCCCGAGTTTCAGGTAGCACGCAGATCTAATGCCGTATAACTGCGAAGCAACAACAGGCTTTGCAATACTTGGTGTAGACAATGAGCTGCGAACTTATGCAACCACTAGTATTAGCGATAAAAAAGGGAAGTTAGCATCATTACTTCAGGGTCTTCTGGGTTACTTTTCAGTCGTTCTGTGTAATGATCTCTCAGGACCTCCGCAGATGTTTGTTCTGCCAATACTTTCTTTTCTGTGCAGCCACCAGCAATGTCACCAAATCAAACAGTAGAGGGGGAAGCTAAACTCCGAAATAATGCGATAATAGAAACTTTCCTCACCGAACTATCAACTGACCAGCATACCACTTTATCAAGCAAACATGTCTAAAATAGCCAAGACAGCAGAAGATTGAGTACGATGGAAAAGTTACCATCTCCATCTTTAGCTGCCCCGGTACTGGTATCCAAAAGCTTCAACATCATCTCTGCAGTTTCCCCAGCTTGCTCGACACTCTGCAAAAATGCCTCCGAGTAATCAACCTCCACAGGCACATTTTCAAGGATTGCATTATTAGAACTGCCCTCCTGCTTGTTCAGTCCCCCCTGGGTACTTCTCTTCCTTTTTGTCACGCTCTCTGACTCAATCGCACTTACCCTCCGAGGAAGCTCGCAGTAGCTATCCTTTTGGTCATCAATCTATAGGAGTGATAAGCAAGCGGACAAAAATTACAAAATTTCCGTCAATGTTCAGTTGAACTTAATTGATAAGAATTGAAGTCTACAGCTATTCGAAGTTAAGTCCATCCTTCTGCTTAATGATTAGTTTATTTGAAAACACTGATAAGGATGAACTAAAGAAGGATGAATGGATGATGTTGAACTCGAAGATGAAAGCTGCTATCAAATAAAACCGAGAGCATAACCTTCAGCTTCGCCATAGTTGCAGCAGCACGATCAGGAGGTGACCATTGCTTCTCCTTCTCTAGCTCGCTGATATTGCCTTCAAGGTCAATCTCGGTGATGTAATTCCTGATTGTGGCTTCAAGATTCTTCTTCACTTCTATTTCGTCCTCTGATTCCTCCTCCAAGATGCGCTGCTTTGGCTTATCCACCTTCATGATTTCCTTTTCTGCCAGCAAAGATTCCAGGACTGGCTCTTTTGCAGCTCGAAACTTCACGTTCAGCAAAACTCCGAGAGCCTGCAGGAATCGCGGATCGGCTGAATGTTTATTCGCATTAAAAGAATCCCTCTGTACCTCGCGCATCATCCTCTGAAAATCCTGCTGGAGCGCGAGCTTCCCCGTGGACGGATTGCCTGTCAGTTTCTCCCAAATGCTAGGAGCTGTGAAGATGTCCCCGAGCGGATGCAGCTTCAACGGCTCCACTCGCTTCTTAGCTTGGAACATCGCTTTCTCATAGCCGGACTTCAGATCTCCATCGTCTGGGCTAATCTCAAGGCCGAGTTTAAAGGAGCACATGGCCTGGTCCAGGCGACCTAGCTCGAGGTGAGCGTGTCCCAAGCGGACGTAAGTCCGGGGCCAGTCACGGCTCAGCTCATAGGTCTTCACTGCGTCCTTGAGCGCGAGGAGCTTCTGATCGAGGGCTGCGTAGGCGAGGGACCTGTTGTAGTAGAGGCGGTGGTTGTCCGGAGAAACGTCGATCCCGTCAGAGTAGTGGCGCACGGCAGCTTCGAAGTCCCGCGCCTTGAAGGCCTCGTTTCCCCTGGTCCTGGCCTCTTCCGCCATCGTTGATCGGAGAGAGTTGATGAGATATTTTCGGATTTTGAAGAGAATGAAAGCGCGGGAAGGGGAGGCGGAAGCGAGAACTTTATATAACGCAGAAGACGACTGCAAGAATGTCCAGTTGGCTGGTTTGATTTACGTTTTTGCCCGCCTCTCCCGCCTATTTAGCAGTCATACTACTACGTAAATAATATTAATATAATATATATATATATCATATCAAAACTTAACAGATAATTTATAATTATACAATTATAATTATTAAATCTTTAAAAGTATAAAAAATCTTAATAAATTATAAACTCTAAAAGAAAAAGTATATAAATGATAAAAATTATTTAATAACTATATTAAATAATGAATCCTAAAATGAAAAATATATAAATGATAAATCTTGATTGGATAGATATAACACATCAATATTACTTATATGGTATAACCACGCTATTAAAAACTTTCTCCTAATAGAGAGAGAATGCAAGCTTTGTCCGAAAATACGGTTAGTTTAAAAAGTAATTTTCAAAAAGTTGTGCTTTAAAAATTAATTTTAAAAAATACCACTATTATATTGAATTTTAAATTTACAATTTACTTAAAGTTGTAGATGGCAACTTTTACATGCGAATTACCCTGTAGACCATGGGTTTTATATGCGATCTTCTGCCTTTTCCTTTTTCATTTTTCTTTTTCCCCTCACTGATAGCAGCTTCAGATCTAGATATATATGAAATTGACCCTTAAAAACTATAAAATTTTATATATGTTAACATCTGAAAGAAATTTATGTAATAAACTCGTTATATGTTGAATGCTCCTTCTTTAATATTATAATATTTGTTAAATATTCAATATATAATATATAATAAATTCATCGTGTAAATATCTCTTAAATACAAACATGTATTAAGTTTTTATAGTTTCCAAGAGTAATTATATGCATATATCAAGATTTGAAAAATATTTATATTATAAATTGAATATTTTCTCGTTCAAAGTTGCAGAGAAGCTACGGTCAGTGGGGCAAAAGGGAAAAGGCAGAAGGTTGCATGTAAAACCCACGGTCTATAGGGCAGATCGCATGTAAAAGTTGCGATCGAAAACTTTAACTAGATCGTGAATTTAAGATATGATCTAATGATGGTATTTTAAAAATTAATTTTCGAGGTGCGATTTTTTAAAAATTGCATTTTAAAATAACTATATTTTCGCACAAGCCTCAAGAGCATACACGTGTTAGCATTAATATTGTATCATAAATTAATAATATTCAGTTATTTAAATATTTTTAATAAAGTATTAAAATAAAAATTTAAAAATAATTAAATTCTATTAATTTATGATATCAAATCAGTACCGTCATATTATATACAGCTACATGTGAGAGTTTCTCGGTCTGATGGCTGGAAAAAATGAACAAACGAAGCATGCGATCAAGTTTTTCTATTATTAAAAACCTTAATATTTACACACCAAAAACAGTGAAGCATATGAAAGTTAATTGATTGAGGTGGTACGATATTCCTTTCTCTTAAGTAAAGTCTCAAGTTCAATTCATATGAATAAAAAAATTTACATCGGAAGAGTTTTACCCTTAATGAACCCTCCTAACTCAAATTAATTCAGTCATGACTCGTTGGACTTCCGCATATATTAGGTTGATATAAATAAAGGGGTTATTTGTCCAGAAAAGTACAAACTATTTTTTACCCAAAAAATCACAAATTATACTCTGTCTTCTCTAATCTATCACGCTGTTTAATTTGATCATTAATTGCTAACTCGTACAATTAATTTGGTTGATTGTGTAAACAGACTTTGACGTGGCATCACATGTGATGTCCATCTGGTCATATCAATAAGGAACATATGTTTTCACGTTCATCCTCGTGAAAAAAATAAATAATTCAATAATAGTTCATGATTTTTTATGATCAGATGGATATCACATGCGATATTACGTCAGATTCTATTTGCACAGTCAGTAATACTAACGGCGCATATTAATAATTAACAGATAAAATTAATGATATAGTAAATTAGAAAATTCTTGAATGGTTCATGATTTTTAAAGAAAAAAAGAGTTCGTGATAGATTAGAAAATTTTTGAATGTTTCGTACTTTTCTAGACAAATAATCTTATAAAAAAAAATCAAGGATAACAATCGCGGGTACCGAAACAGTCGAATCTAAAACCTCTGTATATTTCTATCGGGAGGAAGTTGGGGCCCGTAGCACAAACGCGGCTCCGTGGGCCCAACCGTAAAAAGGCCACTGAGCAGGGCCCGGCCCGAAAGGGCCGAACCGCCTTTTTGCAGAGCCGACGCGGATTTCTCGGAAATGTGAAAAGGACCACCAGTAAACGCAGCCGCACCCTTTATTTTAATTTTTATTGACCAGAACGCAGCCGTACTTGGACCCTCTTACCGCGTCGAGAAGAATGGGCGGTTATCTTCCCTACCCGCATTAAGGATCGAGTGCTTTCACGCTCCGGTGCCGGTCATGGACTTACGTTGAGTAGTTGAATCTCGGCAGCAACCGCACCGAATTGAACCTAGCATTTCTCTCCTTTTTTAAATTTATTTACTTTTATTTGATATTTAGAAATTTAATAAGTTATAATTTAGTTAAAAATTTAAGTTAAATAGAGTTTCCGATTGTGAGTTTTTTTCATGTATAAAATACGAATTTGAGGCTGTTTTTCAAAGAACAATAGTCGTTAAACTATTTCAGCCAATTCACATTAGCATATAAATTATGTATGCTAATGAGCTTTGGATGGGTGTCGTGTTTCGATTAACAATTCCGGGTTTTTAAGATGGCCACGATTCTTTCCAAAACATCGACTATGCGGGATCGGGTAGACCCCTTGTCGGAGGACGACCGGTCAGAGGCCCCGACCTTTCAGAGGCTACTTTTCCCGAAGACTGCAGCCTGCGTAATTGAAGTTCACCAATTCAACGACTGCAAAATGATATAATAATCTCAAAATGCCGAGATTTTTCTGGCTTCTAATTATTATATTTGATGTTGGATTTAACAGGGCACGTGCTTCCGGATGGACAAATCCGACGCTCGTTGCTTCGCCGTGGACTTCCAACTATTTGTGGCCAATGAAATCATATATTCAACATCAGTAACCACTTCTTCGTTATCGGCATTTGGCCACGACAACTGAACTTCTCCGTGAACACCTCGCGAACTCACGGATCCAGGTGAGTTCGCATGAAAGACAAATTCATGGGCGGTTTCAAAAAACAAAAAAAAAACCTCTGATCTCGTAAACCGTCTTACGAATTAATAGTATGATCGACTTTTTTTGGTCCAGTTTGATTACTGGGAAGTGTATATGTTTGTTAATTTAAAAATTAAACTAACTTTTGTTTTTGCTCAAGAAAAATTGCACGCTATTAGTAAAGAAAAAGAAAATTAGAAAATTCACCTGGGAAAAGTAACGCCGCGTGTAAGGACTACTCACTCGAAGATCGTGTGTGAGTACGCGCACAATAAATTTTCACCAGTTGCATTTTCTGAGACGAATTACATGCACCGGGTGTATCAGAGTTCATGGGTGAGGCCACAAACCAGTGCACTGGGCTCATATACACCTGGCGCGGGAACAAACTCTGCTTCTCCAACAATTGATATAAAATGGGCCAACCAGACATGCTTGCCCTTCCCATGCGGAAATCAAAAGGCCCTGGGACCCCGACCGATCTGCAGCCCAACCACCGCAAGATGGCTTCTATCAGAGTGCCCGTTCTCCTGCTCGCCGCGGTGCTTGCGGCGGTCTTCATGTGCTTCGCGGAGGCACAGTCGTCCACCCCGTCGTGCGCGCAGAAGCTGGTGCCGTGCGCCAGCTACATGAACTCGACTAGTCCCCCGGACACGTGCTGCAACCCGCTCAAGGAAGCCGTCAACACCGAGCTGTCCTGTCTCTGCAACCTCTACAACACTCCCGGCCTGCTGGAGTCCTTCGGAATCAACGTCACTCAGGCTCTTCGGCTCACTCAAGCCTGCGGTGTCAAGTCCGATACTAGCCTCTGCAAGGGTACTTCAAATCTCATATTAATATCTTCCCTGATTTGAAAGGTCGTCTGCTAGAGATTGCTTGTCGACTGAAGGTAGCATGTGCAATCGACAAATGTGATCGAACATCAGAGCTTAACATTTTAGTATTTCTTGCCAATTTTAGGCCGCCTCTTCATTGTCGTTGTGAAATTTCCTTCATCAATAGTTTTTTATTCCTTCAATTCGATCTGCAAATTGTGTATTGCCAGTTATATTTAAAGCTAGTTCAAAATTTCCCGTGAATTTTGATGATCAATTTAGGGTTTGCTGATTTACTCCTGATTCCCCCTTTTGCCTCTTTGCTGCAGAAAGCGCTCCTTCGCCGACAGCAGGATCACCGCCAGGTAAGAAATGCTTCGATCACCTCTTTATCTAATTCAGTTCTATTAGAGATACCGTTGAAAACCAGTTGTGTGATACATGATCTTCTCCGAATGTGATCAGTGAAGTCAGACGCCCCCTGCTCATTCTTATGATGTTGCGGAAATGGTATAGTAAGAAGGATTCGCTATGATATCTGCTGTCCAAGTGATTGCGTAGAATGACCAATATTAGCCATTTCCTCTGTTGAAAAGGACCAAATGAATCCCAAGTACGTCCAAGATCCACATAGTTATTAAATTGGGTTTTTAATACTAAACATTGATGGCTTGTGGGAGCAAATAATCTTCTTAGTTGGCGCGGATCTTGCGCTGAACCTTTGGGTGGGACCAGCTGATGCATTAGAAAGTGCCAAAAATCTGACCTGCTAGTGGGGAGGTGCT
Organism: Lagerstroemia speciosa; assembly: GCA_037672795.1. Taxonomy (NCBI): domain Eukaryota; kingdom Viridiplantae; phylum Streptophyta; class Magnoliopsida; order Myrtales; family Lythraceae; genus Lagerstroemia; species Lagerstroemia speciosa. The sequence continues at coordinate 9,672,222 of CM075289.1, read as the reverse complement.
AATTTCTCTGTAATGCTTTCGGTGCTTCTTTGACCTAAAAAAGGATGGTCCTCTAGGAGCACAGCTTCTAGAAATCAGCCTTAGTTCTCAATCGATTGTTGTCACCATAAATTTATGTTGCACTTTCCTTACAAAGTAGTTGCATTCCACCTAGAATTCTGCTAGTGCTAATGGTGGGTTAGAAATTCAAGGTGAGGAGAAGTGAAATCATGCGTTCCAGTGTCAATTACTGAAGGGATCTGGAGAAGATGCGGAAGTGAATAGGACCTAGCTTTTGTCTTTGGTGTAAACTTTAAAGTGTCCGTGGTTATTTTCAAAGCTAGACCTCATTTTGATACCAAAAAATTTCAGCTCTTATTTCTAGTTCCATGAGAAGGATTGTAGCATGTGGAAGTCACCTTCTGAACATAAACTGTTTCACATGGCTATCAATTACAGTCTTTCGGTTTAGTATGTTGGAGTTAGGGTACGACCTGACCTGATAGATGTGTACATCCTCCTCTGTATTGCCTTAGGCTTATGGTGTATGTTTGCAACCCAACATGATTATCTGCTCGGGTGGAAAGTGCCTTATTCTTCCCTAAGAAAGTTTTGGTCAATTTTTCCTCAAATCATTAATTCGGGGGCAGGCAAAATGATTGATATTATCAGTTAGAGTCTGAACCGAATTATATAGCATTTAGTGTTTAGCTTTAACAAGACATGCTGTTGGGTCACCCTTAAGATAGATTAACAAATATATCGGACACTAATCTTCTTGCCCCTAGGCAAAAAGAACCTCATTTCAGGAGCTTTTCATCTAAATGTGCGGATCTACTCAAGCATGCAATTTTATATCTTCCCAAGAACCCATTGGATCTTCTCTTCTTTCATGCCTCTGCCTCTGAGGTTGGTTGGATGTGAATGTCTTCACATAGGGCAGGACAGTGTCCTAAGTATCCAAGCACCAGTTTATTTTTCTAGTGTAGTGTCAGTTTTGATTCAGGAATCATCATAGATTTTAGTAAAATTACTAGCCATGGGAGTCATACTGGTTGACAATTATCATGAATCTCCGAAAATTCGTAGAGGAGAAAGTAAATTCTTGGCATCCTCGGCTTCTATAATCATATTGCAATGAGAGATTGTGAAACCATTACAATGTTTGCAGCGGTGCCGGGAAGCGGAGGAGACAATGATGCTGGGAGGATGACCTGGAGTGGACTTCCCGGCTTGCTCTTAGTTTGGGCTTCAATGCTGCTCTACTGAGTTATGCGGAGCGATCCGGCCATTTGTTTAAGCACTTGAGAGCGATTCTTCTGCGACTAGAAGATTTTTCATTAATTCTGGCCCCATATTGGACTCTTGTCATTGATTCGAGTTGTATTGTTTTATGTTATATATGTTGTACGTCTCGGACTCTTTCACCCTTTGATCTTTGATATTGAACTATGCGCTTATTTTGCTTTGAGGTCAGACTCAAGGGTGTTGCACTTCGCTGCTGTTTCCTTCTTCTGTAACCTGCAGTTCAACAGTGCAGCTTACCTTGATCTTATAACTAGACGAATGAATCAACCACCATTGCCGTAAACAGGGACTCAATACTCGATTTGATCCAGCACCGGGCATATCAAACAAAATCTCCTAAGGTGAATCTAAATTTATATATAATAAAGATCGTATATCTACCCATTATTAACTTTTAAAAAAATAATTTGATGAAAAGAAGATCCGAAAAGACTGTTCGTTCGCCTTTTCTATCAATTTTGGACCCGTTTGAAAATCTGGTGCGTGTTGTGAAATACAATACCATTTTTTAATCCACGTGACTTGGTTGGGTTTTCGGATACGCTCTTTTATCAAGTAAAATATGGAATTTCAGAGATGTGAAATGAAAAAAATTATTATTTAGAGAGTTATATTTCTTAATAGATTGAAAATATATTATATTGAAATATTTTGGCGGAACAGCGAAGATGTCATCTTTAAAATAATATCTATTTAATCAAAAGGCTGTGTGTAGGCTTATGAATTTTTCGCCCAAAAGAAAGAGAGAATATTCTAAACTATTCAGTATCTTAATATTTTAAATTATTCAACATGCCTTTTTTTTCATTTTGAAATTGCATTTTAACAATTTATTATATGAATTGTCTTCTTTAATCTCCTGAGCATCTTCCCCGTCTCCTTCTAGTTCGACCATATAGCATCGGCGAAGGAGGAATCTGAGAAGCCGTAGCTTGATACGATGATGTTTCTTTCAAATTTCAGGGCCGATTTGACATAAATGTCGCACTCGAAGTCGATGTCCCACCTTGACAGCATCCCCTCCTCGCTGGGGAAGTTCGAGGCGGACAAGCCTTCTCTCCACTTCCACCGCCCCCGCCTCCACTCCTCCCCGCTCTTCCGCATCGCATTCTGGTCCCTTGTCACGAGGCCAAGGGTGCTACTCCAATACCACTCAAGTACCTTGGTACCGCCAGGCGTCAACAGCTCGCTCTACTGACCAGTCACAGAATTTCCACACAACCGAGACTCACAAGCCTAGAAACGATCGAAGCAATACAGAAGAGGTTGGGAAAAATTAACTTGTATTATATCACAAGTATATATATATATATATAACCCAACTACAGACTCCGATTGAGTATATGTCTCACAGCTCCGACTGCTTGCACTCCTCACTCAACTCCTCACAATATAGACTCAGTACTCACACTATCCTCTCAACGTGTCCCTGGTGCCCTTAGTTGTTTGGTCTCCCTCTTGTGAGTGAATGTCTGGCTCTCCTCGAATAAATGAAGTCTGAAGTGTTTTACTCAAATGAGAGTCCATGCCTTTTTGTACACGAAGTCCTACAAGTAAATATGCAAGGTAATCTAGACTTTCCCTAACAACAAGTTTATATAAGGTCGTTGACCAATCGCCATCAAGGACTTTCCATGTGTGTCGGGAATATTCTCCTCCTGAGATTCCTCTTGCCAAGTTGGATCCCTAATCCTCATAAGCTTCCCGATCTGCCACACTTGACTTCCATAGATAGAGCTGATTCTCCTCCTAAGAATTTGCTTGCCTTGTTGGATCCCCCGATCATTGGTCAATTTCCATATCTGACATGCTTGACTTCCATAAGTGACTTCTAGGCGTATCCATGATTGCCTCCCCCAATAATGAATTGATTGGATCCATGCCATGATTCCCGCTGCTCCCAATAAGGCAGATTGTGATCCAGGGATTTGATCCTTCCACCGTGGCTAGCATCTGCTCAAGGAACGCTGCTCAAGCGCTTCGTAACATTCATAGGACATATCCCAGGAGATAGCCTCCGGGCTCCATCACTTCCCGTGTGCCTGCAACCACAATCATGATCGAGAACCCGTCTCATGATCAATCACCATCACAATGTCTTGCTTAAGCAGTCATGCGCATCGCGATCCAGCACCTCGACACTTAGTCGATAACGTGTCCACCCAGCTCGTTGCCCGCTACCATGACCCCGAGGCACGCTCATGGTAGGCGGATCTTGGATACCACCTCAGGGGTTTAACATCCCTCCTCTTCGTCACCTTCGCTGCCTTCATCTTTCTCCTCTCCTCGCCCTCCTCCCCTGCCTCGTCTTATGCACGCTCTCGCCGTGACCTTCTGAACGGCAGCTCCATGGGGCGGGCGTGAGTGGGAGAGGCTGCTCCGCAAGTCCCCCACCCCCAAGGTCCCGCTCTGGTAGCACTGTCCACGTCACTGGTGTCGCTGGCTTCGTCGGCTTCCACGTCTCCCTTGCTTTCAGGCAGCGTGGAGACGGCGTGGTGGGCATTGACGACTTCAATGATTACTACGACACGGGGCTCAAGCGGGATCGCCAGAATCTCCTTGCTCGATCAGGGGTCTTCGTTGTTCAGGGCGATAGCGACGATTCTGCTCTCCTCAAGAAATCGATCGACATGCTCCCATTCACCCACGTGATGCATGTCGCTACTCAGGCAGGTGTTAGACACGCAATGGAGAACCCATCCTCCTACATCCACAATAATATTGCTGGGTTCGTCAATCTGCTAGAAGTCGGCAAATCGGCGAATCCTCAGCCTGCCATAGTCTGGGCCTCCTCGAGTTCAGTCTACAGGCTCAACTCCAAGGTGCCCTTCTCGGAGAAGGACCAAACCGATCATCCTGCTAGCCTCTACGCCGCCACAAAGAAGGGAGGCGAGGAGATTGCACACGTGTATAACCATATTTACGGGCTCTCGATCACAGGGCTTCGGTTCTTTACTGTTTACGGACCTTGGTGCTGCCCCGATATGGCCTACTTCTTCTTCACCAAGAACATTCTGAAAGGAAAGCAGATAAAGATTTACGAGGGGCCCGATCACAGCTCGGTGGCTGGAGATTTCACCTACATTGACGACATTGTGAAGTGATGTTTAGGGGCTCTGGATACAGCTAAGAAGAGCACAGGGAGCGGTGGGACGAACACAGAGCCAGCCCAATTTCGGATTTTTAACTTGGGGAATACTTCCCCGGTCCCGGTAACGGAGCTCGTTAATATCCTTGAGAGGTTGCTGAAGGTTGATGTGCATGCACTTGATCACATCATATCCTACTAGAGGAAATTGAATGGCCGTTTAAACGCTCATAAACATCACTATAACCTGAAAAAAGATGCAAAACGTGGATCCTCATGCAAGTTTGATCAACTAATTCTTAGTTATTTCTAATCCTCAGGAAGCATCCCTACCAATCACTGCAATAGAAAGCATCTTTTAGTTGCTGACATTGTTCGTTTCTGGTTCTCACTCCAAAGTCACCAAGACAAATCTGCAGAAGGAGCATCGGAATCATAATCTAATTCCCACCAACCTTGAGCATCTTCCCTTGCTAGCTGAATTCCGAAATGGGGGTTCATCAGGCCTAATAGATTGTCTTGCAGCGCTCCATTATTATTGTTTGTAAAGATGAAATATGGTACCTTGAGCCTGTGCAACCTTGAATTGTTGCTGACAATGGGGTAGCTGGGGCTGAGAAAGGAAAAAGGGCCACAACGGAAAGGAAGAAACCATGGCAACTCACTGGCTGCAAGGCAGATTATCCCTTGCTAGCTCAGCAGAGCTCACCACTTTCTCTTGCCTAAGCTTTTCTCTGGAAACAATGGAAGCAGAGCTGAGTGAGCGTTGGTGGAGGGGGGAAGGAGAACAGAGGAAAATGGGGAATGCGCATGAAGATAAAGGCCCAACTAGGAAAACATGATGATGACCGGGAGCCATCAATGAGCCCGTTATCTGTCGGACCGTAGATGTCTGTTGGCCCATGCTGCGTGCAGAACTCTGTCAGACGAACTTACTATACCTGTTGTACATTCGAATCACGAGTTTCTTCCATTAGCCGAGTGAGGTAAATTCATCGGCATCGTGTCCATCCCGGCAGTTTGAAGAAAACGGTGAACTGGGACGTGATTTCACTAAGAATTTGATGATTGTCTGTTTAAAGCCCTCATTTTTATGAAGCATTTACTTTGCTATGTATGCAAAAAATCCTACTACTACTGCTACTGCCACATCAAAGATGTGCTTCCCCTTTATCAATTGTGCTGGAGGCAGAAAAGAAAATGTCAGCCTTAAAAGGTGAAAGCTTTTAAATTATCGAACAGTGGCCCCCCAGCAAAATGTTAGGGAAAAAGACAGCTCTCAGAAAGTGGTAACGGGCGGACATGACCAGCAAATTCAGAGACAACAAAGCGAGAGAGTGTATACTTTTGAAGATTTTGCAATCCAGCTTTGATCTTTACTGTGAAAAGAAAAAGGTCGAAGAAAGCACGATCAGACTTTCAAATTTAGATGCCCGCACGAGGAGCTCCAGAGGGGGTTCTCCAGTTGACAACAAATTAGCTCTGCCCAGGCAGCTGTTTTGTATTCGTGTAATCCAGGATTACAATTAATTTTATACCACAGATTACAATCGATCCAGTTTTCATTATCTATATTTGTAATTTTAATTATAACCTTAACATTTCTTGTAATTTAAAAGATATCAAAACAAATGCCGAGAAAAGAGGGGGAAATGCAGGATCCATATGTTCAATTTGGAAAACTTATTCGAAAAGTACAGGTCAAGCTGTTCTTTTTCAATCTCAATCATGACGAGAATGGTGGAGTCGATCCTGTCAAGCACCATCACCCACAAAATGAAACGTGTAATGTTGTTAGCAAATTCACAATCCGATTAAAAAATGTTACATCATTTACCATCAGGTGACTCGGAAGTCTCTTCTCTTTCACTGTCTTTTCAATCATATACTAGTTGAATACTATCCATCTAATGCAACTACGCATCAACTGTCAAGAAAACTCACTCTCATGCGATTTGATAATATTAAGATGAGATTCCAATTTCGAGCTAGAAAGGACTTTTTGATTAGGGGTCTTGATGGAGACCGGTTTCTTGGGCTACAGTAAGTCCAGAATGTCTACGGTTGAATACGGAAATTTGAATAATACGTAATGAGAACGTGCTTTACGTGGAACCCTACAACAATGCGGTAATATTACCATGAATCCTAACTGTTTTCAAAAGAAAATACGTTTCAACTTGGAAGTGCGACAAAAAATGAGAATCCTACGTGAACATGGCATGGAACAAATTGCTAATGTCCAAATAAAGATTAGAAAAAGCTGCCATACTCATCGTACAGTAGTTTTCAAGATTTTGTCACAGTTCTGTCTTCGTCTTCACTTTATTTCTTTGGAAGGGAAACAATTATTTGAAATTTAAAAAAAAATGCAGAAATTTCTGTCATGTGTAACCCAGGATTTTGTCATATTGCTCAGAAGAAAGAATCATGCACATGCAGAAAGAATGTCATCTAGTCATCCGAAGATGAGCAAAATTTAAAAAAAAAAAAAAAAAAACCAGAGAGAGACACTTCCTGGTAAGCTGTTCTTGCAAATTTGAATCTGTCATTTCATATCCAATGTTGATTTCCACCCCCCAAATTGTATCAAAAAACAGACAGTCTTATGCCCGTCGATGATTAAGATTTTCGGAAATTTAAGATATCGGGCGAATGCAAGAGTACCTATTCCAATAAGTAGTTGAGTTTTGCTAGATGATTATTCGATTGCGAGATCAATAGGTTCAGGATGTTGGGTCATAATGGATCTTACTTAGTAAAAAGCACGATAGAACTGAACCAGCGAGCTGTTACCTTTGCCTCACCGAAAGGACCTTCTATTAAGTCCCAAGAGAAAAAACGACCAGAAACACTCAGTCAGTCACATCGCATCAGCAGCAGGCCCATTGATTCTTAACCTCACCACCGACCCAGCTTTAAAGACTTATCCATTCATCAGCGGGATCTCAGCATTTTCTTCCTAGCTTTTAAATCAACGGCTGACACATATTCCGACAATCCCTGCAGACGTGGACAACTGTCCCTCTAAATCTTTCCCACCCCATGCCAAAAAAAAAAAAATCACATCAATAAAATTTTTCGACTATAATTTTTCTTATTTATAAAATTTAAATTTAAAATTTTATTAAAAGAAAAAAAAATATAATTTACTACTTTAATCAATTTATTTTTATAATTCAAACAACCTTTTAAATAATAGCAACTCATTCAATTATACAACGATAATGGGGAGCTATTAAATTGCCAACGATCACCTGTCTTTAGGGAAATAGAGACCTTCCCTCGGTTCTCCCCCTTCCCCTTCTCAAACTTCTACTTCCTCTCCCCCTCATTCCATCAATTTGCGGCAGGGAATTGACATGATGATGGAACATTAGCTTCCAAATTCGCCTCCTCATTTCCCTGCTTCCCCTGAGCAGATGACTGCAATCTGAATCTTTAAGTTAAAAAGTTCAGATATCTGGTTGTTTTGAGCAACAACTGTGATGGGTCTCTCTCGTTTTCTGCTGATTGTGCTTGCTTTGGCGGAAACACTATTGCCTCTAACTGTCTGCGGAAATGCCGAGCTTGAAGCCCTCATGGAAATAAAGTCATCTCTGGACCCGGGGAACAAGTTCCTCACTTCTTGGACCAGAGAAGGCGATCCCTGCAGTGGTTCTTTCGAGGGAATAGCCTGCGACGAGCACCACAAAGTGGCTAACATTTCATTGCAGGGGAGGGGCCTTTCTGGCTCTATTTCACCGGCAGTAGCCGAGCTCAAATGCCTGTCTGGTCTTTACCTGCATTACAATTCTTTAACAGGGGAGATACCGAAGGAGATCTCCAATTTGACTGAATTAACTGATCTTTACCTCAACGTGAATAACCTCTCCGGGAGCATACCTCTGGAGATTGGAAATATGGCCAGTCTTCAAGGTCAGCAGTCGATTTCGTTATGCAAGTTTCAATTTTTCCCCCAGATGGCATGACCCATGTTCCGTTCCATGATTTTGTGGAAATTGCTTTCCATTCATTTAACAGGCTGTTTTCTTTTTGGCATTTTGTACGTTTTTTCCATTTACCTTCTTATCTTGGTCATAAACCTGCAAGTGATAAACTGTTCCTCAAGGGGGGTTTAAGCTTTCTCTGCTCAATTCAGACATCCGGAACTTAAAGGTCCCTCGTAATGTTTCTCGTACATTCTTTTGGTTAATATTCATAGCTGAATTCTGTGAATAACTAACTCTACCGCCCAGATTTTCAGCAGAAATCGATGCAGAAACAAGGAAGAAGTTTATGAAATTATTTGTTTCTAAGCAAGGCTTTTAAGTTCACATTTTTATTATCCTGTAGTCCTGCAGCTCTGTTGTAATCAGTTGACTGGCAACATCCCTTCACAAGTGGGATCCTTGAACAAGCTCAAGTTTCTCGCCCTTCAGTACAACAAATTAACCGGTGAAATCCCTCGGAGCCTGGGGAATTTAGTGTCTTTAACAAGGATGTTCTTGAGCTTCAATCGGCTTACTGGTAGAATTCCTGCACTACTAACCAGCATACCTCAGCTCCAGTTCCTTGATGTGCGGAACAATTCTCTTTCCGGAATCGTGCCCTCTGGTAAGTTTACAAGAGACACCGAACACGGAACAGTTTTATGTTCATCCTCTTTTTCCCTGTAATGAGGATTATAACTGTGTTTTGTTGGGTGTAATCCTTCAACTTTCTATGGAAAATATATCTTTTAGTCTTTTACAATATTTGATTGCAATTAGTAGTGTAATTTAACTTCACCGGGCCGTCAAATCTTTCCCGTGCCTCCTCTCTTTCCCAGCAAAGTAAATGCTGTGTTAGAGGTGTGTATTTTGAGTTTATATGTTGCAATGCTGTAATGCCTGCTACTCCTTAAAAATTACTAAAAAAACCACATTCTCTCTCACTCACGTCCATCACTGGGAAGATATATTAGGTATTTTAGTAAATCTTCGTAAATATAATATTATATTTTATCTATTTTCTCAACAATTTTTAAATTTATCAAATATAACAATTTCATATTACAATCCACTTTTCATGTCATCTAACTTTATCCTGTAATGTAACAATACTTGAACCAAACCCCCTATCTAATTTCCTACTGATTATATGAAGGTCTGAAGAGATTAGACAGAGGGTTTCAGTACATGAACAACCCAGGATTGTGTGGATTCGGATTTTCATCCTTGAGAGTCTGCAGCGGCATCGACAACGCATACATAAGTGATCTACCATTTGGAGCGACCGCGGATAAGACCATACCCGGACAACAGATCATGATGTCCCACAAACGTCCGGTCCAATCACAGACGCCACAAATTGCGATCGTTGCAGGAACTTTAATGGCTGCTATTGCATTGATAGTCACAGGTTCCCTTGCGTTCTATCGGTACCGTCGGGAGAAGCAGAAGATTGGGAAAATGTTTGATGTTTCCGAGAGCAGGCTCAGCACCGACCACTCCAAGGACATTTGCGATCGAAGTGCATCCTCACTCGTGAGCCTCGAGTACTCTACTGGGTGGGACCTGGTTGATGATGGGCTCTATGGGAGCGGGCTAGTGATGCCTGAGCTGGTCCTCCAGGGCTTCAGGCTCACGTTGGAAGAGGTTGAGTCTGCCACTCGCTACTTTTCAGAGACTAACTTGTTGGGTCGGAGTAACTTCTTGGCCGTGTACAAGGGGATACTCCGAGATGGCTCCCACGTGGCAATCAAGAGCATCAATGTGACAAGCTGCAAGCCAGAGGAAGCTGATTTTGTGAATGGCCTGAACCTGTTGATCTCTCTGAGGCATGAGAACCTCATCCGACTCAGAGGTTTCTGTTGCTCGAAGGGCAGGGGAGAATGTTTCCTCGTGTATGATTTTGCTCCGAAGGGGAATTTGTCTCAGTACCTTGATTTAGAAGATGGAAGCAGTCAAGCCCTCAATTGGTCCACAAGGATTTCGATCATCAAAGGCATCGCAAAGGGTAAGCTGTAGACAAACTTAAGTTGGCATGCTAGTGTATCAACCGTTTATTCCTCCTGAAGATAGAATCAACAATTTTACGAGACAGAAACAGAAAAACTATGATAGACTCGCGTACTTTAGTTTCCAGGACCAGAATCTGCCAGAAACTTAAAACATGTTTCGATAGATTATGCATGTCTTAATACATTTGTTCATTACCAACCAGGAATTGGATATCTACACAGCAATGAAGATGATAGGCCTCCAGTGGTTCACCAGAACATATCAGCTGAGAAGATCCTCCTTGATCAGCAACTCAGCCCCCTGATAATGGATTCTGGCCTTCCTAAACTTCTCGCCGATGATGTGATCTTCTCAGCCCTTAAAGTTAGCGCTGCAATGGGCTGCCTCGCACCTGAGTACATCACCACGGGCCGTTTCACCATGAAGAGCGACGTATATGCATTTGGAGTCATAGTATTCCAAATATTGTCAGGCAAACCGAGGATGACCGGTTCAATGAGATTTGCCATGGAGTCTCTTAGTTTCCGAGATTTTATCGATCCAAATCTCGGAATGAATTTCTCCGAGCCTGAAGCGGAAACTCTCACAAGAATAGCACTGCTTTGCACGGCTGAGGTGCCCGAGAGCAGGCCAAGCATTCTCAGAGTGTTCGAGGAGTTGGAAAACTGCGGTTCGAAGGACTGATCCAGTGTACTGATAAGCCCAACTTATTAGTCAAAAAATGACCTGAGAGATGGTGGCGACATGTTAGGATGCGATCCAGTCCCTCGGTATGTGAATGAAGGCATTTGGTTAATGGCAGAGTAGAAAACTTCCTCGGAGCTGATTCTAACACCTTACTCAAATGAGGGCTTATAGCAATCAGCTCTGATCAGGACCTGCAGGGAAGAACACATTCTCTTGGATCGCATGTAATTTACCTGGGCAATTGGCCTCTGATCGTGGTATTCAGTAGTTAGATTTCATCTTCAGGGCAGTATTTCCCCTGACACTCTCCTGGCTACTCTGTTACCAATAATATGCCAGCATCGCTGTTGGCAGTATACTGCACTCTTGAATCCGAGATATCGTTACCCTTTTTTCCAGTTCTAGAGGAGATCCGTTACACTCTTCCAATTGCAAAGAAGACCTGTAAATCGGGGTTTCTAATCTCTCGAATTTCTCCTATCAGAAAACTTGAAAACGAATCCTTCTAGGCCAGGGACTCGTGTAAGATGTATTGTCTGAAAGTTACGCTTGCGCAATTTTATCTTTGCAAAAATGATTCTCGGAGGAGAGTTATTGAAAAGAAGACTCCTGAGGAAGAGGGATGCTATGTAACTCAAGACCACCTGGGATATTAATGTATTAAAAAAAGTTAACATCACTAATTTGAAGACAGATAATTGACAGGGTAATCGGCTGGTGGCTTGATTAGACATGATTAACTGAAAAATCAATCAATTTCATTTTTACTTGTCGAAATTAGCATCATGACATATATATATATATATATATATATGATATTTCCCACGTTGTGGAATTCCTGTTATATGTTGCTCGTAATCTAGGACTAACTAATTAGCCATGACGTACCCATTTTTAATTTTCTAAGGAGCTTTGTCTACCATTTAAATTGTAAAATATAGGGAATTTTTTTTATTTATATTATCAATTTACGTCAGCAACAAGAGAATATACTTTATATACAAACACTGTCAGCAAATATATATATATTAAATAATTTCCCCATCAGCAGAACGAGATTGGAGGCCGCCCACCTTTGTACTATACAATATCTTCAAGCTAATGTCTGCCCGACGCCCCCCCCCCCTCATTTTAGGTTAAGCGGATTTCATTTTATTTATACACATTTAATCTGATCCAAAAAGTCAAAACATTTCTTAAGAAATGACAACTTACCTGGGCGGATTTAGAAGAATTGTTCGGGTTAAACGAAATCTAACGAAAATGGGATATAACGAATTTAAAAGGGTCAAAATAAAATACTGTAATAAAAATAATTAAAATTAAGTAAAATATATGTAGTAATACGAGTTTTCTCGAGTTTAATCCATCCACGACCAAGTGCCGTATTTCATGCAAAAAAAACAAATACCGAATGGCAGCGACTTCGTCTTGCCATTTTCTTCAGGAAAAATGCGATAATCTCGACTTTGAAAATGTCATTATCTTATCTTTAGGAAGTTTTTCCTTTTAAAAAAACCGGGTTTAATATGTTTTTTTTTCCTTTTTATAATGATGTTGATCGGCTGCAGAGGAGAGAAGAAAATGTGATTGGTGGGTGTCGCCAGCCAGAGGGTTGGCCCACAAGATGACCTGGCAATGCGACAAGTCAGCGGACGATAGCGGTTTCCAATTTCGTACTGACCATAACATACGGACAACACGGTCGGTCGTCCTCGTTCCTTTCCTCTCAACACCATGCTCTCCTTGACAGTTGACCGTTGACCCTTTCAAATCTTTGGATGAATACATACAGATATATGTACATGCACCGCGTGTCACATGATGCGTTGAGGACTTCTTTTCTATCCATTCCATTTGTTGCCCCGAAATCTAACCAACTCCGGTCGATTCGCGTTCGAGTTTGACTCGTGATTAATATTTTCTCTATTTAAAATGTTCGAATATAAAATATGAAGTTAAAACAAAGAGATTTAGCTCATCTACACTGGTTACGCATGAGATATTTTGGGCTACTGTTTCTACACTGTTCCTTTTCAAAGCTTTAATGTTCCAAAAAAAAAAGAGAGAAGTTTTTTTCATGATAAAAGAGATAAATGAGCGTAAAATAAAGCTAAATACGGACTCGTGCTATACACAGAAAGAAAATAAAAATAAACAAACATGTAATACTGAGATAAATTTATATAATTATATCATATAACTTATTATAATTTAATTTATTTAAAATTTGTTAACTTACGGTATTATGTATGATATTCTCAATTATCATTAATATACTATCTTAATTTTACCTTTTTCAATTTCAAGTTATTTGATTAAAAAATACGACAGACTTTTCTGCTACGATTCTAGATATGGATCGAGACGGAAAAACATGGGCAGTTAATGAAATATTTTTACTGTTAAGGTCGTACATATAAAACGAGAGTAAAATAACTGAAATTATTATTCTACCTTTAATTTAAAAATAAGATATATATTATAAATTTTAATACGTAAATTAAAATTTTATAGCAGATGTCGTTGCCAAGTTGTTATTACTGAACTAGAAGTCAGCTCTCCGTTCACAACTTGCCGTAATTTTCGCCGAAAACCTGTCCCCATCACCAACTTGCGTTATACTTTTAGTACCTCAATTAGAAAAAAAAAAAAACAAAATGGTAAGAAGATAGAAACAAGGGAAAAATCGTGTATTTTATCTCCTCGCACCCACCTTTGACTTTTCAAAAAATTCAGCGGACTCGCATCGCAGCCAAAAGCAGCGAATCCTCATTTTTCATGGAGAGCTGTCAGCTGGCTAAGATAAGAACAGGGTGATCAAGCTGTTGTGCGCTGATGGCATGAACCGCGTGCCTGCCGGTCATTCGACACTATCCTGACTCTGACTGATCTAGACTCGAACCGAGATGAGACCCTCATAACGTGAACTTTTCTCCGCAACATTATTTATTTGATCATTGTCTGCCTCGGTTGGTTATAACTCCGGTGACGGCATTTAAGCCTGTTTAAGCCATACTCAGTTCCGGTTTTTCCAAGTTTATGTCACGGATATTAGTAAAAATTGTCTGCAAGGAAATTCCGTCACTGCATGCATAATCGCCTATGTGATGCACGGCTATGTTATTAGGGAAAAAGTGGGGACAGTCGAGAAGGAAAAAGGTAAGCCGTAGTCGGTCGCATGGAATCACTTACCAGGGAACACTGAATGCCTGTCGGTACGGATCCCGCGGTAATATAACAGTACCAATCCAAGCATTCACTTTGAAGTCAATTAAGCCCACAGGTTGTACAGAAACGATTTGATATAGTAATATCGATATAACACTTTTATAATCTCTTTATTTACTGGACTATTCTCTCTTTTCTAACATATTGATCTCCTTTATAATTTCCGGGACTTACGGATGATGAGGAAGGGTAAGATTGCACCAAAAAGTATAGAGCTTGATCGTGGTATTTGGAGGGGAAAAAAGCTAAAACTAGCTGCAAAGTTTGATAACATACGTAAAATTATCATAGAGATGATACGGTACTGTACCTTTTAGTCATGAAAATTTTATTAACTGTACTGTGAAATTTTAATTAATGTGATCTCATATTATATCAAGTTTTATAAATTAATATTATAATCTGTAGAGTAAAGTGGACCCAAACACACGGGATTGCAAGTTTATAATCGTCCAAACACGCCCTTTAAAGAAAGGGAAAGAAAAGGGTACGGGGACAGCGCAATCTCAATGGTCTTCCGTTCTCTCATGAAATAAAAGGCCCTCCCTCCTATTTCCTCTTACTCGCCATCAAGCAGCGCAGCACAACAAAACCTAACTTGGAAGGAGGAGGAGGAGGAGGAGGAGGAGAAGATGAGACTAACTTGGTCTCCGGATAGAGCCTCAAAGGCCTACATCGAAACCGTTACTGCAGTAAGTATATGCTTTTTTTTTTTTCATCAATGGATGATGACCTATTACCCTTGTTGTGTTCTGTCTTTGGAATCTTTGTTCCATGACTGATCGATTCATTCCTTCTGATATTTCTGTTTGCAGTGCAAAGCTTACAGAGAATCTGGTGTACCGGAGCTTGTCTCTGCCATGGCTGCCGGCTGGAACGCACAGCTCATCCTTGAGATGTGGGGCCAGGGCAGGCCCATAGCCACCAGCATCGGCCTCGCAATCTCGAGCCGTCACACGGGCGGCAGGCACGTCTGCATCGTTCCCGACGAGCTGTCGAGGTCAGAGTATATTAACATTGTGGGAGAGGTTGGCTCCGCCACGGAAGTGGTCGTTGGGGAGGCTGAGGAAGCCATGAAAGAGCTCAAAGGGATAGACTTCATGGTGGTGGACTGCAGGCGGGAGGATTTCGGGGAGTTGCTGAGGATGGCCAGATTGGGAGGCCGAGGAGCTGTGCTGGTGTGCAAGAACGCGAGCTCCAGGATTGGGTCGGGTTTCCGGTGGCGGAGCATGCTTGATGGAGGCGGGCCCCGCCGGCTCGTGAGGTCGGTGTTCCTTCCGGTGGGCAAGGGACTTGATATTGCATATGTGGGGACAAGTGGAGGTGGTGGTTCCCGTTCGATCGGGAAAAGCAGCCGCTGGATCAAGTGCGTTGATCATGAATCAGGCGAGGAGATCATCATAAGGAAGTGAAGAAGAAAGTTCAACCGAACCCGAGAGGCTCTTGTACATAAGATTAGTAATTTTGATTGGGAGGATCATGTATAAACATTCCCCAAATAATCAATCAACGGTATGAAAGAAATTTTGCTACCAACTGTTAGAACATCCCAACATCCATTATCGGGCTTAATTAAGCTTGACAACCTTGTATGTTTACACCATCCAAGAATTGCATTCATGCCTCTTTAGATCTCTACATCAGTCGAGTGTACAGACGGTTCTTTTTCCTAATACGAGCCGATCTCTCATGTCATCATCGGGTCACAACTCGGAAACTTCTAATAGATTTCAGCCAGTCTCCGGAATGATGGAATTCAAGCAGTGCTACTGGCTGTCGAATCTCAGGGAAGCACGAACCTGAAGCGCCATTAACATTAATATCTCAAGCAACTGAGGTTTCTTCTGTCTGAGTCTCAATCCCAACTGTCTCGGCTCCTTCGAAATGCCTTTTTGTCTGAGAGTACCTTTTTACTCTTCAGCCGCTTCTGTTCTCCAATTGCAGCCCTTCAAGATGAAAATGATCAACTCAGATTGTTCAGAATACATGCAAGTTTAAGAGAACTGCATACTCGGCAGGATTCTCACATTCGGGCAATCTTCTTTTTCTGCTCTTCTGATGGTGGTGGTGGGACATAAGAGGCAGCGTCGATGATAGCCTGCACATACAACATTCATACATCACGAGGAAATAATTCTGTAAAGCGATCGATATACTATACCAGCTTGGGCCATCAATGAATCGAAATAGAATCTATTTCTCTCTGACTAAAGCAAAAACTAAAGGAAATCTAAGAGTTGAGAATAGCACGAGCAGGCTGCACCTGCCAAGACTTCCAGCCAAATTTGCGTATCACTAAGAGTTGCGGCCAAAAAGAGAAAGTAACAGTTTAAATGTCCCAATCACTCTGTCATCAACAGCAATAATCAGTATAAGTAAGTTTGCAGGGGCAAACAATGGTTGGTACCTGAAACTTTGCCAGAGCATCTTCAATGTTCCCCCTGCAGAATGAAGAAAGAATTAAAGACCGAACTCCTTTGGACAGTAGTCCAGAAGAAAATGACCAAATTTAGGGGGATTCACAGGGGGCAGAGATTAACTTCTGTGTTCTAGTCTTTGTGGAAGATATCACAAGCTCCCCGTCCCTGTTTATACGGTTCTTCTCCTGTCCGAAGAAAGGATACTTAAACAGGTATTACAAGGACGAACAGATGCAAGACCAGAACAGCTTCAAAAATAAGTGACCAATGAAAAAGAAAACAAAGCTGTCTCGTATAACTCTTTCTATTTCCTGCAGATAATAGAAGGTAGGAAACAAACCATTTGCATTATCCTCTCCCTTGTCCTGTCGCTTAGCCAGGAAGCGTCCTTAACATTGAAGCGCATATCAACCTTGGTGTTCACTATTGAATAAATAAAAGAAGAAAAGCAAAAACACGCTGTCAGCTATCAAGAACGTTGGAGAATAAGTTAGTTGGTTCAATTGACAGAGACTTACCTTTGTTCACATTTTGACCGCCAGGTCCACCACTTCTTGCAAAGTTCACAGTGACATGGTCTGCAGGAAAAGCTTTGATGATCATATTAATTTAAAAAAGTTTATAAATCGGTGGTCACATCATTCAACCAGTAGATGTCAATAGAGCTCAACTCCGCCTATTTCTGAATCATGCATAAACAGAAGTCAGTTATGGACTGAAAGTGCGAGCAATCATCAAGCTAAACAATTCCACCAATTCAAGTAATAGACGGGTCGATGTAGCTAACTGATAACCTAAAATCCTTCATCAGTTCTTCTGACACGTTTTCTAATATGATTCTTACTTCTTCCAGTGACTTAATATTCAGTTTGCTAATGAATGAATCGACTTTCTTTGGATTTGCTTCTTGAAAATGAATAAATTTTACCAAATGGCTTTCCTTTCTTCCGAAACCCCATGAGGAAAGAAAGACGCTCCAGAAAAACTATAGAATCTCACAAGATGGACACTGAATATTTTAGTCGCCCATTCATCAAGAAACTTGAAATGCATAAGCTGTATCGTATTAGATCAATAAATATTTTCAAATAGAACTTCGAGCTGCATATCGTCATATCGACCAGCATGCACGAAACTTCTGCAGCGAGTTTGCACAAGGAAGCCGAGCAAAACGGAGTTGCATACCAAGAGTAATTTGAGGAGTCGGTTCGTTGCCAGCCGAGAGAGCTCGCTCCTCAGCTTCCTGCAGGAGTTGCTGCACCTGCGAGAGCCGAGCCGACGCCTTCTTCCCATCCGGCTGGTCCGATGAAGCGCAGCAAATCCGGCCGGTGCTAATTGGACGCCTATCAAATCGCGAGGTAGGATTGAAGTGATTCAATGGAGCGCGGATGGTTCGAACAGCATATGCAGAGGAATAAATCGGTTGGTTGAAGACTCCTCTGAGGATCATCGTCGTGGTTGTCCGAATGACCGCCATTATCGGGCTTCACTTGAGCCCTAATCAGCTGAAGAAATTAACGGCTCCTCTTCCTCCTCTTCTGGCTCTTTTCCTTTTTCCTGGCCAGTCTTGCTATTTTTCATATCGGCTCGAAATATTTTGGAAAATTGCCATTAAAAAACAGCATAATTCATTTTCTTGTTATCTCGCTCCAGCCCATATAAAAAAGAAAAAAGAAAGAAATAATTGATTGAAAGGGCAAAATTAAGAATAAGGGGACTGGATGTTAACTAAAATGTGACAGTGAATACTTGAGGTATAAACGGACGGTTCGGTTCGTTTTTTTAAATTATTAGATCCTGATTTATTTCGATCCGATTTTTTCAAGTTAAAAAATCGTGCTGAGAACCGTTTAGGGGTTATGAAAATCATTTACTTCAGATTTGGTTTTTTGGGCTCCTATTTTTAATATAATAATATATAAAATACAAATTATGAATATTTTAGTGTATTAAGAAGATTAAAAACATAAATATGAATCAAGATTCAAGTTTAAAAATATCAAATATATTATTTTTATTATTAAAATCTAATAATAAAATAATTTATTAAATATAATATAAATTTAACATAACTTTTGATTCAGTTTCGGGTGAAGTTGGGTTTTCCAGGCAGGGGCCAGAAATTTCCGGTCTAATTTTTTCCACCGTAAAAACTGCCTTGAATTTTTTCCAGGACCGATACATCCGGTTTTTTTTTTTTTGTTCAAATTCAGTTAATTTTTTAAATTTTTTACTTACACCCTAGTGAATACCGACAGATAAACACCTAAAACACTAAATATTTATGTATCCAAAACTGATATTTAGAAATATTGTGCCTTTTGCGGGTGGGGGGTGTTGGCCCGAGAGATTTCAATTCTGGGCCTTTTCATTTTGAGCAGGAGCTTCCTGTTGGCCTCCATCGGCCCATATTTAGGCCCAATACCCTAATTCAAGAACCCAGTTAGTAATTTGGTGGCGATGTGCCCGGTCCAACGACCGTAACAACTATTGAGTCGTGTGGCGAAGGAAAGGCAGTGCACGGTACTCTATCCTAGCTATCCGACTGATGAGACGCTCGGCGTCGAATAGCTCGGGGCTCCTCGTTACAGAGGCACCACCATATCCACATTTTGTAGAATTAGTTCTTTAAGTTTCGTTTCAAGCCTTGTTCATACTAATTAAAACAAGGAGAAAAATGGGTTTTTTTTTTTTTATAAATGATTTTCATTAAAATCACCCACCAAGAAAATAATCCCATTGGCTCGTCTGATCTATCCACCTGATGAACTCTCAATTTGCAACAAAATAATAATTGCAATTGGTACACACTTGTAGACCTTTCTTGGACCAATGAAGTGCAATCTCTTTCTTCTGAAATAAATTACTAGAATTCACCCAACCCACCCTTGCGTGCATGGACCGGATAAGATTAGCTAGCTAGGGTTCTATGCATGACCGATCTACCATGTCATCACATCACATAACTCACTGGGAGTATCTTTTACAGTTTCAATGGCATACGGTCTCAGTTAATCCCGTGAAACTTATATATACAAACACTCGATCATATGAACACTGTAACACCACGGGCCCGTCCCCTAAAAGTGCTAGCTGTTGGTGCTTCTGGGATCACTGGGCCTTACATATATATATCTAAGATATTCTCCTTGTATAACCGATGTGGGATTGGGGTGTTACAAACTAACCTCCTTAAAGGCCCAGCGTCCTCGCTAAGCTCTCGGTTCGGGTTCGTATTAACTACCGCCACTAGGGTCGGGGTCCAGAATAATCCCCACGATTTCGGCTCGTAGTCAGCATAACATACCACCCGCAATCCCCCATGGTTGCGGGTCGGAGTCGGCTCTGATGCCATATGTAACACCAAGTGCTAGCTGTTGGTGCTTCTGGGATCACTGGGCCTTATATATATACCCAAGATCTCCTCCTTGCATAACCGATATGGGATTGGGGTGTTACAAACACGCAGCAAAAACTTTGCAGTGAGTCTTTTTGTGTGCACATGTATTCGAATAACTCAATACAGTTAATCAGAAACAAGTCTTTGATCTATAAATGATTATACATTAAAAAACTTTACGCTCCATGGGAAAGTTATCCCCTTTTGGAGTCTTGGACACTTTAAAATCAACTTTTCATTATAATATGAATTTGATTATATTATATTTTATATAAATATTATTATATTATAAATAGAACACAAACAAAGGGGGCCCTGTCTTTGTTTTCTTGAATGTTCTTCATGCACAGTTTACCTCGGAGCCAATCAACCATGTCTGTCTGCATGGACAAGGGCAATAAAAAGCTGTTCCCTTCTCCATGTTGATTAAAAACTTGGGAATTTTCAGATCCAGTCACCGATGATTCAGCATATGAAAAAGATGATTATGAGCCGTCCCGTTGATTACTGAATGGTTGGAATGAACTTCTTTTTAAAAACGAAAAGAGCCCTTTTCATTCAAAATAATGTGATGTGACCCACAAGGAGGACATGATTAAGGAAGTTAATTGCTACATTAGTGAGCGCTTAAATGAAGTAAGAATGATTATTCCCTGCTGTTGTTCATGAACACCATGTTCTAACCGACCGGTAAGTCGTAATTAAGACAATATTCATCGAATATCATTCCCACAATTCACGGCCGTATGAGAAAAGTAATAGATAGATTTAAACGCAAATAATATCGAGTTTAAATTGATAGATGATCATCTTAAACACTTCCATATTTATAAATTTTTTTATTAATTTTTGATTGGTGAATCAATAGCAATTTATAAATGAATTAGAAATTATGAGTCAATGAAAATGAAAATTTAAAAAGAGAAAATCCACCACTGGCTGATGAGTGCTGTCAGGAGGGGCGCAGCACCCTGGAGTAATCGCACGTGCGTTTTACTGTATATGCACGTGGTCCATCCGCCTCGTGTACAACTGTTATAGAAAATGTCTGTCAGGTTTTAAATTTTAATTGAACGCGTCCGTAATAGTGGCCATAATTTCCCATAGGTTACATCGAAAGACACAATGATTGTGGCAGTATTTTCGCAATGAGTATTGCAATAAAAGGAAAAAAAAATTATTAACTGATAATTATCTTCTTTTTTTTCGGTTTTGAATAGAATTCATATATTCATATATTTAGAAAATGTGATTAAAAAAAAGAAAAATGAAGGGATGTCAATGTATTATGTTCTTAAGTAATTGATGCTCAATTCTAATCAACTCAATAGGAGATTAGCATCTCTAAATTAAAATTTATATAATTATAATATTCAAATTCAAGATAAATGGTATTCAACCGTCTTAACTGATGTATGTGTAACCTATAGACCGACCATTTCAGTTCGGTTAATTACAGCATGGGTCCGGAGGGGGCGAGGCCCGCGGGGCGGAGGAGGAGGAGGCGGAGGCGGCGCCGTGGGGGTGACGTCATCTCTGGAGGGAGCATTGCGTCAGAAGATTGTACGGAAAATTGACCGAAGATTTAAAAAATGGGGAACGGTGACTGACCACGCGAAGGGAGAACACAGCCAAAGCTTCGCCCTCTCGGTCCGGTTGTAATTTTTATAATTTGAAAAAAAAATACAGAAATGGTTATAATCTACAGATAATTACATTAAAGAGGTCTAAAACTATGCCTCTCTCTAGAAATGAAAATCTCTCCCTTCTCTCTAAATGTCAAGTCTCCCTAAGTGGAGGTTTAAGCGCTCCAGTAATGAGCGGTACAAAAATCTGGGATTTTTTTCCAGACAAAATCCACCCAATTAATAAAAAGCATTCAGAGCATAGAAAACGTAATCGAGAAGAATCCCAACTGGGATTTTCCCCAGAGCAGATCAATCCCCCTCTAGTAGTGCATTTATTGCAACCAAAACTTCCAAGAGAAGTTTCTCGGTCTCACTCCATTCCCCGTGGAAAATCAAAAGGGCAAACGAATACTCTCTCTTGGTTCCTGACTCCTCCTTTTCCATCGTCATTCTCTTCAACCAATTTTCCAGAATCTTCCCATTGTCCTCAGCTGTTCATGGCAGCCGAGAAGTCTGAACAATCCATAACAAAGCCGAACAACATGCAAGCAAGATCAGATGAGGAAGAAGAGATTGTCGATTTATCCTACGAAGATGAAGGTGTCATGCAGGCCCTGGAGCAAACCCTCATTTTCAAGCCGTTTGGGTGCAAGAATCCAAATCATAAAGCCATAATCGGACATCTGAGTAGGATATGGAGGACAAAGCAACCGTTCACCATTCGACCTGCAGGACAGGTAAAAGATGCCTTTATCTGCATGTTCACTGATGTCACAGACTTAGAAAGGGTCCTAAAGGGTGGTGCCTGGTCTGTACGGGGTTACCACCTCTTGTTTGAAAAAGGGTCTCCTGGGAAATCCATTGAGAGTTTAGAGTTCAAATCTATCTTATTTTGGGTTAGAATCTGTGGGATGCCCCCTGAAGCAACCAATCCTCGAAACATCCAGTTAGCTGCTGTGAAAATTGGTGAACTAATAGAGATTGATGGACGAACTGATTCAGGGCTTCCATCGTTTTTTCAAGCCCCTCGAGTCTTGGTCCGATTTCAGGCTGAAAAACCACTCTGTCCAGGTTTTCGATCACGTCAAAAAAACGGATCCATCACATGGATTTATTTCAGATATGAAAAACTAGCCATTTTTTGCTATAGTTGTGGCCGATTAGGTCATGAGTCTAATCTGTGTCCATTCCCTGACCCACAAGTTGAACTGACCTACGGTTCTTGGCTTCGCTTTGAGTCGAATAGCGAACCTCCCATGCACAGTCTGTTACCTCTCAGGCCTCAGTCATCCCCACTACAATTGATTCCCCAATCTTCATGGCAGACATCTAGTACCGTTGTTGGACCCTCAACGGGAAAAAGATCTAACCCACGGGATGAATCAGCTCCATCATTCTCTGTTGATGAGAGCAGATCCTGGGCTGACATGGTTGAAACGCCACAAAAAAACTCCCCCTTCACATTCCAAGCCTAGAAAAGTCCTTATTTGGACCTTACCCAGTCACTCATTAATCCTCTTGTCTGTCAGCCATTAAAAGTTCTTCCTGCCACAAATTCCAGCTTACGCAGAAAGCATTCCAAAAGACAATCCTTCACTCTCCTGCCTCCAGAGAGTACAGCCCTCTTAAGAGAAATCTCTGATCCTCCTGGCAGCCCCCTCATTGGAAAAAAAAGAAAGAAAATTCCCTAATGGCTTCACCTAATTCAGCACTGTTAGGCAAAATTGTAGCAGAACTGGGTTTAATGGTTCAGCAGGAAAACATCAGAGACACTGCAAAAAACCAACCTTCATCTGATTCTAATCCTGAGCCACAATATGTTACATCCATTCTTGAACAAGGGGAGGAACTTGGAAAATCCCATTCTGACTCTACTGAGAACATGACGGCCGGGGAGGCGGGCCTTATCATGCCCCCCCAGTCGCCATGAGTCTCCTTTCCTGGAACTGTAGGGGAATTGGAGGACCCCCTACAGTTCGAACTCTCAAATTACTCCTCCAAGAACACAAACCCTGCCTGCTTTTTTTGACAGAGACTAAAGCAAATTCCCAAAGGTGTCAGTAGCTAGCAAAGAAGTGTGGTTTCGCTCAGATGCACTCGGTGGATGCCATACAAAAGGCTGGAGGATTGGGTATATTTTGGCATGAATCCATGGAGGTAAATATTCTATCTGAAAGCAAGTACTATATTCACCTGTCTGTACATCATGTTTCTAGTTCATGTGATTGGGTCTTAACGTGTGCTTACGGTCCCCCGTATGAAATAGATAAGCCTGATTTTTGGTTAGAGCTTGAAAATACTGTCAAAAATCTGAATAAACCTTGGTTAATGATTGGGGACTTAAATGAAATACTCAACTCTGATGAAAAATTTGGAGGACGAAACATTGGCTCAAGTAGCAAAAACTATCTTGGAAACTTTCTGAATAACACAGGGACAATAGATCTGGGGTACAGTGGAAACAAATTCACATGGAAAAATAACAGGCATGGTTTAGCACACATCAAGCAACGTTTAGATAGGGCTATCTCAAATGACCTATGGAGAATGCTCTATCCAAATGCTACAATCATAAATCTTACAGCTTCCTGTTCTGATCATAACCCAATTCTACTCAAACTTAATTACTTAAATATGAGGAAAGCTTACCCATTCAGGTTTTTACAGGCTTGGACTAGAGATCCAACTAGTAGGGAAATAATAAAGGAAGCATGGAACATTCAATTAAAAGGTTCAGCAACCTTTAAATTTACAAACAAAATTAAAAACGCAAAACAAGCTTTAAAAGATTGGAATAAAAAACATTTCAAGAATTGCGATGAAAACATCAAAGAAATAATGAGTAAAATTGAATTAAGTCAAGCTAAGCAACCGACAACAGAAAACATGATGGAGGAGAAGCTCCTGCATAAACAGCTACAAGAACAATTAAAGAGGAAAGACATGATATGGCAACAGAAATCAAGAGAAAGATGGCTTAAGGAAGGAGATGCCAATACGAAATTCTTCCATCTCTCAACAATAATAAGAAGAAAACAAAACTCAATAGAAGCAATCAAACTAACCAGAGATCAATGGCTATTTAATCAGGATGATATCAGCTCTTACTTCGTAGAACATTTTAAAACATTATTTAAAACAACCAATCCCCAAATACCTACTGATCTTGAACAATTAATTCAACCAATCATAACAGATGAAGAGAACATGATACTAAAAGAAATTCCAACAGCTGAAGAGATAGAATTAGTCATTAGAAAAATGGACTCACTTAAATCACCCGGGCCTGATGGAATGCCAGCCCTATTTTATAAGGAATACTGGTTGACCATTAAAAATGATCTTATAAAAGCTGTCCAACACTTCTTTAGTCATGGTTACTTACTAAAACAATGGAATACAACCTTTGTCAGCTTAATCCCAAAGAAACCCAACTCTAATAGTTTTACTGACTTCAGACCAATCAGTCTAACTAATACATGCTATAAAATTATTTCTAAAATACTAGCAAATAAATTAAAAACGATTTTACATAAGCTAATCTCCCCTCATCAAGCAGCCTTTCTTGAAGGAAGGTGGATCAACGAAAATGGAATCCTAGCTCAAGAAATACTGCATACTATGAATCAATCAAAATCAAAAACAGGATGGACAGCCATAAAAATTGACTTCTCGAAAGCCTTTGACCGTGTAGAATGGATTTTTATTAAAAAAATCCTAATCAATTTTGGCTTTGCTGAAGAATATATAAATTGGATAATGCAATGCATAAGCACTCCAACATATTCATTATTGATAAACGGATCTCCAACTGGTTTCTTCAAATCATCTAGAGGACTTAGACAAGGAGATCCCTTATCCCCCTATCTGTTCATACTTTCCATGGAAATTTTATCCCGAATGTTTTCAGTAGCTGAACAATTAAACCTAATAAAAGGTATTAAAATCTCACGTAATAACATTCCGATCAGCCACCTTATGTTCGCTGATGACCTTATGATTTTCATTAGAGCAAATAAAACGGATGTTAGAAACTGTAAAATAATATTGGATCTGTTCAATTCATGGAGTGGTTTGGAAATAAACAACCAGAAATCTGGTTTAATATTTTCTAAGTTTGTTAGAGGAAATATGAAAAGAGAAATAAAAAGCAAACTAAATCTCCAAAAACTAAATACATAATCAAAATATTTGGGCAACCCCATGTTCATTAAAAGAAAGAAAACTGTGTCCTTCAAATTCTTGGTAGAGAAAATTCAAAATAAACTAACAGCATGGAAAGCAAAAAATTTGTCGTGGGCTGGTAGAGTGACCCTTATACAATCTGTAATAAATTCCCTGCCAATCTATCAGATGGCCACCTTCCAAATTCCAAAGAAAATATGTCAGGAAATGGACAAGAAAACACGAGAATTTTGGTGGAACAAACAGGACAATAATTGTTGTTACTTCACTCCCCTAAGCTGGACCTCCCTTTGTCAACCAAAAAAATATGGTGGATTAGGTTTTCGAAAATTTTCAGATATTAACAAAGCAATGTTATCTAAAACAGCTTGGTTTTTAACATCAAATAACACAAGCCTAGCGTCCAAAGTGATTAGGAATAAATACGGAAACTTCCTAAAACCATGTAACAGAATAAATGCAAGGCAATCAAGTATATGGAAAGATATCCAAATATGCAAACAGACAATGGAAAAATCAATATGTATCAAAATAGGAAATGGACTTTCTACAAAAGTATGGTTGGATCCTTGGATTCCACTTAATGAAGGTTTCTTACCAAAACCTAAAAATTCGTCTATATATATAGATCCATCCCTAACAGTAAAAGATTTAATCCTTCCAAATTCAAAAAGGTGGAATGCTGATATCCTAAATTCTCTATTCAACACAGAAACAATATTGAATATATCTAAAATCTATATCCCTCGTGAGAGTAAAGAAGATGAATATGCTTGGTTACCAAATAGAAATGGAATTCATACAGTGAAATCATTTTACCTATGTGATCAAGACCATCGTTTCTCAAAGGGAACAGAATCGCTTTGGAACAAGATTTGGAATTTTAAATTCCATAATCGATTTAAACTCCATTTATGGAGAATAGCTAGGGAGTGTCTCCCTTGGGCAAACATGGAGGACAATCACTGTCCACTATGTCAAGCCACACCAATCACCAAAACTCATTTGTTTATTGACTGTCCATTCCTACAAATTCCCTGGAGAGAATCGAAATGGAAAGTTATGCACATTCCAGCTAACTCGATGCAAGATCTGATTAAATTCAAGTTGATCCGCCTAATTTTCCGTTTAGTAATCATGAAATCAGTCACTTTGCATTATATAGTAGTATTCTGTTATATGAGTTATGGAATTTACATAATAAAAGTAGGTTCTCTCATGTCATACCAGACCTATTTAGTTTCATGCATAATGTTGATCTTAAATATCTAGAACATACTGACACCATCTCAGATAGTTTACGCACCCAAGGAGGTTGTCCAACTACCAAATCCAGTCATCCTGCATTGTCATCATCAACATCTTCCAACAGGAATATAAACACTAACAATATTTGCAATCAGGACAATAATACTATAAAGATATTTGTTGATGCTGCCTTTTCTGCAGATGGAATGTGTGTAGCAGGTGTGGCCATGGTGGAGGAAAGGCGAAGGGCTCACTGGACAAAAAGAATCAATGTCATTTCCTCGGATCAAGCTGAAGCAATGGCTGTATTAATAGCATCGGAGATCGCCTTGGAACGGAATTGGAAAAACATCACAATTTTTTGTGATGCACAGCAGGTGGTTCATGCAGCCCAGAAACTCCAGCAACCAGCCTGGGAATCTAGCAATATTTTTTTGGATATCTCTTTTATAAGACCCTTGTTTGATGATTGGAAGATTGTGTGGATACCACGAATTAGAAATCAGATAGCGCACAATCTCTGTCGGGCAGGTCTTTTGTACAACACAACGGAAATAGTTTTCGTTGAGACTTCATGTATTTAGAAGTTGGAATATAAGTATATTTACCTATCAAAAAAAACATTAAAGAGGTCTAAAATAAAAGTTGGAAGCAGGAAAAAAGTCAAACGGGCAAAAATGGAGGAAAACATTGGGAAAGTGAAAGATTCTTATACAGAAAAGAGTATGGTGTCGTCCAATACTAATGATTACATTTATTCCTATTTTTTGTATGAACCACTATAATCTAAAAATTTAATAAATCTTAACTAATTTAGATCAAATTGAGAAGATTTTTTCTCTATTAATAAAACTTAAATAAGATATCTTACTCAGAGGAAGGAGACGGTTTACCATCCTATTAATTTACTCTTGTTTTACATGGAGAGAGACAGACTTGTCGGTGAGCAGTCAGCGTTGAGAAGAAGAAGACGAAAGCCATCACCGATACGAGTTTTTCTCTCCGCTAATTGAGTAATCACCCGACAATTGAGGAGATATGAACATATGATTTTCCATCCAAAAATCAAGATTTCCCAGCACAAAAATTAATATCAAGAAAATCATTTTTGGGTATGCTTTTTACCCTTCGCACTGGTATCCTGAGCAAGGCGCTAAGAACTGCGGTTATCAAGGTGGGATTGTTTCAATTGGCTTTATGCTCTTTTCATCGAATAATATGTTGGTTCGAGTTTTGTGAAATAATTTAAAAAAATTGATAATCAAATAAATTTTATCTTTCAGTGAACAGATTATCTCATACTTTCATTGTTCGATCTTACAGAATTTTTGGATAAATGCAATCCAGGAAGGAAAAAGGATAGAGCTTTCACCCTCCAACTGGCAACTGCTTTCTGATGTACATGTTTCATGATGATGGGTATGAAGGGAATGGTCTTTCTGCTCAATTGTATCATCAAAAGCTTGCAAATTTTGGATGGTGTCATCGATTTCCATGATAGGGGAGACTTCTAGAAAAGTTTTTTTTAAAAAAAGTAAACTGGTAAAAAAACACTAATCAATGGTAGAATTGAAATACTGTCAGACAATATTTGATTTCTTAATCGAATCAGTCATTAAAGATAGCCTGGTATAGCTTCAACAGCACTGGAAAACAAAAACAGAATAGGTCAATCCCGGGTCCAAAATTGGACAATTTTTTCTCCGTAACGAGTCAAGGTTTCGACTCCTAGAAGCTATCTCAAAGCCCCCTTCTGATGAGGCTACAAGCTAATCCAACAGAATCAAGAGCCAGAGAATCAGATCCAACTTCTGTGAACTCTTGAGTGTCTGCTCCTGGAGGATCTTCCGGGTGGTTTCATCCCGACAACAGATCCTTTTCCTCAGCGGGGTCCTCCCGAGCCTCGACCAATCGCTCTTCATGAACTTGATGGACTTTAGGATGGTTTGCAACTTAGAAGAGAAGTTACCTCCTAAAGGAAGAATGATTTGATTGAAAAAAAGGACTTAACACATACTTTCACTCCCTCCATACCTTTCAATGGTAACGCCAAAGCTGGGAAAGAGACCTCCACTCCGGTTGTGGTGGTGGGGTTCCACTCTATCAGATGAGATGAAGGAACAGTTTCCAAGTCTCTTGTCCATACAGCCAGCGTAAAATGTTCGGTCTCATCTCAGCAGTTCAATTTTCCTTGACCAGCTCGACTAATCAGATGCTGCCAACTCAGCCCCACCCGACCGCTGAAGTACTTCCATCGAATTCTTTCTCTTGGGCAAGTTTTCTTCTCTAATCATGTCCATTCAACCACCAGGGGGCTCTCTGATATCAACTTAGGGAGGCATCTCCATGGCTATGATATCCCTGTCAAATTCTTTTTGCCATGAAAGAAAGGCAAATTTAGCACCGGTTGGGAGAAAAAAGATTGGGAAATAAGTCAAAATTTTCAACTGAAAACAGGAAGAGCCTAAATGTTTCTCCTGATTTGATGCTTCAGCAAGCATAGAATAGGACAGAAGAATTCATCATTCATCATTTTAATGGAGATCAGTGACCTTTTTGGTTGTCAGCATTTAAAGCCTGGATAAACAAGAAGAATAGATCCTGAGATTTTCAAACAAGGAATGAACTAGTATACAGATATCTCCAAAGATCATAGTATTAGTAATGGACAGCAAGCACTATGGAAAATAGAATTTGCCAATGATCTTTACTGGTAATTTTTTTGAGTGTATGATCCTTAGAGGCATGAGAGTCTCAGTATGCAAGCTTCAGCTTCCTGATTCATTCCAAGTAAATAAACTGGAACAACTTGATATATGATCCTGAGCAGTGTATCAAAAATTGAACTCAACATCGTACCAATGGGAACTTGTCTAACTAAACCAGTACAGCATGAGAATACATATGAAATGAAGCAAAATAAATGCCAAAAATCCTGCAAATTAGTCGAAGAAAAGAATGTTATGCTGAGAGTGCATAGGCAGGACACTCAATAAGCACATCGTCCTCACCATGTGCTGAAGAGAGCAGCTCAGCATCCTTCTCATCCTCGGTTGAGAAATCCTGTCTCTCTAGCTTAGTCTGAGCTGCGAGGAATACAAGCTTCTGGGCCCTGTCTAAGCCCACTCTCGAGGACCCATGTGCTGAAGCCGACACCCACCTCAAGAATGACCGGTTGCACTTGAACCCACAAGAGGTCGAGTGGAGGAAAATTAGCCTGACCGCAACTCTACCAAGGGATTTGAACCCTGTTAGATATGTTTCCCACACGAGCCTACTGCTCTGAGGGTTCACGAGCTTCATCTTCCCTGTGACTGGGTCTCGCTCCTTCATCTGCACTGCTCGAGCATAAACAGGATCAAGGCCTTCTGTCCTCCACTTCATCAGCTCCATCAGGGCAATGTGGGCTTCCTCCCTGGTGACTAGCCTCGTTATTAACTTATCGACATCCTTCTCTTGCTCGGGAGTCAAGCATTTGAATGGCGGAAGATATTTCCCGCTTGTGTCTCCAATCAAATAGAGTGGATCAAGTACGAATGCAGCTGCCCAAGCTGGGTGGTAGTTCTTCCTGAACCGCTGCTCGACCACCTTTTCCAGGGAGCCCTCAGGAACCTGATATTTCGAGCAACAGTCCTTGATCTTAAGCCTCAGCTCATCCCACAGCGGAAGGCATTGTCCAATCAGCGGCTTCTCAGACTCAATCTCCCGGGCCATGTCCTTCACCAACTTGACCAATGAGTGTGCTGCCTCCAGTTCATTCCAGAACCCCGTATCCTGAACCATCTCTGCGACTTGAGAAGCTACTGCATCCTCCATGGACACCATCTTGAATGACTCATCAAGCAGAACTAACTGCAAGGCCCTCAGGGATTTGAAGATATCCTCAAACATAAGGAACAAAGGCCCATAATTCGATTTCTCGTGGATATGGGCAGGCGTTCGTATCAGCCCATAATGCCCGTACTCCTGAAGCTGGTACTTGTGAAAGCTCTTTCGAACCCGGATATCATTGTTCACGAAGCTTGCGATCTTAAGGCAGCTCTCCATCACGGTGCTAAACAGAGGAACATCCTTAACAAAATCTTTAAGTAAGCTAGTAAACCCCTGAAACTGACACGAGAGATTAACCATCCAGTGATTCTCATTCTCCAAGGTCCTCAAGGCATTGGCCCTGAACTTATCTGAAATTATGCCAACACATTGCTGAAAATTATTCCCGGTAAGGCCAGCAACTGTCTCCCAGAGGACCTCCTCTGCGTAATTTGAAGGGACTGAACCTCTCACAAACACGGCCCTTCTATAGAGACTACTGCCATTGGGGAGATTCACGGTCAAGTTAACTAAACGAGTGTCTTCAACATGATTACCTGTGTATTTCCACCCATCAGAAGAAATTTGAAAGAACATGGCGTCCCTAATTCTTGCCTCCGAGTCGGCTCTTGCCTCTTGGAATTTAACGTCCAACCGGGCACCTGCAAATTCCCGTCTTGAGATGGATGGTAGCCCGAGCTGACTGAGAAAAGCTTTGAACTTGTGGTGCTCCAAGCTCGAGAATGAGACGGAGCCGCAAGACTCGTAGACCCAATCGGCTAAACAATCGAGAGCGCAGTCAATTTGGGCCTTACTGAGGGTTGGACCGGGAGAGGTCTTGGGGCTCTTGAGCTTCTTCACACTATCCTCTAACATGGCCAGAGCACCCAAGTCGTCCTTCCCGCCCGACAGAATCAAGTGCTGCTGCGGACTGCCGGCCGCCGCTATCGTGGCAGCTGATCCCGGGTAGTCAAAACGGGACGGGTCAACGATTGCCAGGGGAGGGACCTGGTACGTCACCGATGATGCCCCTGCCGTTGAAGAGCCGCTAGTCCGCTTGCGGTGGTTGTGCTGTGGACTGGCGGCAATGGCTGGCAGCGGAGGGAGGTGGAAGTTCCCGGTGGGGGAGAGAGAAGGAATTTGTTTGGGGATGGAGCTGAAATTGGGACATGTCCCGCTTTTGAGGTGCTCAGAGGCTGTTCGGGAAGGGTTGGAGGCGGAGAAGACGGCGTCGCAGAGGGAACACCGGAGCTTGACGGCTTTCGGGAGACCAGTGTCACTGTTGTGTACTAGGACTGGCTCTAAGTAAGCCCAGTACCACGCGCCTTTCCCCTTGACGGCCTTCGTGCGGATCATCACCAGCCCCTCGTAGCGCTTGTTCACGGCCTTGGCGGTCAGCTCGTCAGCGGAGACCGGTGGGTCCAGTGAAGGCGGCTGCGACGTTGTGTTGGTGGCGGCCATTACACAGGCACTATGGGATGGAAGGTGGAGGCCAAGAAACTCGGGACAGAAATGTCAATTTGGGAAGCTCTGGTATAACGTGGAGGCGCATTCGGTCGAGACCGGTGGCGGGAGGTGGCGAGGGTCCATGCCCGAGTCCAGCGAACTTGGGTTTGTCTCTGGTGAAAGAGTGTGGTGTTCGGTGTTCGTTTCACGGACGGGTCAACTATGCTACTCGGGTGAAATTGCACCAATTCTACAAAAAGTTTTGCAAAAGTAAATAACTGCTAAAAAAGAAATATTTATACCTAATTGCTTTAAGAAATCTTAAAATGTTCTCTCACAATATATTTCATTAGGTTTTATTAAATGTCGTTAAATTTTACTGACGTGTCGGCTGATGTGAATACCATGCATGTTTATTTACTGTTATGGTGAATCATTTAATCTTTTTTTATAGAAATAATATATAAATTTTTTAAATATATAAAATATAAGAAAAAATAAAAAATATTTAAAAAATTTCTCAGAACTGTGAAATAACAAAATTTTAAATGAGCAAATTTTTATTTATTTTATGAGAATATTTAAATTTCAAAAAGTTTTGAAAGATTTTTCATAATTTTTTGTATATTTTCTAAATATTTTTGTAAACTTTTTGCCAATTTTTTAAATTTTATGAATATATTTTAAAAATTTTATATATTATTTCAATAAAAAATATTAAACGATTTGCTACGTGAGCAAATAAGCACGTATGAAGTTCACATCAGTAAAAATTAATAATATTAAATAAAATTTAACGAAATGTGCTATTAAGAAACAATTTTAAAACTTTTTGTACTAGTTAAAAACTTTTATACAAAATTTTTTGTACCATATATGCAATTTCCCTGTGCTAGTTGAGAAGGTTGTTTAGGGGGAACCAAGAGGGGTTGGGCCGAGTGGTAAGCAGCTCGGTGCCGCTTAAGGAGGTCTCAGGTTCGAGACCTCACGTACGCAGACACCCCTCTTGGGAGCCTCACCCGCCATTGCCAGGCGTGCGACCCGGGGCGACCAACGGATTAGTCAAGTATGGTTGGCTGAAAAATGCCATCTCACCGCTGGTGGGGCCTGCTTGGATACCGTGGCTGGCGACCAAAAAAAAAAAAAAAAAAAAAAAGAAGGTTGTTTAGGGGGAGAGAGAGCGAGGAGAAAGTCTTCTTACGTCAGGAAGAGCACGTTACCATTATTTGGTGATGTAATAATAATCTAATAAAAATTAGTTATTTTAATTAGTTGATTCAATATTATCCCTTTTTTTAAGCTATTGTAACAATTACCGATTGACCAAATTTATAAATAATGTTACGAACTCCAAGCATTTCAAGAGAAGAAACGAAACGAAATCTCTTAATTTTGGATCGAGAGTATTGTCATTATATCAAATCACATTTCTTTACGAAATTGTCTCTGAAGAGATGTACTATTTTATTTATATTTTCCTTTTAGATCTTCTCTCAAACTTTCTTTGTAACAAAAAATGCACACTTTTTCATTGTCCAATTCTGTGTTGATGTGAGGAAATCACAAGCTTTCCTTTTATAGACGATGCTCTTGTGTCCCGAACCGTGAAATACACAAGAAAGTCACATTGGATGTGATGTGACAGTTCCATGGTTTTTTTTTTTAAGGTTTAATGCATTCATATATTCAAAATTTACAACTAGTCAAAACTGTTTATGTATAGATAATGTCTAAAAAGGTGATCACCTGCAAAGGGCGCATCTTAAATCTAAGGTTAGACGATGAAACAAGTTCCATTCGCACCGTCTAAAAAATGCGATGCACCATATTGTCAATCGACAGTTGCAAAGTATGATGTACTCGTGAATTGTGCTCAAACCAAACCGCGTACATATATTGAGTCCAAAATAACTCGAGGATGGTAGTATCCAAAGACTTGCCCTTGTGTGATAGCAACCAAGTTGACTCGGTCATCCAGTTTACCATCGGACGGGCAATTCCCACTTTATGTAATAAATGTCTCCAGACAGCTCCAATAACAGGACAACTAAAGAAGAGATGGTTGCGGGACTCTTACTCCAAAGAATAGAAGTCGCAACTGTCAGATTCTATAGATATTTGTCACTGTCTCAATCTTTCTTTAGCGGGCAATCTGTTAAGTTAGACAAGTCAGCATACAAATGAGGCTCGAGCAATACCTTGACAAGAGAGAGAGAGCATTCCTAATATTTACATGGTGTCGGAGCATGAAGTATCCTAAAATTATAGACCATGAATGAACGATAATTTGGATTTTTTTTAAAAAAATTCCAATCTTCTCAGTATTTATTTTAGCACAAAAGAGGTTGAAGTTCCTGATAAGGTGGTAGCTTGCAAATTTAGCAAACAGCTTTAATTAACTGTCTTTCCTTTCAAATGGCAAGTTCAGTTCTTGTAGTAGCCACCTTCGTCTTGTCTTGCAGGAGGCCAAGCTACAGCACGAGCGCCGCACTGACCGACCCCATGCATTTCAGCATTTGATTTTCGCCATTTTTTTATTGCACATTTCCATTTCTGGTAAATTGTTGCCATTGACTCCCAAGATTTGATCACACCGCACCATTGGAGCTGAAAAAAAGATGGATCACTTTGATTGACTGAGCTTCCACCAGGCTGTTTAAGTCGGGCGGCGCCATAAATTGAACAGGTTCCATGAAAAAGCGTGAATTAAAGTCAGAAATTAAAAGCCCACTAAGACTACCGATGTTGGTCCAGTCGGGGCATCATATGTCACTATTATTATTATGTAAATAGGGAAGATTCATGAGAGATTTAGCCACTGGTAATCGATCAAGATCAAGCATAGATTAGTTGGGTGTTTAATGAACTTTCATGTATGAAGCAGTGCCGTGGACCATGTAACACTGGTTGTCAAGGATATTATCCTTACTCTATTTTCATTTTTGCCCCCATGAATTTTGCCTCCGACCCTACAAATTTTTTTTTTTTGTCTTTATGTGGATCATCATGAGACTGAGACTGACTACCTAAATCAGTGCAATCAAACTCTTTTAAGCCCAACAGACAGATTGGCCCAATTAACGAAGAATCGGGGCCTTGTTTAATAAGCCCAACTCAGATTACAAGGCTAAAAAAGGGCAAAAAGAGCATAACCACAGTCGCCCACCGTGGGGCTCGAACCCACGACCACAAGGTTAAGAGCCTTGCGCTCTACCGACTGAGCTAGACGGGCTTGCATGACATCTTTCGTCAATTTCATTATATAATGCATTTCGCCTCCCAATTTTAAACCGCACCATTCCAGCCGTTTGATCTGGGAACTTGGAAAACCGACGGTGCTTTTTATCTTATTATGTGTCGGTTCTGTTACCATATCATGGAGGAGCTGAAAGCATCATACCTGTAGATGTTCATAAAATAAATGAATTACTTCATTGGGTTATAACTCACGTAGGTTTAGCTTGGAAGCCAGAAAAGGCAAGAACAAAAACCCCATAAAAGCAGTTTGCCTAATAGAACGTCAAATGGCAATCATGCTGATGAAGGAAGCTCTTCTTTGGATGTGCTTCTCCATGTTCAGACTGTTACACTCTAAATCCACACATGAAAAGTGACCTAGATATACTCCAAGGACTTTAATTCTTTTTCTTTCCAATGGACAAGACTAAGAAGCAAAAACTGCAAAGGCATCTTTCCAATGTGACATTACCATTTCCATGTTCAGTGTCGATCCTAATCATTTGGAGAGAGGAATACTAGATAGAAATCATCAGCTAAAGCTGCAGGTCCTGTCATTCTCAAATATGATACCGGTTATGATCCCTCCTTCAATAAGTGCCAGCAAATTTCAACCATCATGCCAAATAAATGCAACGCATTTCCTTAAAGATTTAGCTTTCCAAGTTCTAAAACACAAGCAATGCTCCAACTCTTATATCCTTTTTATGACAGCACAGTGTGAGGAATAAGAAGTTCACAGTTACATTCAACATACTAGGCTGAGTGGTTTATCAATCAAATTACCTATTAGCATGCCACCCCTTGAAACTGACCTACTCCGCTAACATGCTTCTACTTAATTTCCATGCTAGCCCAGCAATCAATGTCAACTCGAGAGTGGAGTTTCCTGCAGCTAATCACATTTTCGGTCCTGGTCAGAAGAACTAAACTTCTCTTCATTCTGATGACTCGACGATTCTTTCAACTGAATTCAGCAAAAGAAGACAGAAGAGATTTAGTTAGTCCCAAGTGCCAACAAAATTAATACATTAAGCACGGCAATAAAGACACTACCTTGCTGAGGAGTATCTTGTGGCACTGATAGCCCTGCTAATGTTAGAGAATTATTTTGTCAGCTGAAACTGTAAAGGATTTTGCTCTATAGAAAGAACTTCACCAAAAGCTGCACTAATCCCACCTTGTCGGTTCCATAGATGAAGTCACAGTAGGTGAAGACCGATGCGAAATTGCTATGACTTTTTTCTCCAACATAGTGATGGTAATCATGGTAATTGGCCCCGCCATAGAACGGTATATACTTTGTGGGACTCCAAGGCAAGTCGTACCTGCATTACAAATACACGAGTCAAAGATGAAAACTTTTATGAGTAAGAACTCTTTTACAGGCTACGGATGAACTTGTTCTACTGCAATAGTTCTGCTTTCAAGTATTGAAAGATGTACATTGAACCTAAAGGCTTGTAAACCTCTATCGTTCACTGAACTTTAAATTGGCTGTCCTGTTATTCACCGTTTGACCGTATGATCAGTACGTATTTGCGGTTTTGTATATTTTCTCTGATAGTCTCAAAAGAGAGAAACAGAGAGGAAGCCTAAAGAGCACCATCATGTCCTTGCAATCAAGCAATGAGGAAAAGGAGAAAAGGGTGAGTGAGCGAGCAAGGCAAATTCTTGAGCATGCTTACCCACAGTGGGTCTCAATGGCCTCAATCTGCCTCAGAGCTACCCAGAGCCAAAAAGTAATCATGTGGCCAGGGACAATGGCTGGCCCAAGGAAGGATGGGATCCCGAGAACCAAGATTTCAGCCCAATGAACGTAAGGGGCTGCGAACCCGATCGGTGCAGTGAATTCGTGGTGAACGTGGTGGATCTTCTCGTATGCCCACTTGGAGTGCAAGAACCGGTGGATCCAGTAATTCGTGTAGTCCTCTATCAAGAAGTATACCAATAACTGAGACAGTATTTCCCACCCTGATGGTAATGGCAATCCAGTGCGAATTCGAATCATCTGCCCGGAAAGTAATCAGGTATTAGAAAAGCAATGTCAATACAAGCCATTACAGGAGTTAAAAGGGAGACAAACAGTGACAAAATTAGTCTTGTCCAAAGAATCAGTACAGCTAGGCAAAGGAACTATTCGGGAGACTGTTTGATCACTCCTAAGATTCTCAGCTTTCTCATCCTAAAAAAATCAGAGGTTGCAATGAGCGTCACCCAGTGGCCAGCGTGGTGTTGAAAAGATCGAATTTTTTCGACGACCCAGTTACCGACTGTCGATGCTACAAGGCATTAGCTTGACAGCTTATTCGATTACCTTAACGGAAGGATACGAGACGAGCTGCAAGGGGCCCACGACGAGGAAAAACATCCGGAGGACGTCCTTGTAACATTTGACTACCTCGGCGAGGGAGAGTCTGACCATGGGCTGAATCTTGTACCTGTCGAAGGTGTGGGACGGCCGGAGCTCCATGAGGACGAAGGGGAGAGGGACGAGAGAGAAGGCGAGGAAGAGGAAGAGGACGCTGTGGCAGTAGAGGAAGTAGTCGGACTTTTCGGCGGAGTAACGGAACCAGAGGGACTCTGCCAACGTGAGGCCCCGGCCGAGAGCGGCCTCGGCGTCTTCGATAGTGTCGTAAGGCAGCATTTTCGTACGGAAAACAGGGAAGTACGGGGTCGCGGGTTTCTCGGGCCAGGGAGCGTTTCTATTGGTCGGAGGAAGGAAGAAGAAGACAGAGGAGTTCCCTGGATATCCGATTTTTGTTTCGTCTCACCCTTATTTATACTTGGCAGTGGCTTCCCTTGTTTCATGCGTTATTTTCGCTTTTTTTTTTAAACGAAAAAAACGATCTAG
This sequence comes from Lagerstroemia speciosa, assembly GCA_037672795.1. NCBI lineage: Eukaryota > Viridiplantae > Streptophyta > Magnoliopsida > Myrtales > Lythraceae > Lagerstroemia > Lagerstroemia speciosa. The sequence continues at coordinate 9,633,717 of CM075289.1, read as the reverse complement.
TAGACATGAGGAGCTCATACAGAGAACAAACTACGATCCACATCTTCAAATATTATTTATATAGTTGATATCGACTCATATAAGATTATTTGACCGGACCCTTCTACCCGAGTCCATTCTCTCGACCTGATTGATAAATCCAGTCTCTAAATGACTTCTCGTGCCGACTAACCTCGTCCAACCTATCTCGAGATCCCCCTCAGACAACTGGGTTGGACCACCAACCCAAGTCATATCCGGCTTATTGTCCATATCACGACTCTAGTGGTGCACCCACTCCCTGAGGTGAGCACCCCACATGCATCAGTTTTCAGTACCGTGTATGAAATCATATCGTGTCAAACACGAATTTGTATAAATATGAACCAAAAATCAATGCACAAATCTATTGGATTTGTGCATGGCCAAATCCAATAGATTTCTCACGCTTACCTTTCTTCGTGCATACCGAGACGAACCAGATCGCATGTTTCGCTAGCTTAGAATATAAAGCGATGCCCGGTACATTCTCGAGGTAGCAAAATTGATCAGCACTACTTCTGCAGGTACCGATCAACTGAACATATTACATCGGCCTAATCTACGAAGCAGTTAAGTACTTATCGACAAGTCGGTTGCCCGGTCGGTGGGCGGGGATCTTGGAGGATCATCGCTCGACGGTAAAAAAAACTGTATGATGATGGTTGATCTCGAGAAGGATTACTGCTTGGATTCGATCGATCTCAATCTAGGAAACCCTTGGTCCTTGACTTATGCTTCAGCCATCTTTTTGACTCCACTTTTTTGAATCCCTCCCATTATGATTGTCTCTTTCGAAGAAAATGGGAAGCTCGACACTTCGTCGATCCTCTCATGCGTTGGTGGGCACACCTCTCCCCCTTTTACGTACCACATCGACTTTGCAAGTCCCTCACGCCTCTCCCACTTCTTGCGCAAACTTGGTAATTTACATACATGGACGTTCTCCCTTTATTGAAGAAAATGAAAGCACCCACAAAACAACTCCGGATCGAATACCTTACCCGTCGAGCTGCGAAACCAAAAACCCATTGATTTACTTGTAGAGAAAGCGTATATCTAATTGATCTTGAAACACTATTGCAATGGAGAAATCTTAAAGTTCATGGTCAAAAATTTTTTAGGGTTTCACACATTTTTTAGCAGTTTTTAAATAATGTTTCGTTATTGGACCACGGATTCGAATGTCTTGAATCGATAATCAAACTTGCGTTTTAATAAGTAACATCTCATTGAAAATTCTAAAAATCCTACAAGATCCTAATGCTAAAAAATCTAAAACTCGCGTTTTATGCATGATTCGAGGGGGCTTAGGATTTTCTAGGATTACTACAAATTTATTTTTAGAGATTTTTCTAAGATTTATAGGATTTTTCAAATTGGATCTCTTGAATGATCAAAAGGGTAATCATGTCACATGTAATATGCAAAGGAACATTGATATCATAAATAAAAATTCTAAATAAAATTGAGAAGCGACCGACACAATTGCCACGTCGTTCTTACACATTCCTCCAACATTTCATCATTGCAATTAATGGAAATGATTGGACGAACAGCGGTAAAATTCACACAAGTACATGTAAACATAAAGTTTTTCTCTCAAAAAAGTACCCAAAAAAAATGGAAGTGCAAGAAATTGATTCATTGTTCAATTCCCTCCCAATTGGGGTGGATGATTATTGGTATGACATCGACAAGATTGTTTCTATTGGATGCCTTTCTCTTTCTTTGGCTCTGGTCATTTTGATTTAATCCCCCGGTCCATTCTGGTCATCACTCACAAGTTCAACCTTATCAACAATTGATTGTTTCACATCAATATATTCCATCTTCTCCAATTAATTAACTTTGACCGATCTTCACTCTATCTCTAGATGTAATTAATGGTTGCAAATTTTTTATTAATGATATGTGTGCAATGATACGGATTCATGCAATGAAGATAAAAAGATTAGTCTTGCCAATATTTATATCTAGGCATATTCTTTTTTGTATATCATTTGATAATTAAGAGTTAAATTAATCATGAATAGTTCATGTTCGAGTCTAAAAGACGGACCCGTCAGTTCCACGATCTTTCTTCCCCAAGAGCAAGCTGCTAAACTCTCTTTTGAGACCCAAAATGCGAAAGAGAATTAGGGAATTTTTCTTATATTTTTATTTAATTTCAAAGAATTTTATAGATAACTATATTTTATCAAATTAATATACAAGATATTTATATTAATTTCTTTCGATATTTACCATGTATATAATTAGTATGATTTTGAATTGGTCGTAAAATTAGTGGGACGGGCATTAGAAGGAGGTATGGGGTGTGGTGGACAGGCATACATCTTTGTCTGATGAAGATGAACTGTTTTGACCGAGGGGAAAAGTTCTGATGGGAAAGGGATACGGTGGATCGGGATCCAATCATGGGAGCGGGACCATGGGAGGGCACCTCGTGGTTCATAATTGGCCCCCACCGTCTGATCAAAAATCATGCATGATGCGGATGCGATCAAGAATTGATTTTGTCGTGCGGATTTATCTATCTTACTGGAAAAGCTACCCCCCACCCCCGCCCATAAGACCGTCCCTTTACTACTGTGCTCCTTTCGTCGTATTCCTTTAACGTTTTTATCTTCTTCGTCTTCATAGTTAAAGCCCACGTTTAAATTAAACTAAGCGCAATGTAGGAGTTGGGTGAAAGAGCTATTAATCTAAAATAAAACAGTACTAAATTTGATTGCTATCGAATTTGTATCTCATTCTGTACGTGATGAATCATTCGAGCAGTCTCATTGAGTCTTTGGGTTCTTCCTCGGGTTAGCTGTCTAGTTCAAGACTCTCGTGACAGGATCGGTGCTCCAGGCTCCAAACTAGCCTGTTGATGTTTCAAAATGAGAAAGCGAGTATGACATCTCGATGCTTGAGTCGGTGAGGGACTTGAAGCGAAAGGGGAGACTGTACATGGGATAGAATGAGTTGAAGTGCGATAAAGGTTAGAGATGACACGGTGTGTAGACATGCATTCTGTCCATTATTATTGCTTTCCCGTAGCGAATTATTGTAATTAAGACGACCGAGGCAGTGTCAAAAACGGATAGAAGATCGAGCCTCCGACAAAAGTTTACAGAAGAACAGCGCGTTCATATACGTACAAAATGATCTAGAGAATGATTTTCCATGGGGCCAAAGGCAGCTGTGGGAAGCCATGCCCCTCATCAATTATATTTATGGATGGCTGATCTACTTAGGGTTCGAGTGGCAATAATCGGCTCTTCCTAATCTTCCTTCCTACATATGATTATACCTAATGATGAGATTAATATATACTCATTATACCTAATGTAATAATTTTTTTTCAAAAAAAAGGAAAACAAAAAAATGACGTCATTAGCAATGATTTTAGGTAGATCCATGCCGCCCCCAATAGATTGATTATTGAACATCTGCCATGCTCGATTAATGACGGGAAGCGGCATTGAACGAGGAAATCTACAATTTAAAGAGTTTTAATTTTTTATTTGACAGACTCAGTTGAATTTTATGTCAGTTGGGCTTGTTGGAATTCTGAATACTGGGTTTACGGTATACCGGAAAATTCCAGGAGCTGGGTCATCGCTGAAGACCTTCCGAGCAAGACAAAAAGGTTTCACTAATCTTAGGGCTCTTTAATAAAGCAATTAATTAGAAATCATTCCCTTTCAATTATAATTAATCTTAAAGGGGAAACCAAAGTCACTCACTCACTGTCTTGTTATGCACTAAGTTTACTGTGGACCTTTGACTGAGACCAAGCAGCAGTTGATATGTGTCATTTGATGTGAATGAATGAATGAATGAATGAATGGAAGTGCAAGAAATATCGGAACCGCTTAACTCCTTGTGCATGTGGGATTCGGCACGAACTGCTATTCCGATCAATCATTTTATCTTGTGCTTAACGGGACAATATCGGTTTCTTCTTTTTTTTTTTACTTGGTGGAAAACTACAGCTTTTGTGCTTATCAGAAGCTGAAGGAAGGATATAATACAGGAAACTAAGGCTGAGGAAGAAGACGTATTGTAAATGATGCTCTTCGGGTCAAGTGGATAGAAGCAATGTAAAGAGGCCTGGCCCAATATTATATTACTAATGTGCCCTTAGGATGGCGGGCCCAATCCATGCCATAGTAAATCAGAACGTGCTAGATTTCCATGGGGTGAACAGAAGGGAGAGGTGGACTTGACCGGACCATCTTTGCTTTTTTTCAACATGAAAAACCGGTATCCAGAAAACTAATGGACTGGTCTAATCAATCCAGTATGAACTGAGAGGATTCATTGGGGGTAAAACTCTCCCAAAGTGAATTATCTTCATTCACAATATGCGAACACAAAATCTTACTTATATCTTCTATTATCTCAACCAATCTACTTTGGTGGACCATCTTTGCTTTATTTAGTTAGCTCTTTTTACTGTTTAGCAGTTGGATCGTTAATCATATGATTCGCAGTCAATGATGCTTGTACAATTTAATAATTAAAGAATTGAATTGACAATTTGCTCTGCAGATTCTTCGTTGAACAAAATTTATCTATTTTATATTTATATTTTGAATGTTAAACATGACTGAGAAATTGAAAAATGCACAGTTTGGCTCACCTAACCTCTTTTTCCTTGAAGAATGCAAAGACTATTAAAAACTGTCCAGCGATAAGAACAGTATGGAGAAATCCTTGGCTAGACCGGGTGCAGGAATGGCGCTGCTGGTCTACGCTACGAGGTTTTAATGTGTGGAACCCATGCTCGTATTTAACTGGTAGGTTCATGCACCCGGTGCAGCTACTACCTTATATCAGTCGTTGACACCGCGATAACTTCCATGGAAGGGAAAACTCAACGAGTGCAGAATAGAACAGTCGATCGGAGAGAGACGGGGACCGTGAGAATCCCTCAACCCACCGAACCAATCCATTTCTTCCTCCTAAGTTAACATTCGTTCTTTGAATCGCCAAACACGCCGGCTTTATATGTCGGAGAGGGCCCACAGGCGAGGGCTCCCGTTCCCCGCCGGCAGGAGGGGCAAGCAGAGCCTTCCCCATACATCCCCGTCGCCGTCGAGGCGTCCCACACCGCCTCACCGATCGACGTCGAAGCGCCCTGGACCCGTCAAGGTCTGGAAGCGATGCTCTTCGGAGCCCCTGCTGTGCGACGATCGCCGCGCCGGAGGCTCACCGCCGACAAGGGATCCTGATCAGATCGTGTTGGGGCTCCACAGGCCTCAGACCTGCAATAGCGTCTTCGCTTCTTCTCCCTCTTTGATGATTCCTGGCATCTCTGCCCTCAGCTCCGAGGTAAACAGCTCAATTTTTTTTTCTTTTTTTTTCCAGGTAAAATAAAAATAAAATCAGCTCTCAAGTTCAAGAATACAGCTTCCTAATTACTGTTCTTCCGAAGGACTTGACTATCTACTGAGTCATCATCCACATTTGTTGCTGGATATAGGGCTACAGCAAGGACGCAAAGGTAGTGGTTAGTGTCGCAGTTGAAGGGAGTCCGGGACCGATCAAAGCCCTGGTCCGACTAGGCTCTACGGTGGACCAGACCATCGAGCAGGTTGTGGACAAGTACAGTAAAGAACGACGCAACCCTGATCTCAACCGGGACTCTGCAACCGATTTTGAGCTTCACCACTCCTATTTCAGCCTTCAATGTAAGTAATCGTCTTTGGAACTTCTGCTCAATCAACGCCTCTCTACTTTTCTGCTATTTGCCCTGAATTTCACTTTTCGAGTGATCGACAGGGATGGATCGGATCAGATCACAATTTTGATTTTCTTCATAGGATGTTTTGGTGCGACGAACATTCACATCGATTGTCTCTTGGATGTCACTTCATGTGAACAACATTTAACTAGATCTGCTTGCAGGTTTGGACAGATCAGAACTCATAGGTGATGTGGGCAGCAGAAGTTTCTACCTGCGACGAGGCAGCAGTTCCCGCAGCATCGGCGATGCAGCCTCTGCTTCCACTGTCTCTGAAGCCTTGCCAGCGCATCCTCCCAGAATATTCTTGATTCCGTTGCCTGGATTCCTCGTCCGGAAGCTCGGGAAAATCGTGAGGAGGGCTCGGAAACTCTGGAGGGTCCTGGCCTGCATGTAACAATGGAAAAGTGGGACGGATTGGATTCATTCTCAGGAGCGACACAAATTTAAGGTGTTGCTCTTGACACCTGACATACCTGTACATGTCTCATTGTTCTTCACTGCAGATGAATCTGTTGCATTTGAGCCTGCAAATATGTCAATTGGTTTATGTGGACAAGACCCCGACAAGGGCATGCTCTTGACTGTATATGCATTCATGGGATAGATGGTGGTATCTAACTTTTCTTATATACTCAATACTCATTTTCATGTGTTTATCTTGAAATATTAGAAACCGGGGGGCCCTGTTTCTTGACAGCTCCCAATGAGCCTGTGGTACAAACTCGAATCCCAAGATCGAAGAATACTATAATCTAATGAGGATGGATCAACTGTAGCCGATTTCTTATATTTGTCATGTATGAATTAGTATTTCTAGTTAATTTCATTGAACTAACAGACATTGTAGATACGATACGAGCTAATATTTGCATCCCCATACTCGTTGGTATCTTCCAATCTCTGGCTTCATATAGGCATGTGCTTGTGTCACGGAATGACTTGCCTTGGAGGCTACCCATGACCAGTACCAAAGTTTACATGTGACACCTTATCCATCAAGCCATACAAGGAACGCAATCCATTGGGGAGAATTTTCATATTGTGTCCATGCAAATAAAAAAAAAAAAGTAAATTAACCTATTTTGATAGCACATAATCCTTTTCTTCTCTTGTAAAAAAATATTTCGGAAAGATTCTTCATCCTATTTACTGTATAAATGGGTTCTTCCTTCGCTTCAATACACGAAAAAATTCTCCACTTGCAGAGCTTTTCTCTACTCTCTAGAATTTTGTGGCCTAAATGTCGACCAAGGCCACACGGGCTGCTGAGGTCGCACAGGTTCAGGATGCTAGGCAAGTAACAGGCTCAAGACACCTGACGCCATCAACTAACTAGTGTGTCCGACCTATTTCCCCTTTTGTAGGTGATTCGGACTTTAATCACCATCTTAGTTTCATCAACTTGTCAAGTTTCTCTTTCAACCTATCGAAAAATAGTTCTTCTGTTGGGAGAGATTTCAATTCGCCACGAACCTGATTTGATGGTCCATGCCGTTAAAAGGGGCGGTGGAGCCGAACTAGTTTGCCGCAGAAAAAAGCTCGTTTCCGAAGAAAAAGTACGGAGATTCGGACTTCAGTCCAAAATCCACCTGCCAGGCAGGTCCATTTCTTCGTGAATAAATGAAAAGCCGGGGGCAATTACGTCTCCAAGAATTTCTGGGAAACTTCGTGCTCGCCAGCTTCCCCTCGAAATCTCTCTCCTCTCAGAGCAACCGCCATTAACAGACAATTGAACAGCCTTCCCCACCCCTCACCGTCACCGTCCCGCTCCCTCCATTGATTCTTTAACATCCTCGCACGCAATCTCTCTCTCTCTCTCTCTAAACTATAACCGACGCTCACATCGAAGCCACCTCAAACAGAAGATCGTCTCTTTCCCGCCTTCGCCTGCGCGCAGCCGAAAACATGAACCTGCAAGCCCCCACCGGCCGGCGATGCTCCTCCCTCAGGTTCCCTGCGATCTCCGACCGGAGAACGCTTGACCGTTACCTCCAGACATTGCCGCCGGAGAGACGCACGGACCTCGTCCGCCGTAGAGGAGGCCTAATCTCCATCCCGAGGCGGATGGCTCTGGCGCCGGCTGAGGGCTTGACTCGGAGGCTGACGAAGCTGCTGCTGAACGTGACGGTGGAGAGGAGCCTGGGGCCGGTTCAGGTGGTGATGCCGCCGGAGAGCTCTGTCAGAGACCTGATCAGGGTGGCAGTGGAGACGTACGGGAGGGAGAAGAGGCGGCCGCTGCTGAAGGAGACGGATCCCCGGCGGTTCGAGCTTCACTACTCTCCCTTCAGCCTAGAGAGTGAGTGGACCAACTCCTGACGGAGGAGTCCCTTTCTGCAAATAGTCAGTGGCTTCAAACTCAAAATCAGTTGCCCTTTTGCAGGTCTGAAGGTGGAGGAGAAGCTGATAAACTTGGGGTCGAGGAATTTCTTCCTCTGCTCGAAGCCATCGTCCTCTCCGGGCAACATCTCTTGCTCCGAAGAAGTGAAGCATTACACGGCTGATACCGCATTTCCAATGACTAACTTGATGGATATCCTCCTGTGACCGCATTCACTTGACGGCCCAACAACCAAGTTTCAGGTTCAAATCACATGGAAGGAAGGGTGTCGATGTTCTTCGTGGCCTTTCTTCAGCCATAGCTAAGCAACTAGAAGTTAAATGTATATACCTGTGTGAGCAGTATGTATAGATTGCGAGCCTTCTTAGTGCTCTGAATGGGATTCCTCTCGCCATCTGATAGTAAGAAGAGGAAAGTTGTCGGTTGGATCTCTGTGTGTCATGGCAGATTATATATATGATCACGAGGTGTTAGGGAATGGCTTGTGTACATAACTTGTCTGTAGAAAAATGTAATCCAACTGGGATGAGTTGCTTCGGGACAGCCCATCTATCAAGGTACTTTGCATTTAGAATGTCCATTGTTTTTTGTTGAATTTGATCCGACTAAAGAAAGTAGTATTTCCTTCATGTACCACATCGTGGAGTTGATCCGAGATCCAGGACTTCATCTCTAGGATCCATTTCCATATGAACAAATATCGTAGGAGAACTCAAGAAATATGTCAGGCCCCTGCAACCTGGGCAACCCAACGGAGTATGATTGCATGACAAGAGATTTTCCTAGCAGGACATCACAACCAGCATACCACCACCAAACAATGATACGTGGTTGTCAACTTGAAGAATCCAAGCCTTATGGTCCACATGGGAAGTCGCTCCCTTGAGCCAGAGTGTCCCATTGCCTCCACCAGGGCATACCAAAATGCAGGTCAGTGGGTGGACTCATTGTGGCTGTGTTGCTTGGACCAGCTGCATTGCTCTGTTTCAGAGGACAACTCCTTAATATTATGTGATATTTGGCAGAACTCATATCACTGATTACGCATATATTTTCCTGTAAAGCGATGCTTGTCTTCCTGCACTGGGTTTTGTTCCCCAATATAGTATTAGTATCTGGTTTAATTCATTTGAGCTACGTTAGAAATGATTTTTTTTTAAATGAGTGTTAAATAGATAAACAAACAAACAAACAAAATAATTCGGACATTGTCGGGATGATTGCCACGGACTGCAACTAACATTGGCTCTGCAATACTGCAAATGATGCTGCATACTGCAATAGCTACAAAAAAAAAAAAGAGGAATTTTTCAGGTGAAAATACCAGTAAAAAATTGATCATCTTGCAATTTTCAGAGAAAAGTCAACGACAAAGGTCAAACACGAGCAATTCCATCACTCTATTTCCACCTCAACCAAACTAACTAATTCCACGGCATACATCATGAGCAGTCATGTCCGGGTGTTACAATGAGAGGGAGAGAGAGACTAAGATTACCGTACACTATCGTATCGACGAGTTCCCACACATCAATAAGATTGGATAAAGCCTAGCACTAAGATAAATCACAAGATCAACACGTGATCGGTCAACAACAGTGATAACAGCTCCAATAATTATCAGACCGAGACTAGTACTACTCTTCATGGCAAAGACTCATTTATGTCCGTCAGCTTATTTCTCGGATCCAGTGCCGGTGAGGACCAGTTACCTGCTCCGGTTGTTGGGGAAGTTGATGAGGCTTTCTGCTTTGATTCATCGGTTGGGGCAAGCCCTGGTTTGACATCGTGCTCCTGTTTCTTCGGCTTCTGCTCGCGTTGGTTCCCTGTGAGAAAACTCCCCACCACGACCTGACCCGGAGAAAAGAGAACACTTCACATTGAAACAGCAAGGACTTCCTCCCACCAATATCGAATGAGAGACTTATCTTGGTACCTGAATGGGACTCGCAGCTATGAGAAGCCCAGCAACTCCGCCGCCCACGACCCGACCGTCCGGGCCTGCTAAAGAAACGCTCATCCCCCCCGATCTGCTTCTTGTTCCTCCGACGTCATTGGGCATGAACGAACCAGATAGAGACAGTATCTCAAAACGACCCTGCAATCAACTGTCAACCTTGATTCGATGCTACAAACAATGAGGGCCCTTGCCCTTCTGGTATTTTCACTGTATGGAACAAGAATGCATCACCTCATATGTTAATGTTCCCCCAGAAGAATCGGCCTGTCGAAGCGTGACACTAGCAATCACGCCGTTTGCTGATAGGATGCATATAGCTCGAGGTCCTTGTTGGGAAAATGATATTACTTTCATCGTAACATCCTAGAAGCAAAAATCCCCAAAGAGTCAACCGCAAAGTAACTTCTCAAGAAAGTGATGTTTTTGTCTATAGAGTCTTGCTGCTCTAAACGCACCTCGCCAGCATTGACCATGATGATGTGGGGCGTAAAGTTAGTGCCGATGGAGCACGTGACCCAGGGACCTACGCAGAAAAGGATTTAGCAAACACGATAAACCGTGAATCCTCAATTCTACATCTGCAACAGAGCTAGTATGCGTTCACAAACTAGAAATAACTGTGTCAGAACATTCATAAACCAAAGATTACTATAACTATTCAACAAAGCAAGAAACAGCAGAGAACCCCTTCTGAATTTTGCGAGGACTGAATCTTTGGCATGAGATGGTAAATTGGCACGCATCACAGCAATGAGGCAACAATTTTACAATTTCATGTTCCTCTAGTTTTCCATGGATGTCGGGCTCAGATCAAAATGATTAGATCAGGGGCTAAGATGTCCCAGAAACCAAAGCGTAAAGCTTATACCCTCTATCTTTTGTTAGCTAATAATCACAAGCCAAACAAAGGCCAGAGATCGCGAAGACAAGGATACTGCATAGAAACCGTGCTCTATACACCGGGAAGTTCCAGCCTTTACTGCCAAAATATATCAAGGATCTAACAATTTACATGGGCATCTGCTCACAAGGTCCCACACCTTAAAGTCCCTAATACTCACAATCACACTAGATACCACATCAAAAAATTTCAAAACCACCAAAATTCAATCAACAGGACCGAGCAATTTTACCCGAGTTCTCATCTTCAGAGCTGGGTTTGATCGGATACCCAGTTCGCTTCACTTTCCCGCGCTTCGGGCCAGAGAAATCAATCACCGGTGGTGCTGCTGTTGATATCGGCTTCGGAGAGAGAGGCGTCGCCGCTGATCCGTCCGGGGCGTACTTCCGGGGCCGGCCCCTCTTCTTCTTTGCTGTCGGGTCCAGGGCCGACAGAGACGGCCCGGCTGTGGATCCAGGCGTTTGGGTCGGGTTCTCGAGTCGAGGGGCGACGTGGTAGTTCGACGGAGCATCCGATCCCACCACTGTGACCCCGCCACTGCTGCTCACAGGACCTTCTCTTCCCTCCATTGTTAAAAGGCTTCAAAAATTTTCAATTTTTGTCGAAATCCCCCGAGCAGAACATTAACCTCGATTCATCTGAATAATTTACCCAAAACCCAACCAAATTAGAGTTGAAACAACGTAGCAGCATTATTGAAGCTTGAAACTTTAGGCAGAGATTCAGAAGCTCAGCGGAGCATTAAAAAGCCAACTGGCAAGAAAACTACTCCTCCATCATCTTCTTCTTCCGCCGCCTCTCTTTCACAGTCAGAAATTCATTCCACTTCTACGTCGTTGATTACAGAGAGTTGATCAAAACCCAAAACAGAGCTTAGATGCGTTCATGTTTTGCACAGAAATTCAAGCGACATTTTTTCCAGGAAAAAATAAACAAAAGACAAGAAACAGAAGCGTAGGATTTTGGGTTTTGGAGGAAAAACCTGCTTTATTTTTCTTCTCCTGCAAATTTCTTCCTAAGCTTCCTCAGATTGTCCGAAATCTTATGTATAACGAAGGGAAAATAATAAAAAAAAACCCCCGCAAGAAATATTAAATGAAGAAGAATTACTGAGGTTTTTCCCTTTTGAGCAAGGCTTACCTTATATCCAAATATTAAAAAAATAGATAAAAGGAATTTAATATAATAATATCATTCTTAATTTAAAATTGAGAGTACTAAATTTGATTCCTTGAATTTCTTGTACTCATTCATTTCCCATTTCCTTCTCTTATTTACGTATCTTTTTATGTATATTATCCATTGCAATTGTACAATACATTGAAGAGCGCCTGATTTGAGTATTATTATATTACACGGAAAGTTGAGATTGTATAGAAAATTTAAATTATAGTAAATTTTTTTTGAAAAATGATTGGAATTTGAGATTGTAGTATTTGAAATAATGTAAAGTTGATTGTAAAACTTAGCAGTGTACGTAAAATTGTAATAAAGTTGGTTGTAAAATTGATGTAACTTGACAATACTACATGTTTTAGATGTAAAGTATTTACCAACCACACTGTAAAGTTTAACGCATTTAATCTCATATTACATTTAACTTTATAACTAAATGCAGCAATCTGCACTGTAAAGTGCAGTGTAATCTAATATTGCACCACACTTTACATCCAACCAAGCACTACTTATGACATTTTTTTTGCTAAATAAAAATTGTATCGATTACATAGATGTCTTTTGTTTTTGGGTGGAACTGGGTTAGGATTTTTTTTTTTTACCAAGAAATTGGGTTAGGATTTTAATAAATGGGAAAGTGCGTGGAATCAATTTTCCCTTTCCATTTTTTAAATTTTTTTTTCCTCTGAAAATGATTGTTTTGTAAACAAAAAACAATTATTATTTATTTATTTATTTTGGTTGCGAAGGCGTGAAGAAAGAAATTGTCCGGACGCAATGAAAAGGGGAAAAAGAGGGACGGCCGAAAAGCTTTTCTTGTCTGACTGTCCGGAAAGCAATGAATGCAGAAGCAAAATAAAAAAACAATATTTATGTAATAAAAAATAAACAAATATATATAATCAATATATTCCTTTAAATATTATTATTATTAACCTACTTGGGGTTTACTCGTTTCTAATTTAATAGAACAAGCGCGAGGAATTAAAGGAGAAGAGATGAAAATTAGCCTTTTTATCAGTAAAAAACTGTCTAAATATTTATTGTTGCGGGTGGCGAAGCCAATGGGATGGTCCTTAAATTTCTATTTAAACAGTAAATGTAATTTTAAGTTTACAACAAATGTTAGGTAGGGGGGAATCCGTGGATAAATCTGGGAGAATGCTTGACAACTGTCGGAAGAAATTCTGCGGGATCCTTTCCCAGGTGACTTTTGCCCTTTTTCCACTCCAATGTGAAGAGCTTTTATTACCAAAATGATTAATACATTGTTAGGCAATCTATCGAGTCTTACGGGTGAAGAAAATTCATTATTAAAAGAGGAAGAGTTTTGACTCTCGGCGAACCGACTTCTTTAGATGTGGATGATTGATCAGTCAAGGGTGCTCGTTGAATTATGGATATCAAGTAGTGTATATGCACTTAAATCTCTCGACTTAGAGGGTTGGAGATACGAGTGATAAAATGAAATAAAATTAAGGACAGGAATAATAAAAATGTCACTTACTAAAAAAATAAGTGATCTTGGATTTTAACCTCCAATTCATATAATGCACTAAAGGATAAGAGAGATGGTTCCGTTTCGAAAAAAAATTTAAATGATCATATCCCACATTAATGTGATAATGCAGAACAAATCAAATTGTACTGATTAGTAATAACTATGACATCTGTTCGAGTGATTAGTATTAATTTACTTTTCTTATTATATTTTATTTAGCATTTTCTCACCCCACTTGATGGTGCAAGATCACCGAAGAATTTCCCTTCCATTCCATAACACTGTTTTTGGTTGTAAGCCTATTAATTAAGGGAAATAAGGTGATAAACGACACTCTAGGAACGTGACTCGGTAACCGGACAAGTCTACCTAGTTCGAGCTGTGACAGTCCGTTCCAACAAATACTATCGCGAGATGAGAAGGTAGCACAAGTTCAAGTAGTTGGTAGGGTTCGCCAGAACTTTGTAGAATCGTGACTCCAATTTCTAAGAGAGTGTTGAGTGCAATGATGTCACCACATCAGTACTGTATATATACGACTTTATGCTAAATCTTACAGATGAAGTAGCTTTCTCCGGCCGCACGAGCAGCTTGCTGGAACTCTCAAGCACCAAATGCTCCCGTCCATGCTGACGGTTTTATTAGATTTCGTGTCACAGACACTGAGAGGAAAATGAAAAGGCACATGTTATGGCTGCTAAAAAACAACAAAAAAAATGATATCATGCAGAAATCGACACCTGGTGTGAACAGATCGATTAATCATTTTTTAATTTCTCATTTTAATTGCTGCTGAATAAATAAATTAATGTGGTGAAAGCCCGAAAGCTGACGCCGCTAATTTAATGCACGGAAATAATTTTCAAATTTTGTTTTCTGTCGGACGTGTTTTCCTTTTCCTTCGGGGCATTATTTGTACATTCAATATTTAATTTTCTGTCTCTGGTCGGTACTGTGACCTTTGCTTTAATTGCATTTCACTCATCGTCAAAGATAATTTTCTTTTTTTTTTTCTTCGATTAAATTATTTTATATTTAATTTAAAGGTCACCTTCTCTTTATCTCTATTTTGAAAAAGAAAAAACATTTGAAAAAGGATAATAAGAAATAGGCGGCATTATCTTCAAATAAAGGAGAGAATCATGCGTCTAACGGATATATCACATGTCAGTACTGATACAATATTACGAATTGATATGATTAAGTTATTTCTAGGTTTTTTAAATAAAACTTAAAAGAAAAAAACATTCCTAAAAATAGTTTGATTTGATAGACTTGTGATATTATATCAGTACCGATACGTAATATATCTATCATATAAAAGACTTTCTTCAAATAAAGAGAAGAAAATTTATCCGGGTAATCCCTTTATGCCCCTCCACATTTATGCAATTTTTTTTTTTTTTTGCTGATATCATATTGGATATTTATCATTACTCGACACCCGAATCATATCCACGATCATGACGAGCACCGTGAGACTACTTTACAATCCCCTTTTGTTTTTCATTCTTTTTCTCTTCCGCAATCAAATATCTTTAGATTTCTTCGGTCGCTTTCTCCGCTTTATCTGAAATGGAATATGGAGTTCGAGTATTATTTGTAAAGAAATTCATAATCGAAATAATTTTACTTAATAATAGAGCAGCTTTCCTAGGATTTGAACTGTTTGAGACCTGTTATATTTTTTTATATCAGGTGGTTGCGGATGCTGAAAAGGGGATGTGTGCGGAGTTGACTTTCCGGAGACCAATGCCATTTGGGTATATTTTAACAGAGTCCGTGAAGCTCGCTGATTAAACTGGCCCAAACTTGTCCAGTCACCGTGGGCCTTGAGGATTGACCAATTGGCATCCGTGGGAATCCGTTGAAAAGAAAAGGAGGATTAAGAGAAGATCGGTTAGATGACAACAGTGTGAAATGAAATCTCACAGTCTAAAAGCAACTGAAGAAATGAATTGGATTCGGTGTCGGGAGGAAAACTGGGCTCGGATTTCACTCCTGGATTTTGTAGGGGAGCATTGGAAGTGGAGTTTGGTCCAATGTCTTGGCCCATTTCGAAGTGATTTGCTACTCCTTTTCTTTAAAAAAAATATATAATTAAGAGAATTTTAATATTTAATAAATCAATTAGGCTCTCGGGTCGGAGCTAATATAATAGTGTCAACCAACATACGTACAGACTACAAACAGATTTGCTGTTTTTGAAAAAGAAAACCTTTTCTTCTTCTTAAGCTCCTCCAATGAGATCCCAACCTTCCAGCATCACCCTCCTTTTCTTTTCCCATTTTGAAAATTTCCCACCAATTTCCTCTTTCCAATCCAAATCAAACAATTAAAATTTTACATTGAGAATCATTTGAACCCATGGTGAAGACATCCCAATCCACTGCTCTCTCTCTCTACCTACCGTCCAACTAAATCTCTCATATGTACACAGAGCACAGTCCCCAGTCCCAAGCAAAGAAAATGCCACCCATCTGTGGATTTCAAATCTCAACCAACCCAATCTTGGCACGGTTCGCTTGACTGCCCGGTCGGTTTCATGCTTTCCAGCTGATTACGAAAGTTCTGTGCTTTCGAACTTTCTTAAGAGCATGACCGGATGAGTCCCAAACTGTACAAGTTCCTCCTCACCAGGCTTCCAATAGAAAGCAGCATGGCCCCAGCAATTCCTCCAATTGTATCCTCTTCTTCCCTCCCTCCATTTCGGTTGCCACCTAATGGCACTTCTTTGACTTGCAACTCACTCAAACCTATCCTCTCTCTCACTGCCTCGATTATCTTCGGGTCTGCCAGATTCCCAGCCACATCTGTCACGTGGAACACGTTGAAGGCAGTTCCCAGCGTGGTAGATACCTCCGCTCTTGCAATGTTCAGCCCATTTTCTCGGAATGTTCGTGTAACATCAGCCAGTAGACCCTGCCTGTCCCCTGTGCAGAGTTCTAATCTCAAGCCCTGATAGTAATACAAGGAGAAAAAATAAAAGCAGAATTAGTAAAAGTTTTTAACTATTCAACAATGTCATATGTAAGCAGAATGTTAAAGTATCTTGAGTAATACCTTGGTTGTTCTTCTCTCGACTGCAGCTTCCAGGCACCAGATCACCCGTTGCTTTTCAGCTTCGGAATCGATTGGGTTTCCATCGATGTGCCTAATGTAGAACTCCTGCGAAATGAAACCCATTCAAGTCAGTTAAATGAACTCTAGAAAGATCATTAGTTCTCAAGCACACTGCCATAAGAGATGTTCCCGGAATGAGAAAGATACAACGCAAGCTTTGCATTTACCAGGCAAGCCATGCTATCAGATGAAGTGTTGATGGTCGCATGGGACACGACGTACTGCATGTCTGTAAGAGTACAGACAACATCGAATAAGAGCTTGGTCCTGTCCCGGCACTGCACATTCACCACGGAGTAGCCCCTCTCCACCCAATCCTGCACTGTCACCGCCACAGACGAGGAGCCGTCCTCTGCTGCAATCCCTGCCTCGGGCCTCCTCTCATAGTCCCGATCGGCAAACATCATCTGGTGGAGCCGCCGCTCTGTATGGGTCACTGCAACCATGGAGACTGAGGTCCTAGAGCTTCTGACATCGCTGTCCCCCTTGAGGACACTTCTCAGGAGGGCTTCGATACGGTATATATGTTGGGAATCCTCGATGGGCGATCCTGAGTTGGATTTTACATAGAGTATGGATGCGAGCCGTCTGCTGTGAGTCCAAACCTTGGCCTCGACCACATTGCAGTCCAAGTGAGCGAGAACAGCAAACACCTCCGAGAGAAGACCCACACGATCGGTACCTGTTAGCTCGAGGGCTGTCAAGCCCGTGTAGTTATTGGCTCTGCCGGTATGGATCGTTCCAAGGGACTGCAGTGCATAAAAGTAACACCTTTAGTTGAGATAATATGGAACAATCAGCTTATGTCAGAGTTGATTGAACTTTTTAAACTTGATTCACCTGTTCCATGTAGCTGATGACGCTCTCATCAGTTAGTTTCATACCATTTTGATCAGTGACATGAAAAACTGCAAGACCAGAAAGATCCAAGGAAGAGGAGAAGGTCAGGAAAATTACACAGTGTGCACATTCTGTCAATGAGATTAGAAGCAGAAGACGGAAGGCCATGAGAAAGAAAGAAGAGGAGAGTAGATTTTCTGACCATCCATGAACCATCTCCCATCAGAAGAAATATAAGCTTTCTTTATAGAAAGATTCAGATCTGTGAGGATCTGAACTGCTTCTAGCAATATTCCATGCTTCCTAGCACTGTCCACCTGAACGGTAGCGACCAGAGGGTGGTGAGCTCCATTTTCTGCGTAAATCGAGATGCTTATCAGGCGATCGGGGTTGCTGAGAAGCATACCTTGACAACAGTGGCACTGGGACAAACGCCATTATCGATCACGACCCTGGTACGGAGGATGCCCCGGAACAAGTCAGATCAGAGAGAAAAAGAAAAAGAAGAAGGAAACTTTCATTCGAAATCCAAATTCCGAACATAGAATTTTCCTTTGAAGAACTGACGCAAGTTTCAGGTCTGAAAATGGTGAATTCCACGAGAGGGATCAAAACGGGAAGAAGCGCCCACCGAAAAGAAACTACAGAAGAGGAAGCTTGAGAACGATTAACCTACCTGGGAGAGTCCAATTGGAACACAAGCTTCTGGTACTCCTCTAAATAAGAGCTCCAGCTCTGGCACTCCATCTCCAAGCTCAGAAAGAGAGAGAGGCAAGAAGACAGACGGCCTCTTCTCCTTCTACTTTCTCGCTCTGTACCGTTCTTAACAACTGTTAACCGTCCCTTCCGACCCAATAAGTAGACCCAAGAATATATCCACGGCGGCGAACCCGAAGAGCCCAGAATGGATTTGAGCTCAGAGCACAGCTCTCCCGAAGATAACGATCCGAATGCCACCAAAGCAGGAAGCTGCTTCTCTGGACCCCCCCAAAAACCCTCCTTCCTCCGTGGAACAAATCGCCCACTAACTGTACCCTCCTTCTCCTCCCTCTGCTTTCTCGCTCCAAAGCAGGTACAGGGCACGCCTCTCTGTCGCCTGTCGCACCTCCTGCTCCTCTTTATATGTCTGTCCAAAATTCTGTGTTAATTTTTAATCTTTTTTCACTTTATTTCTAGAATAAGAATGAGAAATGCGGTCTTCGTTGTTATTGTTGACGGAGAGATTTTTTTTTTTTTTTTTTGGTAGGAGACGGAGAGATTTTTGCATCAATATCATATTCGATCAATAAATATTTAATATATTATTTTTTTTTTTTTGGTCGCCAGCCACGGTATCCAAGCAGGCCCCACCAGCGGTGAGATGGCATCTTTCAGCCAACCATACTTGACTAATCCGTTGGTCGCCCCGGGTCGCACGCCTGGCAATGGCGGGTGAGGCTCCCAAGAGGGGTGTCTGCGTACGTGAGGTCTCGAACCTGAGACCTCCTTAAGCGGCACCGAGCTGCTTACCACTCGGCCCAACCCCTCTTGGTAATATTTAATATATTATTATTAACTATTAAATTATCTTTTTTATTAATTTAAATTATTTATTTTTTAATTATATTTATTTATATAAAATATTTATTAACTAAATTCACGATATTATTCATCATCTCGGTTGACATATAAATTTTTCTCGTCGACGAGGCTGCCCGTGAATACGAATCTGCCCGCGCGACCTTGTTGGAAGGGCTCCGTTCGGGTCAAACCGGCAGAGAGGGAAAGCGTGTCCGCGATCGTTTTCGTCGGTGGTTCCTCTGTCCAGCTCGGCAATCCAGATGAGGTGTCCCTTCGGTCTGCGTGAATCCGACTCCCCGTTAATAAGGACACGTTTGGTAAAATTTCATTTACATATTAATTATATATGAAAATTGAATTATGTTACCAAGAGGGGTTGGGCCGAGTGGTAAGCAGCTCGGTGCCGCTTAAGGAGGTCTCAGGTTCGAGACCTCACGTACGCAGACACCCCTCTTGGGAGCCTCACCCGCCATTGCCAGGCGTGCGACCCGGGGCGACCAACGGATTAGTCAAGTATGGTTGGCTGAAAGATGCCATCTCACCGCTGGTGGGGCCTGCTTGGATACCGTGGCTGGCGACCAAAAAAAAAAAAAAAGAATTATGTAATATATAAAATTATGATTACACATATAATCAATAATTATAAATCAATTATGTATGATCTTTTCCTATAGAGTCATCCGTAATAGTGATGAAATATTAATGAATGATTAAGAAATTAAGTTAAATTATATCAATACAATTCTATGACTTCTTTTTTATGATTTATTTCTATTTTTTCATGTTGCTCATGACCCGACCAGTCAAGTACCTCTACACCCAACTTCGTGACAGGGCGTGTGTAGACTCCCACGAGGAGTTCCTCTCCAAATGCTCGAAGTCCCTGGCTATTTTCTTTCTTTTTCTAACATGTTTTCTCTCTTAATATTATGGTACTTATTTTTTATAAGAAATAAATCTTCTATTTTATTAGTTTTATCAACTAATATTTTTTATTTTAATTAAAAAATAATTATACTTTCATACGAATGAGTTTCTCTTACCATGAAAAAATAATTATATCTTTTATAAATTAAATTATTAAATAATAAATTAGTACCTAACAATAAATAAAAAGATACATAATAATTTATAAAGAAAAATTTTAATCTTTCCTTTATTAGTATATAATAAATAATAATCTAATAATTTTTTAACTTTTTGGTGATTACTAATCAATACTTATAATTAATTTCATATTATTAAATAAAATATTATTTAATTTAATTCTCTTTACAAATTTATTCCAATCATTACTATCAATCATGCCATAATACGAGTCCCTGGCCAGGGAGGAGCGGTAGGGCCCAACTGTGTCTGGGAATCACGAGCCACTCATCAGAGGAACACGTTTGCCGGTTTTCGTTGACTCTGTCCGCCAATTACATACGGCAAGCCCCGGGGGATCACACGGATCACCTCCCTGAATTTAATTTATAAAAATTTACTTAATTTTCTCCTTTTTTTTATTATTATCTAACATCATTCCCTAAACTTAAGATACTGCTTTTTCATCCCCTTCAACGACTGACACAGCCACGGGCAGATTAAAAGCCGCACTCCCCGCTACGTGCTTTCTATTATCGCCGAAAACCTGTGAAGTTCTGCGTACAAGTAAATATTAAGTATGTAATATATAATAAATTTATTATATAAATTATAATTTAAATTTTAACATGCATAAGCTAACTCGTAAAAACTATAAAAATTTTATACATATTAAAATTTAAAGGAGATTTATATAAAAATATACATAGTATGTTACACATGGAATATGCACTCCCAGCTAAGACAGACGATGTAATGACAGACGTGGAAAGTGACAACACCGCCTCCTCGGAGCGTCCAAAGGGCTGAAACGTGGATTGACAGCTGGGATGGGACGTGGGTCGATGATGTCGTCCGAGTAAAGCGAAAAACACGATGATGTAAGTTCTCAAATTCCTATTCATTTCATTTCACATTTAAATTCACATTCATTCACATTTAATTTTAAAACTTAAACTTGCTTTTTCTTAAACTTGAAATTGTTAAATTTTTAAGGATTATTATACTATCTGTCTAGAAACTGACAGAAAAAAGAAGACGGAAAGGATATTGAAATCTTTCTGTCCTAATTTATGAACCATATTACTGCATTAAAATTTTTTTCCATGACTTCTTATATTTAATTACGTTGGTAATGTGTCTTCCCACAGATTTTGCAAGAATTATTGCCCATTAATTCATTCAATTTGTTTAGGAAGTAAAGAGTCATCTCTTTTAAACAAAAAAAAAAATGTACCAGTTGAGACCAAGAGTTACAAAAAGAGGGACATGATGTGTTAGTTTGATTAAGGATCTGCATGTAATCCTGGTTTACGATGATAAGCAGTTTCTTCGAGAGTTTGAACGAGAGAGTCCGGAGTTCCTGCCCTCAAGAACTGGTGACTATATATATATATATATATATATATATATTGGATAAATGAACTGGTGACTATTGTCTCGTGGAGTAATTGATTAGTCAAGGGAACCCATCATTAGATGGTTGAAGGCAAATTTTCCTTAAGAAAATCGTCAGGGAACAAGTCTCGATCACATCCCAGTTTCTCCGACCACCCACAAACATCCTCTTCTCGGCATAAATGGTACCAAGCCAGCGATACTTTTGTACGGGAAGGAACATTCCAAATAGTTTAGCCATTATTCGACTCTAGGGTTTTTCTTTTTGGTCGACTATGGGGGTTCTCTTATCTGGGAGTGGGTGCTCGATCAATAACAGGTGCCCGCCGCAATGGATGGATGAGAGAGGACAGGTGCCTTTCCCGGAGACGATCGAGGCATATTTTACTCTTGACCTGATGAAATATGTTGGACACGATTTTGTCCGATCAGCACGCATTATTATTATTATTATTATTATTATTATTATTATTATTATTATTATATAGACACACACACATATACCCATGTGAAAATATTAACTATACGAAACATGACTTGGACTTGCACGCACGTAGCTCCCGACATTTAGTATATATTCAATTATAGTTTGTGGGTGAGGTTACCACTCCAATCGAAACATTTGTAGAACTCGTAACATATACATGCATTTAGTTCAAACTGATAAGAAAATTTTCAAAGGGGAAAAAATGGAAAACAACAATAAGAAGAAGATGCTTTAAGAACTCAATCATGTAATCGTGGGGATGACAGATTAAGTAAAGCACGTCGGTGACATATCATGAGAATGGGCCAAACAGAAAAACAAAAAGGGAATGTAATAAGCAAGCAAAGTGACAGATGGTTAATCAAAGATTGCCATCCTCTTCCTCGGTTCCCCGGTTCTTCAATAAGCTCTTGCATCCCTGAGAATGAAAATGAATGGACCCGCTCTATCTCTCTCTACACTGGTAATATTTAGAAATTTTCTAAGCCTATATTTAATTCAATTCGAGTGGGTGTTGGCCTACTGAAAATATAAGATTCTCACGGCACAAGTTTTCTGCATTCACAAATAATGGAATCCGAGATCTTCACTTAAGGGGACCCACCTTTTGTTCCTGAAGGAAACGATCGATAACTAGCTAGCGAGAGATATCTTTTCTTTTGTGTGTGTGTGTGTTTTTTTAACGAAAGACATTCCTTAGCCTATAAGATATGTGAGGAAAAATAAGAATTAAGGGACGAAGAGAATTATACTGATGATAATCAAATTTCAGATTTTGTTTATGTTAGAATGAAGGCAATAACATTGCCAAAAAAAAAAGAGCCCTATTATCCGTAGAGATCTTTGTTAATGACCGAGGAAAGCTGTGTGAGAGGTTTACTTTTGCTTCACGTAGGTCCGTTGTGTCATTTCCTCCAGTATAAAACTATCATACAGATTGATCGGTAACTTTTTTCTTTGTGTGCTACGTGCGAAATTGACTATTTGGTTGAAATGGTTGTAATCGATCGTTTGGTCATCGAAAGATACTTACATATCAAGATTCGAGCACTAGTTAGCTAACTAGCTTCGGATTCTTACTCCCCCATGATTTTGGTTAATTTGCTCGGCATGAAGGACTGAAGACCTTTTTCCAGTTACATACGAGGAATAAGAGGAAGAGGAAATTAAAGAAGTATAAGGGCAAGCTGATAAAAATCAAAACCGGCTTTTTTACGATAGCTTTCAAAGCATGCAAAGGTCTGGTCGACCATCGTGAGCAACAACAACCGTCAATTATTGCCATTAAACGCTGTATATATCGGGCTGCTTATGCATGTCAAACAGTGAGCTAAATAAGTAACTCACGTTTTTCACGAGTTAAGTGGTAGCAGGGAGATCCATCGATGTCTGGTTCTCGAATTCAATCCTTGAAAGTTAAGTAGCATCCCGAAAAAACAAAGCAAACCTGTGCGGTTCCTTCCTTTCTCGATGTCCCTCTCAGATCATCCATCTGCCCGATGATTTGGTGATGCCAACTACTCACACATGCCTAGACACATGTTTATAACTTTACAAGAAATGCCTAAAACATGTGCTTACAATTATTACCTTAAAGGAACCTGTCGATAACAACGTACAATCGATGCAACATGAGAGGCATGTCTCCTGCGGCTAACACGATATCGTTTCACTGTCCCTATCTTTTATTTTCACCCCTGATTTCTTCATCTTCACGTGCTTGTTTGTAGTACCCATGACACGACATAACATGTACCAGGTGGTCATAATTAGCAGCACCAAATTATTCACAATTTGAGTCACAGGATCCGCGAAATGTTAGTATACATGAGCACAATAACTTATTATACCGAACGTGACATTTATATGGCAGCTAACCTGTCGTCTCTGCCAACTAGGAAGAACGCGGTGGTTGGAAGAAGAGCACTTTAGCTAACAACCATAAGGCACTTTGTTGAATCTACCAGTCCGGCCGGTACACATTTACAGCTCGAAGCTAATTCGAAATAGCGATTTTAATTCGAGAATCGTTGTTTATAGTGTGTTGTAATATGCAACGGCTTGAAGTAAATTATACTTTTGCAGAGGATAGCTTCGAGCAACATCCCTAGTTCGAGAATCTTCGTTCAATTGTAGTTTTTTATGTTGGCAGTCGAGCAATGTCGGGATAAGATATGAAAAGCTCGCGAGACATCTTAATTAATTCCATGTCTGAACACTGAAGTTGTTGGCAGAAAAGGCAAAGCAAATGAACTGAAAAAATGAGACTTTTCCCTCTTGGGTAGTCCTAGGTTTTCATGTACGTACATGAAGAGGTTAAGAATCATTGCGACGAACCATCTCCTCAATCAATAATGCCAGAGACGGGAGGCAGTCGTTCAATTCAAATTTGGGGCACGTTAAAATCATATAGTAAAGTGGGTAAACGAATGAAACAAAAAAAAAAGGGTTCAAAATTGACCATCCAACATGTCCAACCTGGTGAAAGTGTTTTCTTGTTCGGGGATTAATAAGCACGATCATGGTGGGGTGGAAACGAACATCATGGGTTTCTAGGTTTATGCAACCTTGTCAGCTCAATTGGGTCGGCCCGCTTGTCGCCTAATAACAAGGCTGCCTCTGATGACGAGTGGGTGGGAATTCTCCGCATTTCAATAGCGACTGAACTGTTTCAATGATAAAATCTAATATAATGGTCGATAATAGACTACTCAATTAACTAAGTATCAATGTGCGATCGAATCAGACGTGTTTATCGACTGCCACGTCAACCACAGCTGTTGGAATTAGGCAAAAACTGACGCCATGTACAAGGAAAAAATTGGCATTTTGGGAAGGGATTATGGGCAGAGTCGTACTCCTTGAAATTTGTTCTTCATGGAGGCCGGAACAGGCCGGTTCCGGTCCAATATTGTGCAATGGGCGACGAGCCCTGTCTGCATGGATGCAGAGCCCATCTGTCCAATGTCTTCGGGCCGGACCGGACAAGGAGGATTGTCGGCCTGATTGTCTGCCATTTCTTCTATACCGCTGGGAAAGCAACGAACTTGTGCCTTGCCAGTAGAGAATGAGCTTATATTGCTTGCCTCCGCAACGGCGAAGGATTCGGGAAATGGCTGCTCATTTTCAGGAGAATTTACCGAACGAATTTCTTAACCAAGCGCTGCGTCTTCTCGCGGACCGCTGTCTTTCGATAAAGGAGAGCATCCAGGTTTTAATGGGATATATTAAGTTCAATTTTGAGCTGCGAAGGATCGTTAAATTTATCTACTCACCACGTTCGAATATGAAATTTTATTTAAAAGAATGAAACATCACATTTGAATCCCATTCTTTTTTTTTTTTTAAGTTTATACCATATAATATTCTCGAACTAGTTAAAGCGTACATCGATACTAATATACGGTCAAGTCGGAACTCCTGAAAAAATTTCCATCGATCTTCCCAACCTGAAAATCAATTCCGAAATCATCTATTTAGCAATTTAGTGAGAAAATTATTAGGTCAACCTAAGATCGGTCATTTGAATTCCAATTCTAAACTTGGTAGTGCTCCTCTTTTTCTTTTTCTTTTTTTGAGGTGGTCTCACCAGCTGTCCCAACATCTCAGCGTCACCATCCCACAAATTCAGCCTCAATGTTAGAGCCCTGCATACAAGACAATTTGTCCTTTCATCAGCCTCCAACCGATCATGCCAAGGACGGTCTTCCATGAAATTCAATAAACATTTAAGCATCTAACCCTACTAAATCAATAAGAAATCAACTAAACAAAGAATAACAAAACCCCAAAAAAAAAGGATGAATAGTGAAATATCTAACTAGCACAAAATCATGCACCTACATGCATATAAAAAATAAGAATACTCTACGGACTATTGAGAATTTTTTTTTTTAAAAGCTATCTCATACTGCCATTCATATATACATCATATCGAATGTAATTTTTACTTGAACATCGTGGCCGCACTAAATTTCGATGTACGTACGGCAGCGAAGTTAATTAGGTTAATACAATGGCTGGCCAGACCCTGCTTGTTAGTTTATCCATATATATATATATATATATATATATAATTGAGACCCGTTGTTTCAGCCCGTGATCTCTCCAATGTAACGTGCTGTTCAATGCCGTGTTACAAAAAATACTCGATAATAGTCCATGGGGAGAGATGGGCGAAATTCGTTGTCAATTATTTATAATATAAGATACGTGGTACTAGCCGTTGACGAACTATATATATATATATGTATATATGCACATGAAAATATATTTCGACTCGATATCATCAATCGAGCTATCTATAACTCTTTGATCTACATTTTTCCCTACTATCTTCTAGATATGTAAATTTAGAAAAAAAAGATATGCATAATCAAAACAAAGCTCCTTTAATTACTCAAAAAGTGTTTGTAATCAGTGTAAGTAAAAGAATGAAAATGAATAAATGCATATAAAATTCGAACTTGGTAATTTATTTAAGAATGGAGATATTGAATCACTTTAATTAAATTATATGGTTATGCATACCGAGGATTTATTTAAAATATAGACGGAGGAGGTCTTGCTTGAGACAACGTACGTAATTAATGACGATTGGCAGTTTACTGCTCCTTAATTTCGGTACGGTAATTAAATGATTTGACTTGGGTAGCCAGGACGTTTTTTTTTTTTTTAAGTACGAATGAATCGTAATTATTGATATAATTCTCAACTTAAAATTATAAAATTCCATCTCTGATTCTTTTTAGTGTGAATTTTTTATACCTCTCCATTTCTCTCTTCGTGTTTGTACGTACAATCCGTTTCAGATTTATGATCCTCTTGTATAATCGCAAAATACGAAGGGTGGACAGCAATATGTTGACGAGTTTCTAATTAACCAATCAATACTGTGATTATATTATAATGTGTTATATTATTGTTGATTTTTTTTATATATGATGATTGACAATTATGATATTCGAACGGGGATAAGACGCGTTCGAGATGGACAATGACAGAGACCTGAGCACTTAAATATATCTTTACGTCCAAAAAAATGTGAAATACATTAATGCATCCATCTTTATAATTACATTACATTAGCTTTTTTTCTTATAATTTACGAATAATTTTATATTTTTCCAAACAATATAATATCATGTCTTGACTCATAATCCAAGAAAAAATTTACCGTGGTTGAAACTTTTCCTGTATTCTTATTATTTACTGTGGTTTAATGATACTCGAACTGAATTCATTCCGAGTGAACAGGCCAAGACAATGTAGCAGGACTGAGACAGCGGGCATAGTGAACACAAGTTGTAATCCACGTACGTACGTATCACGAACATCCTTGTCAAAATTTCAGATGTTAAATACGAGAAATTACTCTGTGCAGTGGAAGTTCCAAAAGCAGAGGAAAATGGCCATTCGCAATCACATGAAAAAACAACAAATAGGAAAAAATAACTTGATTGATACAGTTGGTACTATTCTCATAATATAACCTAGAGGTAACCTTGTCCTTGTAATTCTGGATTGAGAGTTTGTATTGTATGATATTCAACTCTGCGTTTACACTCAGTTATTTAACAAACAGGCGAGGAGATTAGACACTAATTAAACAATGAAACAGATAAAATAATGCATGATGATGCCGACACGGAGCATCTCGATCGGCATACGACAAAGCAGCCGGCGCGAGTCATGCATTGCGCCGGGGGGAGAGACAGTGGAGGGATGCTCGTGCGGTCTGCAGAATTGCAGAGCCGCTGGCGGACAGTCCCTGCGTGCAAATGTCAGCGCCTCTTACGCGTCCTCTCTCTTAAAGCATGCACCAACCACACAGACAACTGAAGCCGAGCCCCCCATAGTGATCTGTAATATGATTAATATATGTGTGTGTGTGTATGCAGTCAAGGTCAAATAGACGACCCTCATCATCATCATCTCCTCACAGCAATAAAAAAAAAAAAACAGATTGGATGGCAATCGAGTTAGATTTGTAACAATCAATTAGAAGAGATAAATGATATCTGATATAATAGTATCACGTTTAATTTTGGAGCCGAGCCAAGACATCTTTAGTTTCAGTCGGGAATGCTTTTATTTCTCTTTACTTCTTGGATCTCCTTTTCAACGGGAAAATGAGAGCAGAGAAAGTGACTGCGAGGCCGTGGGGTTATTGATTTTGCAAAAACGATTAGATCTTACGAAGGGATATTCATCATACTCCTTTACATATAGAGATGAACCTAGCTAATACTCATTTACAAGAGGGCTAATCCAACTTCCTTCACCAGCCTCTATTTGAATTGGATGGAAATGGAGGAGGCTGATTTTTCTAATGACTAAAGAATGCGTGTGGCGGATCTGGATCAAACCCGGCCTTGGACCTTACCTCGTGATTTGATCATGAATTTTGACTCCATGTTACGACTCGGTGGGACGACCGAACCAGCTACGCACCGTATAGATATACTGCACACGCTGTATCTTACACGAGACATATGCTTACGTGAAAGGAAAGAAATTCTTAGGTGAGCCTTATACTCGAATGATTTTGGGGATTTGATCAATAAGCATTTGAAATATCAGTAAAAAAAAAAAAAAAAAAGCCAAACCATCATAAAAGGGTGTGGGTGGGGACAGTCTACCCAATCCATTTCCCAAGCAACCTTCACTCTCTTCAATTTTCTAACCCTAACCCTAACACTTTAACTCACTACCCAACAAAACACAGTGAGCAAACCTCAACATATACATGGAAGGCCTCTCCTCTCCTCCCCCAGTCCCCTTCTCCATTCCCAATCCTCAACCAAACCCACAACCTGAATTAATTATCTGAGTCACCCGTGAACACATCTCAGCCCTCTTCTTACCTTATTCTTAGCTTAGGGTTTTGGTGGGCTACACATATTCCCACTTGACTCTCATACATACACCTCTCCTTTATTTTTGGTCATATGTTGATGAAGCCCCATCCTCGTCAACATAATTCAGGGGGAAAAGAAGAGGATCAAAAGCTATCTACAAAGTGACTGAGAGAAGGGGAAGAAGATGGCTCAAGAAGCCCGAGAAGTCTTCCCCTTTTATTAGTTAATTCTCCATAAGTTCTAATCTCTCCACTAAAGCCTTTGCCTTTTCTCTCACTCCTTAAATAATCTTCCCCTTCACTAGTTCTTCACTTTTATTTTGCTTCTTTTCCTATAAGCTTCCACTGTCGCGCGATTGGATCATTTTCATCTGTTTTATCCGTATTTCGATGTTTTTGGGAGGGCATCAATTGATGGTTATATAGCTAGAGGCCGATCTGCTATTGTATATCTGTTCTGATGGATCCGATGACATCTCATGGTGATGGCCGCTCTCTCCCACCTCCCTTCCTCTCGGCAAGAGATTTCCAATTAAACCCTAACCAATTCCACCACCTCCAGCCCCGCAACCCCGACATCGAGGCACTAATGATGAGCCGCACTGCCAAGAGGGACCGGGACGAGAGCAGCAGCAACAGCACCGGAGCAGCCGGGACTGGGAGCGAGGGCAAGGACCCGAATCCAGCCGGGATGGTGGGAGAGTCGTTGGGATCGGGTGAGGTAACAAGGCGGCCAAGGGGGAGGCCTGCAGGTTCCAAGAACAAGCCCAAGCCTCCCATCATAATCACCAGAGACAGCGCCAACGCCCTCCGGACCCATGTCATGGAAGTCGCTGACGGCCAGGACATCATCGAGAGCATCTCCGCTTTCGCGATGAGGCGTCAACGAGGCGTCTGCATCCTGAGTGGGACCGGAACGGTCTCCAACATCACTCTCCGGCAACCCCCCTCAGGTGGTCCGGCGGCCGCTGTAGCCCTTCATGGTCGGTTTGAGATACTGTCCCTGGCAGGTTCGTTCCTCCCGCCTCCAGCTCCACCCGAGGCAACAGGTCTGACAGTGTACCTAGCTGGTGGACAGGGCCAGGTGGTGGGCGGAAGCGTTGTCGGTGCCCTCACGGCCTCTGGTCCGGTCATGATCATGGCAGCCTCCTTCAGTAATGCGGCCTACGAGAGGCTTCCTCTCAACGACGATGAGGAGAGCGCAATTCCGATGCAAGGAGGAGATGGCACCACCAGACCTTCAATCGCAGACGCACAACAGCAACTCGTTGGGGACCCGAACGCTCTTCTCTACCAGGGTTTGCCACAGAACCTTCTCAACCAGCTACCTTCGTCGGAAGCAGGCTACTGGCCACCTACTCGGCCTCCGTTTTGAGAAGGAGGTCTAACGCTCAACCATTTACGTGTATTTTCCTTCCCTCGATCAGTTTATGTTCGTAAAATTACTTATGATTTGCCCCGGCAACGTACATTTGGTCATGATATCGGCAATTCCTTTTCTATCTCAGCAGTGAATCTTGAGTTGTTTAGGCACATGGGGATTTGATTTTCTTGAGAGTTACATACATGGCATTTGATTCTGCAATTGATGTTGATGGTGAAAAGGCTTTCTAGGTTTCATTTGCTTTTGATTATTTTCTGTTGCGTTGTGAGGATTGAGAAGTGTGTAACTACTAAACACGCTCATGATCGATCGTTTTAGTCAAATCTGTCCATTTTTGTACAATTCTGGCGTCCACTTAATCATGACTGCTTGTTTTTTTCCCCCTTTTTTGGCCAAATGACTGCTCGATTGATATTATATGTTTGTAGCTGCAGTTTACCAATATGGACAAGTACACATGAGTTCAATGCTGCCGATGATACTTGATAAAATTGATAGCCTCAAATGGATGGGAAGACTGACCTTAATTATTGTTCCCTTAGATATAGACTCAAGTGAGGGACGGAGTGACTGGTCTTGATTTTGAACCTTGGCCTTGATGTGTTAGCTTGGGTGCCTTCAAGTAGACATAGCCTGAAAACATTAAAAGAAGTCAAATTGGAGGTGATGATTTGATTTCACCATCCGACACTCAAATCAGTTTTTCATTGAAGATGAGAGCATAGAGATGTGTCTAAGTCTTACAATGCACACCTTGTGCCAATGTAAATGATTATTTATAGAGAAAATAAGAGCTAAACGTCGAATATTAGCTAATATCATGGAGATATACATGAGATTTAATCGTGAGAGATTAGTTAGGATTATGGGAATGTTTAGTTAGCAATAATTGTATCTCAAAGGGTAAAAAGATAATTTTATTTTATGTAATTTATTTCCTTATCAATACTCAATCAAGAAAGTCTACCATATAATGAAACCATTACACAAAAACTTGATCATTTGATTCAGCGGCATCACCGCATCACCTTCAACCTTACACTTAGGAGTTATCCTAAATCCGATTACCGTTGCGAGATTACTTATACCCTTTTATTTTCATCTATTTTTGGAACATGTAACCGAAAAAAGGAAAAAAAAAACGAATTTGAGTAGAGAAAAGACATATGCAGTGAAGGAGACATATCTAAATATAAGTTTAGTAACTTTGATAATCGCATATGTTTGGTTGATTTATCTTTCTGCCCAGCAGAGGTTCCATAACCTCTCACGAGGAGATAGATATACCGAGAAAGAGATACCGAAGCTAAAAGAGCCTCGATCTGAGATTTGAAAGTCTTGATCTTGGATTCTATTATTATTTATAAAATTTTTATACTCTTTTATTTATTTTTTCTTTTTTACCTCCTTTTAAATCTACAGGCCTTCCTTGAGATCGAAAACGGGAGACAGATTTATCGAAAGGAGAGACGGTTAATCTTGGGCTGGGGAACCAAAACCGGTCGGTTAGTAGTTACGAGGAGAGGGAGCAAACAAACACCATAGTTCGAGAGAAGAAAAAAAGAGGTATGCGGTTTTTCCCCACACACACACACACATATATAGATGTATACATATATTATCCTATTTAAAAGTTTAATGTAACATAATTAATTCGGATCTAAATCAGATCAGTCTATTAAGTGTTAAAAATAAAGATCTTCAAGTATAAATTTTCTCTTTTTATAATACCAGAATTTAAAAATTCACTTGAAGAAAAGAGAAGTCGAATTATCTCAATTAACTCATGCATATGTTTTTTCTTTTTCTTTTTTGTTATTTCCGACAGACGTGATTATGAGTACTATGGCATGCACGTGTGCTTCATATGTAAGGAAGCGCCTTTTCGAAGAGAAATTGTTGTATGTAAGGTGTATACGCGTGATAGTGCTAATGTGGTATTATGAGTTAATCAATTAAGTTATTTTTCGGATTTTTTTCTTTTCAAATTTTTTCTTTTTAAATTTTATTAAAAATATCTTAAAAGTAACTAAATCATATTAGTTCGTGACATTATATTAACATTATCACGTGATTTATCCATCACATAAGAGACTCTCTCTCCTTTTCGAGACAACCTTGGAAAACCTTGGTCCCATCATTTAAACACATCCTTAGTATCTATCATGCATCTCTTTAAAGGAATATGCGACAGTTCCATATCTTCTTCCATACGGTTCGCTTGATTGCCGAAAATAAGGTAGACGAGGAGGAGATTCATGAGAAATAAAATTAACGAACGATAGAATAGGGAATAAAATTAAATATTATATAGTTTGATTGGAAATGATAGAAATTGTGAATATGGAATAAAATTAATATCTTCAAAAACATTTTTAAAAAAACATAATCTTAAACAAATAAATGAAATATTATAAAATAAAATTTTAAAAAACAATTAAGGATAATTTTATTATTTTAAATCTCTTTTTCATAAGCAATAACTATTCACATCCAGAATAAGTTATTCTAGATGATACACAGATACCGATCAGATGCAGGAATGGCTCTGGAATAACTAGCGGAATAACCATTCCATGCTCATATGCATCGGTTTATTTCTGAAGCTCATGAGGCATTATTTCATTATCATTGGTTGCACTTGGTATTCATCAAGTCCAATCCTCATTGATTAGGTAGTTCGGCTGCATAATTAAAATTGAATTACCATGGAAACTATTTTTCCACGTACACCATTAACACTGCTACTTCTTTCTACTAGCTTCACAGCAATATACACATTCCCAAAATTTGAAGGGGAGAAGGAAACAACGTGAAATGACATACGAATAACTCGGAAATCACAATCTTACCCCTACCTAATTACACCTAATGACTAAATGTTTCATCGAAATCAACAGCCTACCAACTTGACCATGGCTGAGCCAGAAAGCGAAATGCAGATAATTTACTTCCATGCGCTCTTTGATCATTCAGCATTCAATCCTCAGCCGTCTAAGCTCTGCTTGGAAGGTGGGACTAGAGGTTATGGTTCGACGGGCGAGGGTCCTTATGTCTTCCCGAGAACAGTCCCGTGAGATCCGAATTAGTTCCCACAGGGCACCTCCAGTGATCATGTCTCTTGCGTTCACTTCTGAAAGCATATTGAATTTGCAATCGATTAGGACAACCTACTGATATAAGATAAGGTTTGGATTTAGAAACTGAAAGGGGGGAATAAGAAGAAGCTGAAACTGATCACCATGTTGTGCGAGGTGGCATAGAGCAAGCTCGATGTGGCGCCTCACAGGGGAGGCCTCATTATTGGCATTCTGCACGATCCATGGGAGAGCACCATCTTCAATCAGAAGAGACCTTCCCTTTTTCATCCCTGCAATCATCATCCTCGTTGGAATTATGATTATCCAAATTGCATGATATTGTGAGTAGGATTGATTGCTATGGTGCATCGACATGCGTCATCTTCATATTTATCTTTTACTTACCTTGAACAGATGCTCTTGACTCGCATTTTGCAAAGTTTGCTATCCCACGAGCAACTTGGGCGAGGACATCGGAGTGCCCACACCGAACCATTCCTAAAAATGCCTTTATACCACCTTCACCTCTTAGTTTTGTCTGCAGCTTATCTGGGTGACAGAACACGACTGGTTGTTAGTTCAAACCACAAACATGATGTGCCAATAAAATCTGGTGTTTTGACCAAGCAAAAGAAGTCAAAGCTCAAATACCATTGCCACAGAGGTTTGCGATGGCCCCAGCAACCATTCTCAAAGTCTGAGGATCCTTGGCATGTGCCGCTGTCATTGACAGCAGCCTGATTCCCCCTTGAACCATTATAAGCTCCTGATTGGTCTCTGAGAAAGGAAGAAGGAAATATATGAGATCAAACGAAGATAGGACAAGAAAGGAAGAGACACTTGAGGCAAGCACCACAGAGGCTTTACCATTCATTGCGAGATTGGCAATTGCACCAGCAGCAACTCTGTGGATGGTCTCATCATCCGAGCTTCTAAGAAGCATCAGCAGGGAAGTAAGCCCTCCAGCTTCCACAATCTTCTGTTGATTAGCTTCTGCACATCACACAGAGTTCAGGTACTGCTGAAGACTCCTCAATCTCATACTGAGCACCTCAGTATGTGACTGTGACAGCCATATAAGCATCAAAGACTCCACAAAATCATGAAGCAGTGAATTGCTTAGAATGTCAAAATATGAATATTCGCCTAACAAGACCAACACCACACAATCACACCTAGAAATCCCGTAAAGGTTTTATAATATAATTAAACTGCCTTATTTTCAATAGAATAGGTATCATAGTGTTTATTTACTAAAGACCCTCATACATTTACCTTGTCAAGGGATAAAAATTTAAAATAGATTCAGAGGGGTCTCCCCTGTACATGTATAAGATGCAGCAAATTCATTTTACTTGAAAGCACAAGTTCATTTGTAGCATTCTCTAAGATTTCACAAAATGCAGTATCGGAATAAAAATAAGGTTAAGCAGCATTGGGCAAGGACAAAGATATCTGAGTTCATAGATTTAGAATCAAATCATGTAAGTGGAATTCAAATGAGAAAAATAATAACATGCAGCTAAGTAAATAATACAGGAAAGGCACACTGAACATAAACTGGAGTTGCAAGTGTTTCAGGAGTAAAGTTAGCACCTTCAGCAGCCAAGTTTGCCACAACTTTCACAGCATGAATTCTAATATCGGCATCTTCTGCCTCCAGCAGTGACAAGATCTTGTGCAAACCCACTAAAAGTAACTCAGAACAAATAACATCTCTTAATCAGATGAACTGCATGAGCAGTACAAACAATTTGGCAATTTACTGTTTATTCCAGGTGCAGCCATTTTACCCTGTTCAAAGAGTTTGGCCATTGAAGCCTTCTCCCCACTTCCTGAATCAGCGAGCTGTTGATTCTTCATCTGTGATATAAGAGAGTCCATACCACTATGGCCATTGATTGGTCCACCATTGTCGAGTTTCCTTCTTGTCTGCAGGGATATATTTATGAGTTCTCAGCAATACAGGTGCATTGTATACAGTATTCGGTAAAACTAGTCTTTCAGTAGAAGTTACATTCCACTGCCACCTGCAGCAGGTATTATGCTTGAAATTCAAGTCCATTCAGCTCCACTATTTAATAATGTGCCTAAAGATTTTCAGTTTCAAGACCAAGATTTGCTTGGAGCAAACCAAAGATGGAAACTCGACGTTCTTGCTTTGACTAAAAGGTGCAATCTTAGGCAGTTTATCCAAGAAATTGTTGCAAGAGAGTAATTTCGGGATGAGAAAACCTCCCACAAAATTGTTCCTTATGCCAACTACTTAGGCACATAAATGCACACTTGGACACCAATTTTTAAAATAATGTACCTCATCAGCATCGGAGCTTAACTGCAGCAGCTGACTCTGCAATACTGCTATTTCTCCTTCAAGTTTCTCTTTCTGCCTTGATTCTTCTTCCAGTGTATTTTGAAGCCTTAAAATCTCACTATTTCTAGATGCCTGTAAATGAAACTTATGTTTTGAGTCATCCTTTCTAAACATTTTCTGGAGATTAAGACTACTTCAGAATCACAACCTGACCTCTAATATTGTCAATTGAGATAGTTGACCTTTAAGTTTACTGATTTCCTCCTCTGCAGCCTTCCTGAGAGAGCTCTCTCTTTCCAGCAATTTTTTCAGATTAGCAACTTCCTGGAGAGCAGATGCCAAAGACCCCTATGTAGCACGAGACAAACAATATGATTACTGGCTTTAATTCAAAATTGGCTTTTAGCAATCAAAGTTTAAGAAAAATGCCCAACATTAGACTAATAACATCAAAGAATACATACAGCAATTCTCAAGAATATTAATCAAAATGGAAGCGGAAATTATGAGAAAGCATCTAATTATGTATCATTTCCTATTCTATTTCACCTAATCCAATGAAAACAGATACCAAAGAAGAAAGGAAAGAGAGGGTAGCAAGTGTTTCTCAGAGAAGATGAATAAAGGTGTGCTTGAATTTACATGAGAAGATGGATCATTGGCTGTGGTGGTAACTCTTCCATTGCCATGCTTTTGTTGGTTAATGACCAACTGTTCCTCAAGCTTCTTTATTGATTCCATGTGTTCTTTCTGATACTTCAATCTGTCTGTCTGTGAAGGAGAAAAATAAAAGCTTTATGAAGCTACTGAATTCAACTCAAAGGAACTCAAAACACATGTAACATTCGTCCGTCAAGACCAATGGGCATACCTCCAGTGCATCAACAAACTTGGTTTCGACCTCCGATATTTGTATTTGCGCTTCCCCATGAATTCTCTCAATTTCATCTTCGAAAGATTTCTTTTGTCTCTCATTTTCTGCTATGAGCTTGTCTAGTTGTATTTCTAGCCTTCTGGACAAACTTTTGTAATCGAATTCCTCCTTCAGTTTCAACATATTCTCCACTTTCATAGCCTAATGGAAACAAAACTTAAGCACCGTCCAAGCGGTAAAAAAAAATCGGCATTTTAAACAAATCATGATTTTGATCACAGTAGAGTGATCAATTAGAATGAACCCTAACCATCAAAAAATTGGCAGACAAGGGCAAAGACCCTCAAGCAGTGAAAACAAGCAAGAAGAAGTGGGAATATTCAAAATTCCAACTATAAAATCATTATAATGACTCCAGACCCACCCTCTGTCCAAACAATATCGTACTTGCAGTCTCCCCCCGGTGACGTGGAGATGGACCAATAGTTATAAGCAATGAGGTTCTTGCTGTGCCTGTAAAACATTGACAACATCAAGAACCTAATAAAACAACGGTGATTATTGACAGCTCATTCTCTTAACAACTAATACCTGCTTATATGAAAAATAATGGCACAAGGCAAGATTTTAACTTTCCTGCATTCTTATGATTAATAAAAGAAATTTGCAAGCACTAGAGAATTGAGATTTAAACCATGAAGAAGTATTTTTGCTGTATTTTACCTCCAAAGGAATCCCGAAGCAATCTCGTTAGCTTTGAATCACGAACTGGAACATGTGAATGATTCTCTGCCAGGGCATTTATGCACTTCCCTAATGCACTCAATGAAAGATTGATAGATTTGGCTTCCTCAAGTGCGTGTCCCTCACTGCCTGCCTCGCAGACAATTAATATTAGGTTATGTTTGGTAGGAATGAAAGAAATAGAATGAGTTTTATAGGATAAAATGTATAGGACATACTTAACGTATTAACATAAGCTGCTATTACATGTAGAAGACAGCAGTTCCTGACAACTCAAATCCCAGCAGAGTGCAGCTCAACAGAAATGACAAAGAACCATGGATGCATATACAAACCTGACTTGTCTATGCGTTCCGAACCTGCAAGATCTACCACAACTAGCTTCCCTTTACGAATAACAGGAGGTTTTAGAGCTTTAGAAACATGGGGGTTGATGCTGCTATTTATGGTTGAAAGAACTGAATCCTTGACAGATCGTCTCACATGTACCTGCAGCATTTCAGGTTAATCTTTAGTCTAGTGAGCCTTTTCAAACTGCAATATAAACATCAAGAAACTTTAAAACAATTCAAAAGCAAAAAAAAAATAGATAAGATCTATTTCCTCACCATTAGAACTGCATGGCTACGGGAGGATTCAGTGTTCAATTTTGTATTTGCAGCAAAGCGATGGGCTTCCCCCAACCTTAGAAGTTCCACAAAACTCTGCTGGTCCCTTATTTCAACTGAGCTTGCTCCTGGTAGCGAAACATCTCCAGTTTTAGGGTCTTCCACAATAGATATGTTATCGCTAGAGGGATCTAGAAGATCCTGTATGGTCTCCATATAAAGCTGCACAAATTTGTGAAATTGAAAAACTTGAGTAATCATACATTAAATACTAATCTGGATTTCAATGGTTTCACCTGCAAGTGTAGGCTTTCAACAACCAAAAACAACAAAGTTGCTTGCCAGAGAGATTTTATGAGTAGCTGCTTTAGAAAAATGATTTTGTTTCTTCTAATGAGACAAATGGAGCATATAATTTGTCTCCAAATTTGACAACTGGCGTGGGAAGCATGCTGCAATTTATAAAGAAACAAATAGAAATATATACTTAGTTGAATGATTAAATCCTATCTCAATTCTCGTTCAAGGGAAAAAAGGTCTTCGCAGAAATCTAGTATGACATTCATGAGAATAGTTTAGAGCAACTGGAGGAAAAATTGAAGATCCATATTAGGCATAAAATTAAGGGTATAAAACAAAGAAAATTACCTGAAGATAGGAGACACAGACAGAATCAGACTCGGGAGAGACATCAGCTAATATATCCTCCATAGCGCGCACCATAATTCCTCGAGTTGCTGCATCCTCCTCTCCAAGTTTTCCAAGAGTATAAGTTTTACCTGTACCAGTCTGCCCATATGCCATGATAGTTCCATTGTAACCCTCCAGAACACTCTGGCAAAGAGAATGATGGACATGATAAATAGATAAGCAATGCAAGAAAATGAGCTCTGACAGTCTTCAATGTCACATGAACAAACAATAAAAGTATAGACATGTCTTCTCTTTTTATATAGAACATATAAATAAACATAAGCTGATCAGACAAAGGCATCTGAAATTCACAAGGCAAATACTTCTTGTACAATGGTCATGTTAAAAACCCAAGTGTCTACCACACAACAGCAGTAAGGGAGTTAAACTGGAGAAATCTCCAGTAGATGACATTTAAATGAAACCAATCGATGAAATCAATTGCTTGCTTATCATCATTGTCAAAATCATTTCTGCATTACTTCAAGCTCCCAAAGTGCTACGTCTTCATTATTTCTACAGCATACCTCAACAACAGGCTTTGCCACAACCTCATATACACGCTTTTGGGAAGCAGAATCAGTGAAAACTTCATCGAACTCATAGGTATCAAAGTCCCAATTATTCTTCCGGAGTTTCAACCTTTTTACCTGAAAAGCATTAAAGTCTTCCAATTACTTATGATAAAACATCATGAAAAAATCCACTTTTAGTTTATCTGTACGAATACTTGGATAGTTAATTACATGCAAATACCTCAGGCTGTAACTCCACGCAATCTCCAAAATCAGCATCTGCAACCAATTCCTCAGCATTACGTGGTCTTAATCTCACAGCTACTCGAACTCTCCCAGGAACTGCAGCCAAGCATACTGAAATATCATTCCCAAAAATCTAAATGGAACTTTGGATATGTCAAACCAACGCTGCTCAAGGCCATCTCAGAGTCCTTACTGGGGGAGAACATTTTCAAAACTAACCTAACATTCATGGCTCGAAAGCCAGGAAGAAATTCCCCGAGAGAGAGGGAAATTATTGAATCTAAAAGCATTTTACCTAAGATGCAACTTCAGCTTGTATGTCAATATGAAAGTTTGGAAAAGAGAAACTCGCTCCACCTAACTGCATACCTCTCCAATCCAATTACGCATTTTCTGACAGCAGAAATGTATTATAAAATAAAATGAATTATAAAATTAAAAATAGGAATTTCAAATCTACTAGCGGCCATTTAGGTGTCTTGAGCTCATCTTTATTACAAAATTTCTTTTGTTAGATCAATTCAAATAGTGTCAGCTGTGAACCTATTACATTCGTGATCGATCCTAACAAAAGATGTCCAGATAAAGTTAAGAACGTTATTTTGCAAAAGAATGAAATGCAAAATGAGTGCAATGGAGACAACGGGGCGGGGGATCAACGCAAAAGTGGAACTTCACTTGCAAAGCAAGTATTGCAACGTTGAACAAAGGGTTGGTTGTTTAAGACTTCTAAAATTGGCGAACGCAAAGAACCTAACAAATTTCCCAGTTTCCTTTATCCAAGGTAATCTCTTTTGAAGGGAAAAATGAAACAAAATGGGATATAGAGGACGTTCCACGCAGCCAGCCATATGAACGGCACTGAATGGGAAAAAACAGTCTGAGGCTATACAGAGAATAAGAATTTTCAAGCAGCGAGACATTAAAGCGGACCCTTAGCTTCCAACCTTCACCAGCAACTCCATCACCTCCACAACTTCTAAGGATAACGTAGAAGCCAAACGGGACAAATCAGTGCTCGTCGAGAGGTTCGAAGAAGCTGAAATCGAACGCAAATGAGGCAAATTTTCAGCCATCGAGATAAGGGATAAGAGTCAACTACTTGCCTCCACCGTCGTCCTTTGACCCCCCACCGAGCGCAGCCGGGCTGCTCCTTCGAATTCCGGACCCCTGCGAAGTCTTGGCCTTGAGAGACGATTTCGGGTTCTGATTCACGGAAAGGGGCCTGCCGGTGTCGTCGACTCTGAGCGAACTCCGGTGCGCTCCATTCCGGTAATTTCCCCCGGCGAAGGTGGCCATGAGGAACGCGATTGCGCAGTCTCCTACTGCATTGAAGATCCCGAAGAAGCTAACGCGCGAGAGCAACCGAAAATGGAGATTGACGGCCTTCCCTGAAGAGTTTCACAAAAGAGAGTAGACGGGACGGTAAGGAAAGAAGATGTCAGTGGG
This sequence comes from Lagerstroemia speciosa, assembly GCA_037672795.1. Taxonomy (NCBI): domain Eukaryota; kingdom Viridiplantae; phylum Streptophyta; class Magnoliopsida; order Myrtales; family Lythraceae; genus Lagerstroemia; species Lagerstroemia speciosa. The sequence continues at coordinate 9,592,820 of CM075289.1, read as the reverse complement.
AGTGTTGAACTTGAAATTAAAGATAGAAAGAAAGAAAGAAAAGCTTTTTCTTCTTTTTCCTTTTCTTCCTTCTTTCTTTGTTTTATTATTTTTTTTTTTTAAATCCCCTGTTCAGACTGGACCATCAATGATTAATCAGCTGAAAAAAATATTAAAAGTTGTTAAATTATTTTCTTTGCTTGAATGTTAATTATCGAACGTTGGATCTTAAACTAAACGCTAACTAATTTAAATTCAAGTCGCCGATTTGTATTCTTCTTCTTCTTTTCACCACTATAGGTTAATTTAAATAATTCAGCACTTAATTCCTTTTAAACAGAGATGTCGTGTTCGAATTTTTGGAGACAGAGAAGAGAAAAGTCCTACAGAGAGAGTTTCACCATTAATAGGCTGAGCCTACTTGAACCGAAATAGCCAGAGGTTTGTTTATAGGAAGTTTGAGAAACTCCAATACCAAAAAATTTTGACTAATCGTACTTCATAATGATGCGATAAGTAAAGATCCATTAAATTATTTTAATTAATATTAATTATAACTAATATTCAAATAATTAATTTTAATTTATTTATTTATCAAATTTTTAAATAATACTTTTTTATATCAGTTAGAAATACCTATAAATTTCTCCAGCAGTACAGATCGAGAAAGAAAAAGATATCTTCTTTCTAAATAATTAATTGGGTCGAGACTGAGGTTAGACTTTAGAGCGTACGAAGTGGGGTCTAATCGTGAGCGAGGTTGAATCAGATAAATCCGGGCCTAGTCACGGATGGTGGGCCCCGCTTCTATTTCGGACTTTTGAATTAATTAATTAATTAATTAATTATTACTACATTATGTATTTAGGCCCAAAAAAATTTATTACATTATGTATTACTTTCATATATGCATTTTTTTCTTATTGAAAAATTACAGCTTCGATTTGATGAATTTGATTGCGCAAAGTTTGGCTTAGGCGAGAGATTATTAAAGTCATCTAAGTTTGTGGCGTTATGAGCGAGCTCTAATTATTTAACACGTCGATAAAAATGAATAAATCATCTTTTTCAGTGGTTTACAATTTTTCTTTTAATATAAATTGATTTTGTTAATTTAACGTGTCTTTTTTTTTCATAAATATTAACCCAAAACTTTATATAAAAAAGAGATATCAAATTATTTTGAGCTAACCATATCAGTAAAATGATCATTCCTTTTTAATAAGTATTATCTGATATGTTTCGAGAACTCTAAGGTTACATTAACTTTTTTTTTCAATTTATATAACTAGTATTCAGAAACTCAACGGACCATTTATCGATCCAGTTCGAGCCAAGCGAACCAACCCACTAGGGAGTAAAGCTATCCCAAGTTATCTCTATTCAAAAAACTCGAATTTGAGATTTTATTTGAGAGGAAGAGACGGTCTGACCATTTAAGACAATATTGACTTAGTAAATATGGAATAGGGTCATGGGAATAATATGAGACAGATTGTTATAGATGACAACCCTAAGCAAGTTGTGCATTGAAGATGTTCACACGTTCCTCGTGCAATTTCAATTACTAAAGCAACTTCGATACTCTCTTTATAATTTCCTCGACCGATATCCCGAAGGTGCAGATGATATTCGTCCCGACATCGATTCTCTGGCCCGAACTAATCGTGTGTCGATTTGCATCCTATCTCGTGGCTCGGGAGAGTGATCGCAGGGTAGCAAAGGCCGAACGTGGATCGAGTGGGACATGAATTAAAAGTTGCTTAGAAAGAGCAAACAGATTGATAAATGCTAATTCAAAATTTGAAGAAGAGCCAAAAAAGAGTACTTTTACCTCCATGAACATTTGAAATCCTAACTATCCATTTCCCATCTTTTTCATCGGATCATAGACAGATCCACGACCCAGAAAGGAGTATAAGGAAGAGGAGAAGTAAAGAGACGCGAGAATTGAATTCATGACTTCTCGACTTCATTTCATTGAGGTGTATCGCTGCATCAAGTCCATTTTCTCAGCTGTTTCCCGCACCGCACGTTCGGATGTCGAATTGTGCTACGTGGGGATTGCAATCATTCTTATATATTATTAGAAAAAGAACAGGGCTATGGTTTTTGAACGCCGTGTTATGATCCAATCGTATCGATGAAAGTTGTGGACAAGAAAGGAGAAATGTAAAAAGGTTGTATGGTTGATAGCCCAAATCAACGAGGGAGCCCCACAAACACAAAGGTGGCCAGGCCTCTATTTATGGCACAACTCCACTTTCTCCATCTACTTGTTCCATAGTTCCCCTTGCTTGTAGAGTGACCCGACATATAATTGGAAGGTCCCGTGAAGGTAGACCACCGTCGATGACTCTCTAGGATCGACGGCCTTGAATTTCAACGATCGATAATACAATTCGGAGATCTGATGGTAACTTGCAGCCGTGGGAGAAGAAGACAGCATTGATTGAGGGGGGCTGTAAGAGGTTACAAGGTTGCCACCTACTTGCAATTGATAGCAATGCCTGTGCTCGTGATGAGACTTTAAAGAGAGCACGAGTAATCGGTACAGTGGTATCTCTTTTTAATATGAAATTAAGAGATTCTAAATTCGATTTTTATCTATAACTCTCCATACCCATTTATTCCGTCTTCCTTTTCATTCTCTTTTAGATATATGGTCTCTTTTATGATTTTTTTTTTTAAAAAAAACACAAGCTGTGTGGGTGATATAACGTAACAACTTGCGGTGCCTTTTGCCTTTGGCCGCAGTGGGTTGGCAAGTCATCGTCCATTAGTCATATTGAATGGACTCACTCAACCGTCACCGCCTTGTGCGTGAGAAGAATATGGGTTCAGACCAGTCCGATGTCTCGGTCTGAAAACCCGAGATCCTACTAAGAATATCAATTTCGTTCGCTACATAAAACCCCTTGTTTACATCTCCGATCCATTACGGTTCCGGTCATATCTGAGTATCATTCAATGGGAATTATACTTATCACGGACTCTGGAAGGAACTCCAACACGGGAAGAAAGGACGGTAAAGGGGAAGGAGCAAAAGCTTTATAGAAGGCTGGGTGCAGGTGCTCATATCTCTTCTTTCCTTTCTTCTCCCTTTTTCACTTTTGCCTCTGACTTGGACCCATCAACAAAAGTTGCAGAGTCCCAGACTTTGAGAGATGAGATGGGCGTGGCCGTGTGGACCTCCGGATCCATGAATTTGGCCTTAAGAAGAGTGGTCGATTATTAGTCCGACCACACAGAGGACAAAGATTCTCGTACAAATGTCCCACAGCATATTTGGACCGGCGGAGTCATGTAATTGCAGTTCAATAATAATCCTCGAGAAGCAGGTGCCATAATGCAGACTCTTCCATACCATCACAGTCAATATATCACAAGGGATGCATACACATCAGACCGATGTGAAAATGTACATGTCCTGACTAATATTTTATCGATCACCCGACGTGGAAAGGACCCACTAATACTCTTTTCACTTTGCAGTCCCAACTTTGGAGGGCACATGGAAAGGTCAGCACTTTTCCACCATTTCATCTTGGAGCCCGAAGAAGAAAGCTACCTCGGTACCATTCACGTGTGATGTGACAATTTAGGTTGCGACATTGACAATGATCAACGTCCCAATAACTCAGCCATGGCACATAATTTGCCCGATGAAGTTGAACATGCTAGATTGCTTCTCAAACAAGTCAAAAAAAGTTTTGTAAAGAGAGTTCAGAAACATCAATAAGTTGGACATGTAATAGCCGACCAAGCAAACATGCATATATGAATTCTCAGCTCGGACATCTCGTGGAAATCGTCATGCTGCCGCCGACGATTCTGACAGTTTATGCTGCGTAGATGAATGCATGGAGAATTGAGTGCTTAATCGAATAAAGTTGGGGCAATAGGGGACCCAAGTGGAATTTATCTAAAAGGGGCGGGTCAGGGAGGAACGAAGAAAGAGCACTGGGCTCGGTGGGACAGTGGCTTCTGGGCCCATACGTGGGCTCCTTGATGCTCCTTACTGGGCCGCCCTTCACGACAAGGAATCATGCTTGGAAGCCCTGTTAAAACATTCATCCACAAACAGGTAACTGTCGACCGGCAAACTGTGTTCTCGGATCTTGCATTGAGTCGATATAAGCATGATGGATTGAACTGGGGTTACACCGGAAATTCAGGCCAATGTTGGAGGTGGGCATGAGCAGATTGGTGAACCTGCCCCTTCTCAAGGCCATGCCATCACCGGTCTACTGCCACTCCTAAGAATCGGCCGGATGCCCATCACGGGACAAGCAATAAAACACGATTGGCACAGGTGCAACCTTAGTGAAGAGACTGCATATGCTCGAGTACAGATGGTGGAAGAGAGTGGGTGTCTGTGGGATGAGAATGAAGAATGAGGGAATAGTCTCATTCCATTGTTGACTAATGCAGCTCTCTCTACTTGTACATAGGTAGAAACTTCCTCTTTCTTGAGTTTTCCCCCTTTTTCCCCCTTCCCCGTATAAGGTGTCCGTGAACATTGAGTGGCTTGGGTTCTCACCTTTGAATTGGGCAGCCTCTCCTTAGTCCAACCTAGAATGATTGCAGTCGAACGAATCTGTGCAGATCTGCTTCTCTTTGTTCCTACGGACCGAATTGTTCCATTTTTACTAAAAAAAAACAATGATATCGATTGCTTGTCAAATTTAGCTGTTAAAGATAATAGACACGTCAGTCATTTCATTCTTTATAATAAAGTAATGCAGGCTTGACACGCTTCCTTTTTTACAACCTGGTGGAAGATCCATCTTCAATTTAGTTAGCTTTGATAGAAGAACTTGAAAGTGAGGAGCAAGAAGCAGATCAAATTTAACCCACACAAAAGAGGCATCTGATATGAACTTAAGAACAGGTTCACTGTACACAAGACAACAATCGAAATATTGCATATAAGCATGGTTTCAACATAGCGTACCACATCCATGGGGTACATTGACCCCACGCCTTTCATTGACTGATGCAGCACAGAGAATGGTAAAGGGACACAGCTGGACCTTCAGATAATGGGAACCTTGATTGAGGTCACTAGGCATATTGTGTGATAGTCTGGCTCGTGACGTCTAAAAAACCCATACAAACAATAACCAATAGCGGAAATGGCTGTGGTCCTTGCTTTCAGATAAACAGATGAAGAATTGATTAACACGAACACAGTATACTTGCACCAGAACAGAGCATTCCTATCTCGTGGGTCCTTCACAGAACCATAGTAACACTGTAGAGGCAGACGATTATTATCGATGGACATGATTATATCCCATCAAAAGCAGAGGGGAAATATGGAGGCCATCGTGCTTCCTGCCCTCAATATGGCATTTGACTCTAAATGGACACTTTATTTTTGGTTCAAAGCTTGCATGATGAGAAACGAAATTTCAAGGTGCATAAGCAAATAATGAGCAAAATTTACACACAGAGCTCTGGTGTGTAGCCACTGGTTGGGAGCCCGCTGACCATCAGTTATGTAATTGCAAATACAGGTTAGGGAAAGGCTCAGGGTTTTGAATGAAGAGGCAAAACTCTCTTTTAAACCTTCCCCACCTTCCTTTATTAACTGAAATGATACAGACAAAATAAGAATTCATGGAACTAAGGATTTCTGAAACATCTGTTTCTTCCAAAAAGAATAGATATACTAGTCCAGCAGCCATCATCATACCACAAGGAAAAGGGAGAACAGGGGAGGAAAAAACACAAACAAAACCATCTGTAGTCCCATGAACTCTTATTTATATGAGGGCCTAAACACCATAGCTTCGTGATCTGCATATTGCCATCATTCCCATTCCCATGTTCATAGCAAATTTTTTAGTAGTAGAAACGATGTATATGAAAATTGAAGAATGGTTCTTTACCCAATCCTTCCATTTTCAGGCTAAACTTCGTCAATCAAAAAGACCTAAAGTTCAAGTTTATGGGCTCATGAGGTATGTTTCAAGCTTCTGCATCTTCACTCGCTTTTATATCTCATCATATTTGTGTTCTCTTATTCACTGATCTAAAAGCACTCCTATGGGGTACTATTCATCAGGAAGGGATTGGGGCAGATATCAGGGATGGACATAGTACTGAGGAACAAGAGGCTGTACTTGGAAAATCAAAGCATAATTGAAGAAAATGAGAAGCTGAAGAAGAAAGTCCATCTGCTTTACCAGGAGAACTTTCGATCCAGAAGAAGTTCCCTCGGCTTGACTGCTCTCCACCAGTTGCCTTCCCTGTTGCAGATTCTGCTATCAACAAAGAAGTGACTCCTTGTTAAGATATAGGATATAATCTTTATATTTACCCATAAATTCCCGCTTTGTTCTCTTCTGTCTCCACTCTAAGTGAAGATGGTCCAAGATCATTGAACTTGTCAGATCAAGAAGAGGGATGTAATTGGAGTGAGAAAAAACCCCTTGTTTAATAATTCCATATAATTTCACTGCAGGCATTGTGGAAGATCGAAAGTTGCTGCACAGATCCAATAGACTCGTGTAACATCTAGAGATTTCAAGGCACCTAATTAGCAATCAATTTAATCTCCCAATGTTAAGCTCAAAGAAGCAGCAATATTCCTCACTTATATACAAAGTACTAATTTCGGCCCATGTAGATATTTGTCAGAACAAGTTCTTAACCAAAAGAACTTAAAGGCATGGTTTTTGGTAATAAGATGGAGAATGGCACCTCAGACAGTCTACACAATTTGCTTATCTTCAGAAAGCTCTTCTCCGTCTCTCATCATCTTAAGCTAATAGTTGCCATGGTTGCACTTTCAGAAGTAGCACAGAGTGCAAGTTCTGAAAAGTTTATGCAAGGGAATACAGACTGGGAATCGCTTATACCATTAATGAACAGAATAGATTCACAGGCAACAATCTCCTCTTATTACATGCACTTTATTGATGCAATTTATACATTCCTTATTGCTAAAAGGGATTCTAATTACAGATACCACTAGATGTTAATCAAAGTACAGCTTGTAACTCAATATTTGAATAGCAACGGTAAGTAGAAATTTCTCAAATGCAACCACCCTAGAGCAACTCAAATATTTACGGAATAGATGTAACACACTTCAAGAAACCTGACGTCTGCTTTGGTAAGCCCAACCAAAAACATGAGATGGAAGGATGGTATAATAGCTGCACCAGTATTCAGCCCTCAGCTGACATGAAAGACTCGAGAACATCACAAGTTTTCCTGCCCAAAGCACATTGAAATGGCTAAGCTATTATTACACAATTTCTCTCTGTAAAATCAAATTTGAAGATTGACACTGCTAAAAGATTTGTTTACCCATTAAAATAGAAGATTCTAGAAAGGTCCATGGACTGTTAAGGATCAAATAGAAGAGGCTGCCAGAGAAACTTCACATATTTTTTGAACTTTTCACCGCTGCTCTGTAAATGCGATATGCAGCCACGCACATTGTAAAATTACCTATGACTGTAAGAGCTGCTTGAAGAGCCACTAGTACCTATCAGAACAATGGATGAAGCAAATCAGTATTTTGTCCAAGAGCCCCGCTTTGTTTAGTAGAAGACCAGCCAAGGTCAAGCAAGAGTTCTTTCATGTTCCAGCATGATTTTACAGCTTGTAATTCCAAAAACTGGACCATGAAATTGATTAAACCTCTTCAATGTCCCAATGCTCAATATGACATCAGGTACGCTACAAACAAAGACTTAACATCAGCTTAACAGACTTGGGGGTGTCACTGAGCTAAGCATATTGGACTAGCTACTTGGGTTTGACTTGATCAAAACTCAAAAATGACTCAGCCTCCCATCAAGTAGAGCTTCTCAGGCAAATGAGTTGAGCCTGAATGCACCAGTACTTGGCTCAAGTGGTTTGCGAGCCTAATTAGGCTTTCTTCTTATTATATGTATGTAAACCTAATACAACTCAAGCTCATGTAAGAAACAGGAATGGATCCTATTGAGGTCGAGCTCAACAATATATGATCTAGTTGAGTTCAAGCTTGCCTTAGCCTGGCTTGACTCAGCTCAGTTGCACTCCTCATACAGTTAGCACTAAAAGACATTTATCTACAAATACATAAATGCTTGTTCTGATCATGGTAGGAACTATTTAGGAATTGTGAGCTGGAGAAATAGATTTAAGAGAAAAAAAAAACCCAAAGTGGATGCCTTCTTTATGATACACATGCAATAACTATTTAACAGCCTACGAGAAAGAGCATAAGTGAAGCAGCAAAAGGGGAAAATATGGATATAACAACAATAACCCTGCAGTGCTAAACATTCCACATGTAACGTTCATGTAAATAATCCACTAAATAAAATGACTGATCACCTAGAAATTAGTTAGATATGTAAGTACCGACAAGTCCCTTCTGGAACGAGTCAATACCTCGAGAGATTCAGAATTGTAAAAGAAATGCCAAGTGCAAGCACAAAATGCTCCACCAAGCAGGGGCACCTGTGACCGAACAGTGAACAAGATATCAGCTAATTCATTACATAACATAACAGTGGAAAATATGATCAATATTCAGAGCTTTACAGGTACTGTAAAAACAAAAGCTTTTAGCAAACAAATATTACATGTACAGAAAGTAACTCACCATTCCCCAAGAGAGACCCTTCCAGGACTCATACCCGGATACCTCCCCATACTGCCAGACCAATACCATTGCTGTGATCCTTAGAAAGGAGATTTCAATATCAGCATGAGTATTAATGAGAATACAAACCATGTAGCAGCTGGTAATGGAAGAAAGATAAGATGAATGAAAACTTAGTAATAATCAAATTCCAAATCCAGCAGGCCGAAAAGCCAAAGTCAGAAATGAATGAATTCTAAAGATCTTGGCCGAAGTGCAAACACAGCATTTCATGGCTTTCCTGATTTCCAATTTTCCAGCATATTACACACTGGTGATAATCAACTCGGAGGGCTCTGCAACATTTTTCTTCCGGGATTAAATGAGGCAGAGAGTCTATTTCATGGAAGATTCACAAAGGTAACCTCTGGAAATTAATGAATAAATCAAATACTAGGCTTGATGCTTTCGTCGTTCGCTGTTTCTATTCGATCATTCTCCCCAAAAACATTACAAAGCAACATAACTTGAGGTAATATCAACATAGCCTCCCCCATTCCCGCAAACAAGGACATGGCAAGAAAATATTGTGAGAGCCAGAGGATTTACCACTCAATGACACTAGACACGTGAACAGCCCAGGTAGGCAGAGACAGAGCGTTGGAGGGCTCACTCAACTGCAAAGAGGGCAAGTCCGCGGCTAATGCGGGGCCAACAAGCGCCACAGCCAAGCCTACCCCTAGCAGGCTGGTGAGGGCTGTCGGGTTCTTGACGGCGGTGGGGACTCGGGTAAGAATACTGGGCCGTAGCCGAGGAAAGGGACGGATTTTCAGGTGGGCTAGGCGGGAGAGAGATGGCCTGGAATTCGGAGCAGGGGATAGGCAACAGACCGCAGCCGTAGCTGTCGCCATTTCTGCGGATTTTAGAGCAGTGACAGTGGGAAGATGTCAGCCGAGCTACGCCGAGCTTCGAGGGAGACCAAAACCGTGAATACGAGACGACCGTCTTTATAAGTGAACCGGTCGGTTCGAAAAAATTGACCCCTCTTTTTGGGTTGGCCGGTCTGGTCCGGACTGGGCCTATGAGCTTCCGAATGCTAAAGGTGGGATTTTCGTGGTGTCCCCATACCGTGTTCCCTCATTTTTATCTCTTGGGACACATTTTTATCTCTTGGGACATGGACAACCATTTCCTTGCACAGTTGTATGGATGTTTTCATATTTGATCAAAGATCTAAACAGCTATGCTCTAGCTGGGCACTGATCTTTCTTTGTTCTTCTTTTCTTGGATCAGAAAATAAGTTAAACTGATGGTTGCAAGCACTTATTTAATCTGAAGGGAAGAGAGAAATCAGGATAAATTGATTAACACTGCTGCTCAAACAGTATTCAATCAGTACAGAGTTGTTACTTCTGTAGAAGCCGCTTTGCAACTAAAAGAAGATGTTTGATTATAGAATGTCATTCGGAAGATATTTCTCATTACAATCCTACAGAGTAAGGGCTGCTTATCCTACATCAATCAGCCAGGTATCCTCCATAAGCAGCGAGAACAAGTTGCGGTAGGTGGAATCCTCAGAGAGGTCTCAGGCGGATCATGATTCATGATATGCTGACCTTTTCTTGGCCCAGAGCATGACAAGTGTGAAGCCCATCAATGACATAATCACAGTCTGCAAATCACCAAAACAAAGAATCAAACCAATGCTATGAATTGCATAAATTCTTCTCAAGAAATCTCAAAACATCTACAATATATTCCATCCATGAAATTCCCAAAAATGAAATATCACGAATCCTTAAAAGGAAAGTGGCAGATATATTGCAAATGATCAGTTGACTCAAGCTCAAAGGTTAAGTTATAATGTTGAATTGACTAACAGATATAGCTGGAGGCACAGCAACAAGTGGATCCTGGAAGAACTTATTCGCAAGTGCAAGAGCCAAAAGGCTACTCTGCATCCCTGCAAATAAATTATATTATAATTGTTATTTGTTGAGGTGCTGAGGCCATGTATGGACAGAAAGAAAGAGAAAGACGAGCAAACTTTATATGCCAATTCAATTGCAAAATTTTTCCGTGCATCATATCAAGCACGCTGAAAGCTCATTTAGAGTGTGTGCTCACCTGTTTCAAAGGATAACGTTCTTTGTAGTGCTTTCATATCAGGCGCCTTGTGGAAGAAAATTCCGGGAATGAAATATCCAATAATGAATGCAGAGAGATGGAAAGCAATGATGAGCAACAAAATCATGAGACCAAATGGAGACACGATAGAATCGACATTTATCGCTAGTGGAGCACCAACACAGAGGGCTGTGACGAAGACTGAGAGTGCAGGGAGAAAAGGCCTTATAGCATTACAAATCCATGGAAAGAACCTAAAACAGAAGAAACCAAACATAAGGACTTCCCCATAAGATGTAAATGGTGATTGCACGTGCTCTAAAGGGAACTAATTCAAACTATCTTCAAGATGCATTCGGTTTTCTAAAGAAGTATGAAGATTCCTAAGAGAATCAATCAACTTTTGACCACAAATGCAGCTGGTTTGTAAAGGGGAAAAAGGTTCTTTTGAGAAGAACTAAATTGCTGTAAACAATACATGCATGATGTGTTTTCTTTTAATGGACCAGTACATACTCTTGAACATTTTATGAACATTTGATCAAAACACTGAAGTCCCAGAATGTCAACCAGCCTCAACTCAAAGGATCAATTATAAGGAAAACCACCTTAGAGAAGGTTTCTGAGTGTGGAAAGAAATTAACCTATTCAAAAGCAAGCCTGCAGTTATAGGTGCAACAACAATCTGTAGAATGCTTGATATCATCCCTTTCACATCAATAGGTAGTCGTTTTCCTATTAGCAGGAGTGACAACAATGGTGTCACAAATACAGCACTTGCAGTTGATAACGATGTCATGACAATGCTTAGAGGAGCCATTTGTGGGTCCGTCAGAAAAGTTGCATAGTTTGATAGCTGTGCCCCACTGACACAGGACACCAACATGATCCCGGCACCTAAATCAGAGTATAAACACTCCTGAGAATTTTTTGAAGGGAGAAGTTGTCCACAACATCCTAATACCTTTTAAATTTAGAGAACCATGTCTTTTACTCACCTATGGTAGTTGGGAGTCTGAAAACTGTCACTGACATTATGCCAAAAAGATATCCGAGAATGGGCTTTACGATGAACTGCCCAGCATAGCCAGCAAGAATAGCTGCAGGTCTTTTAAAGGCTTCAAGAAAATCTTTTTCACTGGAATTAACCCCTACTGCAAACATCAAGAATCCCAGGGCTGGGGCATAGTACCTAATGCAGATTTCATGAAAAAATTAACTAGTTATTTTGCTTAAAGGAAATTAGGAAATCATACCAAGACAAATAGAAGAGAAGACTTCAATTATTCTTACACTAAGTAACAGATTGTAACAAGTTTTTTAACGAGGGTCAGAGTGCTAGGGGGGAAAAATAGGAGGTATCAAGTCGTTATTGTTGATCAACCAAATCAGTCTGAGCCCCTCCTCAACTCTTTCACTATGAAATAAAAGCAATATGAATTCTAAAGGAATTAAAATAACATTTTCTGCTTGCTGGCACATCTAATTTTTGGTGACCAGTCAACGAATATCCTCCTAGAGATTTTCAGCAACCTGTTAGTAAACCAAGTGAAGGATGGCGGATAGAAAATAGCCAGCAATGTGCTAGAAAGGACAACGTGAGGCAAGAAAGAATTTGCTTCCTTCAAGATCTTCAAGATGGAGGTCTGCTTTCGTTGCTTTGAAACCTGGTAAGATCCAAAAGATACAGTGGATGAGAGCTCTTACAGTTTATTCCCATGTTGAAGAGTATATTTAAGATAGATGCGAAACTTCAAATTCTATCGTCTACTCAACAGTCAATTAATTCGAATATAAAAATAATTCCCGGTTGCACCGACCTTTTCTCCTCGCCACTTTTGCAGGAACCACTTCGTTTGGATATTGAAAAATAATTCCAAAAGGAAATAACATACACTCCAGTCGAAGGAATAAAGAACTAAGAAATCCACCTGAAACAATTCTTGGGGAAAATCCTGATTCGGGCTCTGCTCGAAAGAATCTGAAATGTCCCCAGGTCGGCATTTGCTTAAGAAGCATCTTCTGCAATCCGCTGCTAATTAGCACGCGGCCCAGATACAAGCAAAACGGAACGGTGAAAAAATCAGACCCATTAAAGCACACAGGGACCATGATACAACTCGAGGACTAGAAAGTAATAGATGAACAATAAAGGGGTGAAATGTAAAAATAGAAATGACTAAGGGCGGGAATTCTGTGTTCTATAAAACGAGGAGTTCCGTGTAATTGAAGGCAGGCAATAACAGAATTCTGAATTTCCCCCTCAAATTCTTCTCTCTCTATTCTCTCTCTCTCTCTCTAGTTCGTCTGGTATCAATTTGGTATCAGAGCACTTTCCAGGGAATTATGGCAGAAACGAGAGCTTCTGAAATGCGCAAATTGGAAGCAATCGTCAAGGAACATGCAGAGCAAATGGCAGAGATCAAGGCTCAACAACTAGCGATGCAATCGGCTATCAAGTTACAGAGTGAACAACAAATGGAGGAGCTGAGGGAGCTCAAGAAACTCATTATCGGAAAGGATTCACAGCGAGTCGGAGACACGAGCGGAACCGCTACTACAGAGCCTGTGGACAAGGAAAGGCAGGAGAATTGGCGTCCGTATACAACCTCTTTTCGACTGGGAAAAATAGAATTTCCAAAATTTTCTGGAGAAGGAGTAGAGGACTGGTTGTTTCGCTGTGAAAAATTTTTCAGTATGGACCAGACTCCTGACAACTCAAAGCTAGATCTGGCCGTAATTCATCTCGAAGGTAAGGCTCTCTACTGGCACCAATCCTTCTTGACTAGTAAAGGTCTCATTGAGAACCAGATTAGCTGGAAGGAGTACAAGGAAGCAATTGTTGCTCGTTTCAGTGGACGAGACTGTGATGATCCGATGTCGGAGCTTAAAAATCTCTACCAGACAGGATCCTTGCAGAATTACCAGGAGGAATTCGACATGCTGCTTAGCAAACTAGTGATTCCTGAAGACCTTGCTATCAGTATGTACTTAGGAGGACTTCAGGTTGAGATTCAGAATCCAGTCAGGATGCTAGAACCAACCACACTGCAGAAGGCTTATAAATTGGCTAAGCTTCAAGAAACTACTTGTTTGGCCCGTCTCAATCCTCCACTCAATCTAAGGAACTTGCAAGGGAGTTATTACCGGAGCTCAATAGTGCCGGTTAAATTCTCTCCGCAGTACAGTTCAAGAAGCTTTAATTCAGGTTCCTCTGATAATAAGACAACAAGAACTGATTCCAGTAAACAAGCAGGATTGCTGCCATTACCAGCTCAGGCAGCACACTCGCAAGTCAAAAAGTATGTACCTACTGGTTCCTCCTCACGCTACTTGACTAGCAAGGAGATAGAGGAAAAACGAGCTAAAGGATTATGTTTTTCCTGTGATGAGAAATTCACACCAGGACATAAGTGTCCCAAGAAGCAGCTGCTGTTAATTGAGATGAATGAGGATGAGGAAGAGGAGACCAATTCAGCCGAGAAGATAGTGGATGAAGCACCTGAAACAAATGGACTAGTCACTCCAGAGATCTCCCTACATGCACTATCTGGTGAGTTAAGCTGCCAGACAATGCGAGTGAGTGGCATTGTAGGGAAGAAAGTCCTACAAATCTTGGTAGACTCGGGAAGTACTCATAATTTCCTCAATAAAGCCACGGGGCAGTCGTTGGGATATCAAACTATTAGCATAAGTCCTGTTAAGGTTGAGGTGGCTAATGGCATGGAGTTGCTCTGTGATTTAGTCTGCCAAGGTTTCAGGTGGAGGATGCAAGGGTATGAATACGAAGCAGATGTCTACTTGCTGTCTTTAGACAGCTATGACATGGTCCTTGGCATACAGTGGCTCTCTACATTGGGAGACATTACTTGGAACTTTAGCACTCTCGAGATGAGATTTACGATTAATGGCAGCCAGTGTGTGCTAAAGGGAAACTCCCGAGAGAAACTGCAGTTAGTAGGAGAAGCTACTGTTGAAAAATTGTTGAGTAAGAAAGGTCAGGTGGCCATGATGCAGTTGTGGAGTTTATCTGGAATGGAAAGCTTACGAACAGCTGGAGAACTGGGAGGAGGGGAGAAGCAACAGTTGGAAGAGCTGTTGGAAGAATTCAAGGACATATTTCAAGAACCCAAGGGATTACCTCCTCACCGAACTCATGACCATAGAATTCCCTTGAAGGAAGGAGCATCTCCAGTTAACACCAGACCTTATCGATATCCAACAGTCCAGAAGAACATCATCGAGACAATGGTGCAAGAGATGCTGGATTCTGGCATCATAAGGCACAGCACTAGCCCTTATTCGTCCCCTGTCTTGCTGGTACGAAAAAAAGACAGTTCCTGGCGGTTCTGTGTTGATTATAGAGGGCTGAATAACCTCACAGTCAAGGACAAGTTTCCCATTCCTATTATAGAGGAGTTGCTGGATGAGTTACATGGCTCCACCATTTTTTCAAAGATTGATTTACGCTCAGGGTATCATCAGATACGAATGTTTGAGCAAGACGTGTACAAAACAGCTTTCCGAACTCACGAAGGACACTACGAGTTCCTTGTGATGCCATTCGGCCTCACCAATGCACCCTCCACCTTCCAAAGCCTTATGAATAAGGTTTTTCGTCCATTTCTGCGCAGATTCATATTGGTTTTCTTTGATGATATCCTTGTCTATAGTGGTGATTGGCAGCAACACAAGGACCATTTGCATCAGACACTTCAGCTCTTACGTCAACACCAGCTCTTTGCCAAACGAAGCAAATGTGCTTTTGGCACCAGCAGAGTGGAGTATCTCGGCCACTTTGTATCAGCAGCGGGAGTGTCTACTGATCCTTCTAAGGTGCAGGCTGTGAGGAACTGGCCCATTCCTCAAACCTTGAAACAGTTACGTGGTTTTTTGGGACTCACAGGGTACTATCGGCGGTTTATTCGTGGTTACGGGCTGATCAGTAAACCCTTAACTGATTTGCTCAAGAAAGATGCCTTTCGGTGGGATGACACAGCCTTACGAGCCTTTCGACAGCTTCAACTAGCCTTAACAACAGCCCCTGTCCTGGCTCTACCTGATTTCTCTCAGCCTTTCGAGCTGGAAACCGATGCCTCAGGACATGGAATAGGGGCAGTGCTCACCCAGCAGGGGCATCCCATTGCCTTCCTAAGCAAGGCGCTCTCTGCAACACGGAAAGGTATGTCTGTATATGAAAAGGAATTATTTGCCATACTATTTGCTATTAAAAAATGGGGACACTACTTGAGGAGTCAGCCGTTTGTGATTCGAACGGACCACCAGAGTCTGAAGCACTTGCTGGAGCAGAAGTTAACAACACCCTTGCAACATACTTGGCTAGCCAAATTGCTGGGCTACACATACGAGATCAAGTATAAGAAAGGCAAGGAAAACCTTGCTGCCGATGCTCTGTCTCGCATAAGTGGTAAGGAACTGTCTTTATGTGCAATCACCAGCTTTTCTACTGACTTGTTTGGAGAAATACAAGCTAGTTGGTCCAGCGACGCCAATTTGCAGCAGATTATTTCTGATCTGCAGCGTGATCCTCAAAGTCATCCAAAGTACTCTTGGCACGAGGGACAGCTACGACGAAAAGGAAAATTACTGGTCGGGAAAGACAGCTCCTTACAGCAAAGGCTGCTTCGTTATTTCCATGATGATCCAGTGGGAGGCCATTCTGGTATTGTAGCCACTACCCATCGACTCACTTCCCTATTTTATTGGAAGGGTATGCGTAAACAAATACGATCCTATATTCGAGAATGCGATACCTGTCTCCGTAATAAGGCAGAAACGGTGGCTTCTCCTGGCCTATTGCAGCCTCTGCCCACTCCTGAATATGCTTTTAAGGAAATAAGCATGGACTTCATTTGTGGCTTGCCCAAGTCAGAGGGAAAAGACACAATCTTCACGGTTGTCGACCGCCTTACTAAGTTTGGGCATTTTATTGCCCTATCTCATCCTTACTCTGCTCCCCAGGTTGCCCAAGTGTTCCTTGATCACGTCTTGAAACTTCATGGAATGCCTTGCTCGATCGTCTCTGACAGAGATCCTTTGTTCGTAAGTAATTTCTGGAAGGAGCTGTTTCGATTACAAGGAGTTTCATTGCATTATTCTTCAGCCTATCACCCTCAAACCGATGGCCAAACCGAGGTACTTAATCGTTGTGTGGAAGGATATCTACGTTGTATGTGCAGCAACAATCCAAAAAAGTGGGCAACCTGGCTGTCAATGGCTGAATGGTGGTACAATACCACGCTTCATTCTTCTATAGGAATGTCTCCTTACGAAGCTCTATATGGAGTCTCTCCTCCTCTTCATGTTCCTTATATTCCTGGAGACTCTCGTGTGGCTGCTGTTGACCTACAGCTACGAGATAAGGAAGCCGTACTCGCAGACCTTAAACGGCAGCTTACCAAAGCCCAACAGCGAATGAAGGTTCAAGCTGACAGGCATCGATCTGAACGAACCTTTGCTGTGGGAGATTGGGTCTATCTCAAACTGCATCAGTATAAGCAGCTCTCAGCAGTTCAGCGACCCTCACATAAACTGGCGGCCAAGTATTACGGACCATTTGAAGTCCTTGTTCGAATTGGAGAAGTAGCTTACAAGTTGGCGTTGCCCAGCTCATCCAAAATACACCCGGTATTCCACGTGTCTCTTTTGAAACGAGCAACAGGTCCAGCTTCTCAATTATCTGCACTACCGGAGCAATACACTACTGAGACCTCACCATTTCCCTTGGCCCTTTTGGATCGTCGAATGGTTCGTAGAGGTCGTGCGGCCGCCACTCAAGTCCTTGTCCACTGGTCAGGAACTTCTCCAGCAGATGCAACTTGGGAATATCTGCAGGACCTTCGTCTGCGTTTTCCGGACATCAACCTTGTGGGCAAGGTTCTTGAAGAAGGGAAGGATTGATACAACTCGAGGACTAGAAAGTAATAGATGAACAATAAAGGGGTGAAATGTAAAAATAGAAATGACTAAGGGCGGGAATTCTGTGTTCTATAAAACGAGGAGTTCCGTGTAATTGAAGGCAGGCAATAACAGAATTCTGAATTTCCCCCTCAAATTCTTCTCTCTCTATTCTCTCTCTCTCTCTCTAGTTCGTCTGGTATCAGACCATAATCAATACAACCATAGTGCTGGATAACGTGAAAGCAACAGAGCAGAACACCCACCTGAAGCAGTCGAACTTAGGCGTATGGGAAACCCTAGAACGGCTTTACCTGCAAACACATGAAGACACCTGATCTTAATGATATCCACTCAGAAGAATCTGAAGCAGACGTGGGTTGAAAACCACAAAAACCAGCTTCCTCTGTTCTATAATCCAATTGGGATCTATAGCAACTTAGTGGACAGCCAACAGTGAGAAGCTAACAGCAGCGCCGCCGCTTTGAATGAACTCTACTTCGAAAACTGTGCCACGGGAACAAGAAAATATGGGAAGAACAGGAGACCCACTTGAAAGTGAGCACAGCTGAGCCCTCCTCAAAGCTCGGAGCTGATTCTTTCGAAACGGAGATGACGAACTGGGATATCGCGTCCGAAGGATTACGCGTTTGTGGTGAATTTGGAGCTCCGCGTTCAGCTTCATGGGTTCGGAGAATTACTGATCGACGGATGGAATGAACAGCACAGGTTTCTTGAATATCTTGGGGAATCTCGGGAGGGAGAAAGGGACGGCAACATGGCTTTGGTGAGCTGGGGAGCTGGTGAGTGGCGGGGGCTCCCAGAAGTCAAAGGACACCATGGCATTGCCACGTAGGATGCAATTTTTTTTTTTTAAATTATGTGTCCGTTTCTCATCGCCGGCTCGAGGCCGATTCCTCCGGCCAAGCCAGCCATTTTCTCATTGAGTCAAGCCGGGCGGCCCAACCGTGCCTTTAACCGGATTTTTTCATGCCCGGGTTTCATCGGTGGTGTGGTTTGATTCCTACCAATCGAACCATATCTATACCATGGATCCAAACTTCCTATGAGAAAAATGCCATATTTGGAGATAAATTACTTGATACAGTTGGTACCGCCCCGATTCTTTAAAATAGAAGTTATAAATTCAAATTTACTAGTGAAATTTCTCATATCCCTTTTATTTTCCTTTTCTTCTGCCATTTTAAATTTATGTATCTCACTGTACACAAAAAAGACACATTTTTCATGAATATATTCATTGCTATAAAATAATGATATGACTGTTAAGTTCCAACCAGTGACAGCTATTGCATCAAATGCCCATTAGGTTCTAACCGATGATACTTGAATAAATATTTAAAGAGACAAACAGAGATAGAATATGGCTCTAGAGTACTTGAGCTGGTTGGGAAGGTTCAAGAATCCAATGAGCTTGGAAGTAGTTTAAAAAAAATTGCGAGAAAGCTGAGTTTCGGTGATGGTCTAGATCGACCGAGTTAGAGAGGGAGCTGAGGAGGATGTAAGCAAAGAGGAGGGAGAGCGTAGGAGTGACTGACTCATAGAATTTAGACAAGGTGACTTGGCCGATTAAATAGGAATCGGTCATTGGATCAACCATTTGAAAGTCAGCCTGGTTGAATGTCAGGTTCCACGACAATCAAATAATATTAGTCGATTTACATAAAGTCTGTAGCAAATTAATTTTAAAATAATTTTGCTTATACCAAATAAATTTTATAATTAATTTTATACTTAGCAAACCTAACAATCTCATATTTTTATTGTAATGCAAAAAACTAACTATAGTTGAAAGTTTCCCCATTTTTAACATCCAGCCAAACCAAACACCCAAACGGAAATCGTTTCTTCGTACAGATTTTAATTTTGTGGGTGGCCGGGCCCGTCTGTGTCTCCCCCGCAGCTATCAAGCATGAAGACAAAGTTTTACAACGGTATGGGGCAATCTGGAAATTAATCCCGACTTCCAGGGGCAAATGCGGCGGCCACGCTGTAATCTTACTGACGTCAGTCTAATTCGCCGCCCTAAATTGCTCTCCGCACTCTGCCCCTATTGGCCAGGCTCCTCGAATGAAAGGCAAACACCTCTCCCAAGTCCCATCCCCGAACGCAATTACGTTTCTACCCTACCACAGGCCCCCCTCCGCTCCGCGTGACCACGGGGCTATTTCAGTCACTCCAGGTTTTGTTCAGTTTCACGTTGCGGGCCCCGCATTTTCAAATTTTTGGATCGTTACAAAACCCAGAAGTCATAAAACAAGTTATTTTCTCGACGAAAATTCAGAATACAATAAGTTATCTTATCACATACACATGACCAGATTTCCAAAATTCAATATTCATTAATTCAGTTCAAATAAGATTAATTAAATAAAATTTAAAATCTCATAATTATAATTTTTATTTTATTAAAATCTGAATGGAGACTGCCTTTAAGAAATGAAACGTTGAACTATTTCAAATTTTGCAATAAATGAAATTAATTTAATTCGAGGATTTCGAGTATTATGTTTATTGGTTTTGCTGAAGTGCGGTAAAGAAAACCGAGAAGTCCTTGTCCGAGTCCCCGACTCTGTAACAGAGACCAATGCTCGGATTCCTACCTTTAGGGTTTAAGCCATCAAAAATGGTCAGCCTTGATTCGGTAGAGGAAGAAAGTTCTGGCTTTTATGCAGACTGACTGTCTGGAGTTCCTTGCTGCTCATTTTATAATCTTAGTTTGTTGTTAGAGAGGGATTTGTGAGGTTACTGGTGCAGAGAAGAGTGAGGCGGCAGAGCGGGAGAGATTTTGATAATGGAGGACGAGGATATGGAGACTGAGGAACTCTACGTGGTTCATGAGGTCGATCCTGATTACGAGTATGATGCGCCTCGGTACTTTGACTTCACACGGGGGGAGAATCCTGTGGAGGCGCGTGAGGTGGAGCAGTGGTTCGAGTCCGCGAAGAGCTATCCGCCTTCTCGTGAGTTGATCGGCACTCCTTGCTCTGCTATTTCGATCTTTAATGCTGTTCCTAAGTTCTGATGTTTAGTTGATTTTGATCATCTGACTTTTATTTGTGTTCTAATAACCCAATGTGTGTCTCTGTCGTTCAGCATGTATTCAGCAATGCGGATCCACTGCTTGAAAACTTGAAAGTTATTGCTTTATTTTTTTAATTCTTTTATCTTGCTGTTCTGATATGGATGATTTGAAAGGCTAATCAAAGAGAAACTGCGGTGTAATTGGTAGTCGAGGATGAACTGATAGTGTAGTCAGTAGTGGTTAGAGTTGCGATGATTCAGCCTTGAGAGATGTGGATCTTCTGATTGCAGTCAACTCTCAGAGTGCAGTCAAGTGCCAAAATTTTGGCACTTGAAGTCTGTGATCTGTTATGCTGGACTAACAACAAAAGAAAGGTGTTGAGTTTCTTGATTGTTTTCCTTTCTGTTTAGCACGGACCTGATCTCATCTTCTTGCTCCTCCCATTGTTTCTTGTTAACCAGCATTCGCAGCAAAATTGTTTTTGAGAGACGACATTCTCTTGAAAAATGATAACATCTCTCCACACTATGGGGATTTAGAGAATGCTGCTGTGGTCCTCAATAGTGAATCTGCCAGTGGCCTGGCAGCGTATCAAGCGGTCCGGGCAAGTATAAAAGGTGAAATGAAAGGTTGCAAAGGAGTCACTGGAGGGGTACTAGAGATCATGCGCAGTGAAGGTATAGAAGAAGTTCCAACTTACCGTCCGCCATTACACAAAGGTGACTGTAATACTTTAGCAATGAACTATTCTTCCCCAGCTTTATCTACATTCTTTCATAACCATTAAATCTGTGAAAGTTGGAAACTTCATTATAAGTTCCCATGGGTGTACAATAGAGTACTTAGGCTCTCATGATGCATGATCACATGTTAATCCCTGAAGAAACTCCTGATTTTCAGTTTTTTGATGGCATCTTGTATCTCTTTCTATAAAAGAAGTAGAACTGCTAGATTCCGTATTGTCAGCAAGTTTTGGTCTGCCAGATGTGTCGTTTGTTTTGCCACTGAAAGGAAGAACAATAACACCAATCTCTTGAAGGAATTTCCGTGATTTCAAATTCTTATTTGTTTCATTATTATGTGCAACACAGTTTACCGGGAAGTATGACTAATGCAGCAATGGTAGTTTACGCTTATTTTGATAGCTCTATGTATTTAACGCTTCTTATTGGCAGGATCAAGATTCTGTACTCACTTTTCCTCTGAAAAAGTGAAAAATAGGGCAAAGAATGCTGTCAAGTCTTGGAGCTCAACTTTAATGAAACCCACTGCAAGTATGTTGGCAAAGCAAAATCAGCCTTCCCAGGTCACCAGCTCAAGGTTTCTGTTACAAACAACTCATTATTATTATTGGTTATATCTATCTTTTTCTTTTCCTTAATAATGTTTATTTTATTATGACAATCAATGGGACAGAAGACCAGTTTGAAAAAAGTCCTATTTTGTGAATACCTTTTTGGTCTATGAGCTCTTGTAGTTTGTAATTAGTTATTTTTCATATTTGAAAAATTTATAATTGACCTAAACTTCATTTCATAGATAAATGCGGATGTATATGATTCTTTCCACAGATTATGCTATGCATTCATGTTTTAAGGCGAGAGATTAGATGCTTGTGTTGTGAGCATTCTCCTTTATCTTCCAACTTTTTGTTTCCTGCTCACTAGGATTAATATGTGGCCTGGGCAAATTAATGAGAGGATTGCGTGCACTTCTGGCACTGAAAGTCAGGCTGCCAAGAGGCAGAAGCTAGAGGGTGGCCATTTATGCAAGGTTAACACAAAAATTCTCCTTTTCTTTTGATCTCTCTATAAATTATCGCTGCATCCACATCAATTTTGGTACATGAACTATCGCTACATCCACATCAATTTTGGTACATGAACTATCGCTACCTAGGCGAGTCAGAATTTATCAATTCCCTTAGTCGGTATTTCCAAATTAAAGCACTAAAATTGTTCTGATCAAGTCAGTAGTTATAATGAAATTTCGAAAACTCAAAAATAAATCGTAGTGTTGCTGCACGATCTATGGCTGTTGGTGTGAGTTTGATTGAGCTTGAGTTCCAAAAGTTTCATTTCAGGATTTATTCAGAATCACATCTTTTATTGGTAAATCTGAAAGGTTCACTGTCTTTTAATTGAGAATAAAGTTTTTCGCTTAAGTATGATCTTGTTTCCCTTCAGGCCATGGAAGCGAAACAGCCCATCAATTTGGTTCACAAGGTGCCTAAAAAGGTATATGTGTGTGTACTTCTCGATTTGATATTTTGTTCATCTATCAGGTTGCTTGTTTTTGCTATTTTGTCTGCTTGATGCTCTTAAAGCAATTAACATGGAAAGAGGTTTTACAGTAGTCTGTCAATTAGCACTTGAATGGCACAGCACATTGATAATTTGAGTTAATTGAGTTAATTGAGTTGTGCTCTCAAGGCATTTGAAATGTTGTAAATCTTTACGATGTGTTTTGCAGGATAGTATCATTGCAAAGACCCCTCATGAAAAGCTGAGGATTACTATTCCTAGGGAGCCTGATCTGGAAACAGCTCAACGGGCCCAAAGAATGAGGTTTGCTAACATTGTTTCTTCAACCTGCTATCAAGGTAGAATTTAGATATTATCTTGGTCTTTGAAATTAAGGATGTATTTGGGGGCAGGCCCAAAAAGAATGGCGAAATGGATGATTCAATGGGGGCTGTACGGAGGTTTAAAGCACGGCCATTAAATCGGAAGGTTGGTAATCGGACTCCTTTAATGTGGTGGAGCATGACTTCTTAGGCTCTGTCCTCGAAAAATTAATCAATGGAGATTGCAGATTTTTGAGGCTCCTCAACTTCCACTCTCACAGAAGAGCACTCCAAGATTGCCAGAGTTTCAAGTGCGTGCTTTGAATTCTTTCTCCCCTATTGCAGTTGCTTGTTTCTTCTTCCCAGACTCTTATGTCTTTTATTGTGCTCTTGCAGTTATTCCACTTGAAGACCTCAGAAAGAGCCATGCAGCATATTTCTGCTTCATCATCATCATCGTCAGTGCGTCGCAATGAACCTGATAAGGTTAGTATATATCTTTTTGTAAATTGGTAACCTTGACTTGTCAGTTTTTATGGTATCTGTGACTGTTTTTTGGGTCCATTTGCCTTAGTGGCCAAGCTTTTCCCATGTAGGATTATTTGGACAACAATGACAGCCATTCAGCTGTAGAAAATGTAAATAAAAGAGCTGGAAGGTATATTCCCTCAGTAGCTTATATATGGGACAAAAGCATTTCTTTTCTATAGTCTAATGCATCAAAAGTAAGTTGTGGAATAACATGAGAATCCATTTGCAGAATATCAGCATTGGATTCATCGAGGCAGGATGGGTCTCAAATTTTCAACTTCAAAGCCCATCCTCTTAACAGGAAGGTCAATTCTTTCAGATGAAGGAAATATGATCAATTCATACGAGATTTTACTCGAACGATCCTCATCTTATAGATCCGTGGTGTATATGCAGATATTGTCAAGTAAAGGAGATATAGGTGTCTTCAGAAATACCAAACGTGGAACAACAGTACCAATTGTATTCCATGTGTTCTTACTCCCCCAATTTATGTTATTGCCACGTCTCCCCCCTTGAATAATGCTGGCCTTTCTTGACCATCTTCCAGGAATTTAATTTTCATTCGGGGAAAAGCACTCAGGATGATCTCCCCACAGAACTATTTAGCAAGGTAATAAATGGTTGAAATCTGTCAATATTATCAACTAAGTTGAATAACTTCCAGTTTCACGAGTCTCTGTAATATTATCCTGCTTCGACTGAAAGACTCGTCCGTTTCCTGCTTTTCTTTTCTCAGCTCTCCTTGAAATCTGAAATTCAGCCGAGTAATGGCTCTCATTCTCAGCCGGGATACTTGCCTCGGCTTTCATGCCTACCCATGAAGGTTTGTTTAAGCTGTGAGGTCCAAATAAAGGGCATATTCTCTATATTTGTGTTGTTTACTTCTTCCTCTTCGCTGCCTTGTTAAATTGTTACCTTTTTCGCTGCAAGGGCTCAAAAGAAAATAGATCCAGTTCTCTCCCACATAAGGATGAGGTAGCACATTATGTAAAAGAAAAGCCTTCCCTGAATGTGCTGAAGCAATTTAAGCAAGGCAACCATGAGGCCACCGCTGAGCTTGGCTCAAGACTGAGCATGAGGTATGCTGAAACAAGATAATGAGAATCCAGATTGCTGATTCGAGGTAATGAGAGGTCCTTTTTCTCGGTACAAGTGATCGCAGATTTTGACATTATCTAGTGGACCTTTTCTTGTTTGTGGGTAGGAGCTTGGACATCCGATGAGAGCCCAGAAGATGGACTTCTTCTTTCAACAGAATCTCGAGGATTTTACATGTTGAGGTATTGATGGAAGATCAAAGGGATTAGTTGTTCTTGCACATACAGAAGTCTGGCTAATCTGAATTTGAACAAGAAGATGGCGCCGGCTCGGAGCCAACTCCTGATTCCATTGAAGTGAAGGTAGAAAGCCAACAAAGATGTAATCATGTTGAAACTAGTGAATATAATGTAATCTGAGCAATGACGCGAAGCAGAATCATTCTTTTGGGGCCAAATATTTGCAATGGGGCTTTTGCTGGAGAAACATTGCGAGCCATTCCCATCCTTAAACAGCAGCGAAAAATCTAAGATGTCACACGTTTAGCTGTCGTGAATGTACACGTTCGTTGTCGTCTCCTACTAGCAATGCATAATGCTGCTGACCTACTTACTGTATGTTGACATTAACGAGCCAGGAACAAGGATGAAAAATAGAGAACGAAAATTTTGTGATTAGTTCAGAGTAGAACCGCAGAAGGGGCAGAACTGAAAGTTGGGCTCCACCGCTCCCCCGCAGAACCGACACCGCAGTACGTCGGGCGGCTCCGACACTTCCGCCGTTCCCCTAGGCGGCAAGCCGGCCGACAGCTGAGGGGGGAAGAAGAGGTTGCAGTTGTTGCAGTGGAGGAGCTGGTCCTTGCCGGGCCACCGCCACACGGGGACGAAGAAGGCTTTTAGAACCTTCTCGTACTCGACGAGGTCGGCCATAGAGCCGCACGCGATGCACCTGGCGGCATCGGATTTGAGCACCTGCTTCACCTGCTGCTCTAGACCTCCAACGAAGAAGAAGAACATCTCTGCCTCCCCTGGATCTCGTCGGGGCCGGATCGGAATTTTCTCTACGGGGTTTTACAGAGGTTTTGATTCCAAGCTTTCCGTCTATATATACAGGTGGAAAAGGGCAAAGAGGTTTCTGGATCTCTTGGGAGCTCGCTCTTCATCTTCTGGAAGTGGATTTCCACTTCGGTCGGTGGACGGAAAACAAGGAAAAGGCGGAAAAGGTACGGTATTGAATTGGGCTTCTTCAGGCTTTTCCGTTTTCATATGGGCCAATCTACCATATTCAGTTGTGAGCCTTTGGGCCACAGAACATGTCACCTCTGAAAATGGACCCAGCAAAGCATTTGCTTCAGATACGATTGAAGTTACTTATTAAAGGAACTGTGTGAATAAAGACAAGTTATGGAAAAAAAAGTCTTAAATGATTATATCTCATAATGACATGATAAGAAATAATCAATTAAATTAATTTGATTAGTACTAATTATAACAACTGTTCGGTTAATTAATACTAATTTATTCGTTTATCATATTTTAATTAGTGATTCCTCATACTGGCCGAAGAATTTCTCCTACTTAAGTAGGATTCCAGTCAAAACAGAAACTTCGGGAGGATTGTTTTTGTTCCTTTTCGGGGGGAGAGATGAAGCGATGAACACATGAGCTTTCTGTGGTCGATACTATAGATCGGCAGACAGTCTGGTGACCGTACATCTCCAAACAATTGGGGGCCACGCACTTGTCCCATTCACTAGCTGTCCGGTTTGATTTCCATTGAGAAAAATTGAGACCCCTCCAAAAGTACGATGAGCAGTTCCAAATACGAAGTATGAAAAAATCCAGTGCATTTTTCATGCAATGCACGTATAACGGCTAAGTTGTATAGAATGAATCTATTTAGTCTGATTTTTCGGTTGATTCGCACCACCTGATCATCCCAATCCTAGCCAGACTCGAATTCGATTGCTCAAACGTTTTGGGTGGCCCCGTGTTTGCAGGGCTGTTGGGGGGAGGAGCCATTTTGGAAATTTCAAGAAAAGTATGACATGGCTCGGCTCTTATTCTTTTTCGTGGAGAATCTTGGAAATCTGGGAATTGCTCGGAAGGAGACAGCTAAAGCAATGTGCTGTATTGTCTCTGGTTAGAGATGATCTTCTCTTTCATTTCATTTTCCAGCGAAAGCTTTTGTTTTGATGCCACAGTGAAATAGTGTCCACTCACAGAATCCATGGGGAAGGAAAAACGGGAGACGTGGACACATTCTCTGCCATCGCTTACCATATCCAAATCTCCTCCATGAATCCTCCTCCTCCTCAAGCTGTTCCATTAAGTCGTTAAACGCATCAAAAACTGAAAAAATCAGAAGAGGAGAGAAAAAGAGAGAGTGAGAGGCTGAGCAGTCTCCCTCTTCATTTATTCAGAACAAAAAACGAAGCTTCAGAAGGGAAAGCAGCCATGGCTCAAGCGATGCTGGTGATGTCCAGTGTCTCCGGGCACTCGGTCGATGTGAAGAGAGACGGTCTGCTTCACTTTCAGATCCAGCGTCTGAGCCCCAGGTCTTCCTCATTTCCTAGTCTCCTTCGGTTCAACCCGCTGGCTGCTCCAGCCCCGCTCCATTCTCGTCGTCCGGTGTTGTCTCCGACTGTCGCTCTGTTCAAGTCGAAAACCAAGTCCCCTCCACCCAAGACCACCACGAAGGTAAGTGTCCAAATTGCGTGTACGTAATTCATGTATCAAGACCTGTTTCTGCTTCTCCGCAAAATCAGTTCCTAGATAAGGAAAATTTCGTGAAACCTAGTTAGAAGTTATAAATACTACAACTTGTTTGAATTGAGGATACTGAGGAACTGAGATTATAGCTCTCACTGATACAACACCACCGTCCCTGGACAAATGTTGGTTAGTATATGTATCACTGATCGAGTTTGTCGAATTATATTAAAATGCGGAGTGGTTTGCAGGTGTCAAAGCCCAAACAAAAGGTAGAGGATGGGATATTCGGAACATCCGGTGGCATCGGCTTCACCAAGGAGAACGAGCTCTTCGTCGGTCGGGTCGCCATGATTGGCTTTGCTGTGAGTGCTTCGTATAACATCTGCTTATCATATATGAATCTATCCACGTCTTTAGGCTAATGAAAGAGTGATCTTTCGTTTTGTAGGCATCCTTGCTGGGAGAGGCTATTACAGGGAAGGGAATCCTCGCGCAGCTGAACCTCGAGACCGGAATCCCGATCTACGAGGCCGAGCCTCTCCTCCTCTTCTTCATCCTCTTCACGCTGCTTGGAGCCATCGGTGCTCTGGGCGATCGGGGACAGTTCGTCGACGACCCTGCCACCGGCATTGAGGGGGCTGTGATCCCCCCAGGCAAGAGTTTCAGGTCTGCCATTGGTCTCAAGGAAGGAGGTAAATTCTATAAATCATGCCGTTCGTTATTTAATAATTGTTAATCTTCAGGGCAAACTTCCATCTCGAATGCAGATTCAGTTGACCACGCATGCGGGAGTCCCTATTTACCAATTCAAACGTTAACTGCTCTTGATTTTAGTTAGTCCCGCTTCGTTTTGACATACAGAGGACATGTAGACTGCTTCCAGATGATGAAAAACAGATAATCCGTTAACGTTCGGGTTTCAGGTCCCCTGTTCGGGTTCACCAAGGCAAATGAACTCTTCGTGGGAAGGTTGGCGCAGCTGGGGTTTGCTTTCTCCCTGATTGGAGAAATCATCACTGGCAAGGGAGCGCTTGCGCAGCTGAACATCGAGACAGGCGTTCCCATCAACGAGATTGAACCGCTCGTGCTCTTCAACGTCCTCTTCTTCTTTATTGCAGCTATTAATCCTGGGACAGGGAAATTCGTCACGGACGAGGATGAAGAGTAGAGACACTGGTGTAATTGGTCTCGCTGTTGTTACTGGAAAGCCCTTTGTATTGTGATCATCACACTAGTCATGTCACTCTTAGTTTAACTGAGCACTACTCGATAATCCGAACCCTTTCATTTCTTACTGATTATCGTGCCAAGTAGAAGAATACACAAGTAGTCCCGAGATAGCGAATCCTGCAGCTACCACAGCCAGATCGGTCGATTCTTCTTACTGGTCATTCCATGGCTGAACTGCTAGAACAATGAAGGTCCATATCCAGTTGGACATTAAGAAACCCTTAACAGTACCATCCCACTAACAAGCAGCCCCAGAACAGCAACAGAGCTCAGTTTGACAACCTTAAATATGTCAAGAGCTATGTAGGTTGACCACTTTCCAACGTTATTCTAAGCAGTACCGTGACTATTTCCCAGTGAAGGGAACCAATTGGCGAACGTTGCAAGAGATAGGAGTTTGGTCTCAGCCGAACAATTGTTTATGGGATCCGGGGAAACGATAAAGAGAAGCAAAGTGAGGATTATTGCTATAGAAATAGATGGAAGAGAGGGAGGAGAAGTCAGCGAAGAAGAAACATTCCACATGTTTCCATCAATATGTCTTCAATAATTACAAAGTTGGATCTTTTTATGGAATCGCCTAAACTAGCTCGAATTTTTTCTCGGGTTACAGCTCACCAGGCTCCCGTAAGTTTGCCAGCAACCCACTTCACCTTCACGAATCTGCCACAACTTAATCTGAAGTGCAGCCTTGGTGCTTCGTCTGTCTGTGACCTCTGAAAGTAGTTGAAGATTGAGGCCACTTTGAAACCACTGCAGTAGTAATGCCACGATTGACTATACCATTACAATGTGATTAGTATCGCAGTCAATAAGTAACAATAATCAGCATGAGCTTTACGGTGACGAGGAACTGGCCTAATCAGACCCTCAAGGAATTGCTAAGCTTGACAAAATGGTATATGCAGAGGTTACTGGGGTTCATGCCTTTTCCTAAAGCTGAAATTAATCAAAGGCAGATGAATTTGAGATGTGAAGTTAAAGAGGTTAACGATCTTCCAGTTCCACTATCTATCATTGGCCTCAGTTGACTGACATTTACTATTTCCGAAAATGTTAGACCTCTCGAGCAAGGAAATATCTTCAGGAGACAACGTCAGTGTGCCAGAGCTCAGGTAGTGCCGAGCAGTCCGTCCCCTGCATGAAAAGATTACAAAGCTATAATCTCCTCGGAGGATTCATGTTTGTGTTAAAACATTTTGAAAAAACAAAAAAAAAAGGGGGGGGGGGGGGGGGGGGGGGGGGGGGGGGTAAACACTACATTGAGGAACAGTTCAGGCTTGGCGCTAAAGAATGGAAAGGAAATGAAATTGCCGTATAAAATATTTTGTGTGGAGTCTGTTAGGTCACCTAGAACAGAGATAAATGTACGCATGAGAAATGCAGCCACAGGTGCTTCGGTTCAGTTTGGTGCGGTTTTTGGCTCAAACCCTAACCAAATCATATATATTTGGCTTTTCAAAACTTGAAAATCATGTCCATATCCACACCTTTTCTTTTAAAAGAAAAACCAAACCATAAAATTCGAATTTTCCTGTCTGTTTATCGAATAGCCGTAGCCGAATATTTTTAGGGCTGTATACTGTAAGGAACTTAATTCTCTTGCAGGCGGGGCCATATGATGAAAAAAACACACCCCAAGATGTTTTGCTTTCTTTGTTTAATTTTTATTTCTTGTTTTTGCGAGTCTTAACACCAGAATTAAAGATGGTCCGGGATCAGGCTCAATGGATAAAGGCTATTGAAACTGAAAACTTGTGGGATTGAAAATCTAATGCATGTGAATATATAATACAGCTCAGAGACTGCAACCAAACCATAATTTTGGGATTTGCGGATTTTTGGATTGGTTTCACTTTGTTTTTCCAGTAATTCAGATTTCTTTAAGCAAGCCTGCGCAACTGTTCTATATGGCCATTCTATTTAATTCTCTCCTTTCTCGTCAAACTTAACATTGCAATGATAGAGGGAACATAAGATATATCTTTGACATTGAAGATACATACCTCCGCCTCTTCATCATGTTGGTGCCTTGAGACAGACGAGAAGCTTCTATTCTTGAAATAATCCCTAATGTAGAGAGATACTCATGGAATGCATTGCCTCTCAAGGACAAGCACGTTCTCAGAGGAATCAGAGATTGAACCACATCAGAGAGGCATGACTTCGATTCCCTGAGACATGGAGTTAAGCAAGAGTAAGTTACAAGTTAATTATAAAATTTAGCTCAAGCAACTCCAATTAATAGAAAATTTTAGCTTCTTGAAAGATGAAAGAAATAACAGTGGGGTGTCAACATGCAAACTCAACCAAGATCCGGAAGTAATCATTAGTCGCACCAACATACGTTACCTTTCTATGATTATAATGAAATAACATGTGCTCACCTTCTTGAAGTATCCCGTGTGTTAGGAGAATTCAACCTCTGACCAATTCCACCATCCACCCCGAAAATAGACCCCCTCGTATCCCTGAGAATCATCTTAGCTAAGGCCATCTTGTCACTAGATAAAGACAATATCTCCGAGATTAAATCCATCCCTTTCTGGCTATCATCAAGATTCACATTCATATCAACAGCAGCAATATCTTTTGTATAAGAGCAGAAACCATGCTGGAAAATCGTAGATGTTATCTGCCATTGCTCATAACACCAACCAAAAAATTCTGGTTCCTCGGAAGCAAATGTCCTAGGATCCAAACAATCCTGCAAATTTTACCAAATCGCCTTATGCAAAATGTAGCTCATGAAAATGGGTATTGGAATTTGAAAAAAAAAAAAAGAAAAAAGAACAGAGAAATGGCACTTACATTCATGACTGCTCCACACTTGCAAAGCAGCAGATCAGATTCTGAAATTAGATTGCTCACTCCATGGGCTACTTGTATGATCCTCAAAGCATCCTTCTCTTCAGTTGAGGCATACCTTCTCAAATCTTTTCTACGAAGTGTCTTCCATGTTTCCTGCACCACATCAGGCACTGATCTTCTCCTAAAATTCATGCGGCTGCATTCATCCATCACATGGTGTCCTCTTTCAACAGCTTCTGCATACTCATATTGAGTTACTTCCTGGACTATGCAAGATTCTGCTGTCACATGATGGCTATTTCTTGATAGATCTGAGAGTTTACGCAATCTGGTCAAAGACTTGGCATGCTTCGGAGACAGATCGCAAGTCAGCCCATTACCACTGAAAATTTCTTCTGTCTCAAAAACTTGAGGAGAAGAAATTGTTCTGCATGACATTGTGTCTGCATCATTTTCAACAACTGTTTCAGGAACATATGTTGACTCGGGAACATATGTTGACTCAGGGACACATGATATGTCATCAAATGATGCTTTACATTGATTATCAATTTCAGATTTGGTTTGAACCACTGAACACGGGAATAAACAATATTCATTCTTTTCTCCAGTACCCTCACTTAGTTTGCTGGGTGACACGTTTAGGAAACTTTGGTGGTCCGAACTGAGATAGGGAATCCTGCTAACAGTCTCATCCTCAGAATCAGAAGACATCACAACATCTGGTTTCCTTCGACCTTTTCGACGGGTGAATGCAACAGGGGAGATGGGGGATCTGGACAAGTCACAAGGGATGTGTACTAGCTGAGTCGCAAGTTCCTGGTCATCATGAATGGAAAAATTCCTGCTTAGCATGGCCTCTTTCTTGGCCTCCAAATTTTTTTCTCTATGATCCACAGCGAAGGAAGAATCCAGCGCCTCACCGTCCAATCCCTCCTCCACTACAACTAAATTATAATTCTCCTCCATTGCAGACATTGCAATTTCCTTCTCGACTAGCCCAGATAATTCAGAAGGAAAATTCCAAGGCATCAACTTTGGCAGAATATTGTGGATAGAGTCAAGATCAAATAACTCAATATCGCCAATTCTAGGGACTTCATCTGGGATATAAAATGGTAAATAAGAATACTGATTCTTCCATAAAAGCCCATATGCAGGCTATTTACAACAGATAAAGCAGTCATACTGACCTTCGTGATATCTATTACCCTGACACCAAAACTGGAGATGCATAATGGTTTTCCGGATATCTCCCTTAAAACATTCAACAAATCTCTCAATTAATTGAGGGCGGACGAGGAGACACTCAGCAGCACAGACCTGAAATGCACAAGAAATCCACCAAGCCAAGTCCGTGCACTTTTTCAGTAGTCTTTTATATATATGAACTTACCAAAGGAAGAAAGAACATAAATTTTTTCAAAGAATATATTGAAGGATGTACCATATATACATGGTGAACCAGCTCCTCGAGCGATGGCATTGCAAAACTCATCTCTAGTCTATCTAAGCTATCAGGGAGGGCTATGCTGCTGTCTAAGGTAAAGCAAGACACTTGTGAGCCAACATAAAGAGACAGATAAATAAAATCTAAAAGTGATGAGAGCAACACTTACTATTTGTGGTCAGAACCAAAGGACCCTTTGCTGTGTCAGCAATCTGTTCTATAGCAGCAATAAAACCACGATCTTCAAGAAAAGTTATATCAACATCCTCAAAAAGAATTAAAGGTTTGACTTTTCGTCTCTCAAACGGGGATCCATTCTCCTTGAATGCAAATTTCTCAGCTCCAGTGGCA
Source organism: Lagerstroemia speciosa (assembly GCA_037672795.1). Taxonomy (NCBI): domain Eukaryota; kingdom Viridiplantae; phylum Streptophyta; class Magnoliopsida; order Myrtales; family Lythraceae; genus Lagerstroemia; species Lagerstroemia speciosa. The sequence continues at coordinate 9,559,463 of CM075289.1, read as the reverse complement.
TGATGTGGAGTATCCTCATCTGATATTTGTATTAGTTCTGTTGCCTCATTACCAACAGCATGCTCTTCTTTACCATTGGGTAGTGCTGAATTACTCTCAGGCTCATTCTGAGGATTCAGATAATTTCCAGGCGACCTGTATCAATATGCCTTACTTATTGATCAGACCATAGTCAATTATCTTATCGCTTGCTAAGGCAGTGGTCAAGACTGACAATTAGCAACACTGACAATGACACAGTCAAAGAAATAACATAATTGTCAGTGGTCAAGCTGGAATCAGTGTCTCATCAATTGTCTTATCGCTTGCTAAGGCAGTGGTCAAGACTGACAATTAGCAACACTGACAATGACATAGTCAAAGAAATAACATAATTTCTCCTTTAAAACTTGTGAAACAATTAGAGCGGTTCATGTGAGCTCAGAACACAAAAGGAGAGAAGTCACATCAGGAAGAATAGAGACTCATCATCAAGAAGCTAACGTGGTATATGATAACTGCTTAATTGTCAAACACCAGTGAAGCCTCTGAACTTGATTGCTACAGATATTCTGATATCATAGAAATCATAAAGCTCATTAAAAACGATCATGTTATACAAAACAGACATCAATAGCATTTCTGCAAGATGATGAGCTTATATCATTTATTGTCAGTTGCCTGCCAAACAACACTTTGCACACTTCCTCCAGGATTTGTTTCCACTTTTAGCCACGTTTTTCTTTTTGCAGTTCTCTCATTTATAGCATGATTTCTACAGACTATTCAGGCAAATATGACCTTCACTTATCTTGAATATCTTAAAATGAACATTTCATTAAATAATATATCACACAAGAGAAGCAAACATACCAAGACAAATTATAGAGTATTATCACAATAGAAGGAAGCTATAAATATGAAAATGTTGTTGAAAGCTCTTTAACAGACCATTTCAACCACTGGGATTTCAACGCTTCTCCAAATCTTTGCTTCACCAGGGCACCATTGCGACACTCTGATGCATTGACCTGGTACAATCACAAAATGCATGCATTCAGATACCTGTCAAAAACCTACTAATCTAAGTAATATAAAAAGGGCCTGCTACTAAAAATAGTTAGCAGCATGACAATCATCATTCAAAGGAAGATTAATTATATATGAAGGAAAAAAAAAACTAAAAAGCATCTCATCTGTAAAACCAAATTGAAGGCTTAGAAAAAGAATTATTTAATATCTTTATGCCCAGGCAAGATGACTTAAGAGGATGAACGATGCCAAAAGGGGGGAAAAAAAACAATAGGCAGCTACAAATATGCGTATTTTACCATTTCCAAATATGCATATGAAGTTAAAATGTAGAGTTCTTAGTACATATAAGCCTTTAGATAAGATGTGTCTAACATCTTTTTTCATTGCTCTGCTTGAAGAAATCATCAGCTAGAGCAACATGCAAAATGAAAGCATTCCTAGATGTCAGGATTGAAGGAGAGGCATGATGGACCATAAAAAATTGTTTTAAACTGTGTTTTTTAGAAAAGACAGCCTATAGTTTTACGTCCTGGCAATGACTATTTCTTTTCTGTACAAGTTTGAAATTCCATTATCTTGTGACAGATACTAATTATTCATGGCCACACATGCGATACCAAGAACAGGTAACAGGAACTATGTGTCTCTTAATTCCAGTTCATGTGTAAGGAACAAGCATATTCACACTAACGTCCATATAATTTGAAGTCTCTTGCCAACATGGTGCACTGATCTTAGTTTTCAATCCTAGATGTTCTACTCCAAGTTTCATTAAATTGTTGGCAAAAAAAATAAAAGAAAAGAATGCTGTTAAGGAAATTATAAGTAGAAGCACCTCTATAACATCAAAACCTTGTTCTTCAGCACAGGCATAGATTGCTGCAGACTTCCCACACTGCAAAAGAAGAGAAAACACTTCATGCACAAGTATAGGCTCAATGAACAAGCACCAAATAGTGTTGGAAGGAATGCAATCGCACATTATGCATCAGCAGAAAATAGAGAAATAAAAGATCAAAAGTCGCTTAATGGAGTCAACGGTCTCATAGCATAAAGAAATTGGTACTAGCTAAAACCACATTAACCAAACAGAGGCACGAGTATATAAGAAGTTGGATCAACTTCTAGTACAGACTCAAGAACATCAGAGTACTCAAAACATTAGTAAAGAACTAGAAGAGGGAAATGCACTTGCACCTACCCCAACAGGGCCAATAATCAAGAGAACATTTTTTAGTCCTGCCCCCTCCCCTGTGAATTCTGAATCAGAATCATGCAAGTGATAGCTATTACTGTTCTCCAAGGAGCTTGACTCATCCAATCCATTTAAATATTTGCTGTTCTGATAATGTCTTTCACACCATAGATGTAACCACTCATTCAGAAATTTTACAGCCTCATCATTACCACAAATCTGCAAAAGGAAGAAAGAAACAGTGACAACTTTAAAGAAGATTGTGACACAAAATGATCGAGAAATAAACAGCACAAAAAATTAACCTCCATTGCCCTCTTAGGCTGGAACTTATCCGTCCACAACATTTCTGCAGGTTTGTTGCCACGATCGATATAATAAGATATCATCCTGCAGGTTAAGTAACCCAAAAAAAAACTAAGGGAGTTCATACATGAACACTACAAAACTAGCTTAATGGCCTCCGCAATGTGCAGCCATACTTTTCAATTCTATAAGCAATATTTTGAGAAAAATTTTATTGATTTTGTAATTCTGATCTTATATGTCATAATGCTTTCTCAACATATTAACTTTCATTACTATGATTTGTAATTTAATTGCAAGTTTTTTTCTTGAAAAATTATGTTGGGCCATATTACATATGAACAAAGTGTGATACCTTATACTTTAATCCCTTCAAAAATATGGGTTAATTTATACAATTTTTGCTCAAAATATATAGAGTAAAATCATAAGCAATAGTTTCTCAATCCCTGAAATTTTAATTTTCTTAATTTATTTTATTTTGGATCAGTGACCCAAAAGCACAAATTTTAAGCATCTTATTGATTTTGGAAATAATTTTTTTCCTGCTATATGAAAAATCAGAAACTGGAATTTATATCAATTTTTGCATTCATTAATTTTTCCATCCACATTTTGTATGGCAAAGGGAGACTAACATGATACCTTAATTTAAAAAAATTGACAATTTGGCACATACTATTCCCTGATTGGTTAAAAAGGTAAAACAAAAAATTGAGTGGATAAAGAGAATCAGAGAGGTAGTGTCTGGATGGGCAGTAGCTAGCCCAGTAATTGAAAGCCCTGGATTTTTAGAGAGTTTTTGATTTGGGGCCTCACTGCTGTGACCCCAACCACCACCCCCTCGGCAAGTTCATCAGAAACCACAAAAGTACGTGGTTTCTTCACATTTTCATCCTAAATTTAAAGATGAAATATGTAAGCAGACAGTTTCATTTTAATGTCTCCGCATTCTCCTAACTAATGATGGTTATCCTGCGACCCTCTCTTTAAGTATCTCCCATCAAGTAACGATAAAGGTTCTAATATCCATTATCTTTCATTATCCAATCTCTACAGTTCCTTGGGAAAATATCATACTCACCTCTATTTTACAGATATAATCAAACACCAAAACCCCATCTCATCCAAACACTAATCAGTACCTGAGAATCCAGTCATACCAAGTTGTCCTTTACACCCTCTTGATGCAGCCCATCATTGACAGTCTTGGGGGCAAGACTACCTATGCCTTAGATCAAGCAATCTATGTCACACCCCATATCAGTACACTTTGACATTTTTATCCTTCAGCACATCTGATATGACAAGCTAGATCGCGGACATTATTCTTTACCCCTAATCTGGATTCTAGTCTTCACTGATGGAAAGAAGCCAAGAACCCATGCTGGAACTGCAGTCGATTTCCTCAGAGATGGCATAAGATCATACAAGTTTTCTATAATCTAGTCTAAAATTGGGATGTATATGCATAGATATAATTCTTAAATTGCAGATTCTACGAGGCTGTAGAGCCTGATCCTTTCTTTTTCCCCTTCTTCTTTTTGAGTGCATCAGTACACGTTTCTTTGTCCATGTCTAGTTAGATACTTTAATAGAAAGCCGTACAGTAAGAGAAAAATGGATAGAGTTTTTTTGAACTTAAATAATGTGTTGGCAAATAAATCTATTGTTGAAAAAAGTGATGATAAAGTCTGGCTCTAGAATCTGTTATGGTTCAATACCCAGGTCGTATTGATGCATTGGATGATATATCATAATTTCATAAAAGTATATACAACAACTAATTATACACCTAAAAAGCAGATATGTGAATGAAAAATTCTAAAACATATAAGCCTGACCTCTCCTGAAGACACTTGTACTGCTGCTTGATATTCAACTTTCTCAAGTTTTCAGCATGTATAGATATGAACCTAACTCTATCAGCTCCCTGATGCTGCAAAAAATCAAGTCAATAGAGATGTCACTGGCATGCAAAAATAGAAAGATATACTGTTGAAACTGCAATAAAGAATAGGAACTGGAGCACAATCGACAGCTTCATGTATGACGCATATGTACCAGTTCAGAGTTCTTCAAGACAGAATAGCATGATACATGCTTATCAGCCTTTGCAGCCAAATCAGTTGAAGATGTCTCGTGCAGACATGTTCCTTGATTAGTGCTATGACAAGATGACTTATCGTTCTCAATAAATGACTCATTACAGGAATGTGCAGCAAACGGCAGCTTGTTGAATGTCAATGAACTGACGTTGCCCTCAAAAACAGAAACTGTTCTTTCTAAATCATAAGCACCACTGATGAGGTCATCCTCACAAAAAGCCCATCTTCTCCAATCAAGGGGCAGCCTCTCATCATCCTGTGCAGGGTTCCATAGTCAGTGACTCAGCTCCAGCTACTTTTTTAAATGCTTGAGATTAATAATAAGCATATCTACAAAGACTGAGAAAACCATACCGTTGATTTCTCGAAAACATGGATAGGGCCAAGAGTATTGCCTTCATTCTTTCCTCCAATCGAGCAGATACCTCCTTCGACTTCCGGAACTTCCTCACTCTTACTTGCTAATTTCCAAGATGAAAAGAATGGATGAATTTGTCTGCCGGCAAACATGCGTGAGTTTTCCTGATAAAAATGACCACAATTACATGTCAGAAGCTCTACAAATCGATCATAATTAAACAGAAAAAAGAAAAGGGGTAAAACAGACAGTGGAGAAATCCCAAGTTTGCAACTTTATCTTTCTCTAAAACCACAAACTAAAGCAAGTCTACTAAATATTTACAGGCTTGTAACGTCTTAGGACTGTCTTGGTAATCAAGATGTGCGCTACCTCAGCTGTCAATTTTGCCTCTAAACGCAGATTAGGAATTGGCGGCGACCGGTCCCCAACATTGATTGGACTCATCAATTTCCTTGCACTCTTTGATGGTGTCCGATTTACTGACAGCTTCTCCTTCTGTAAAAAAATGGAACAGCTTATGTCCTCTACTGCTCATCACATAATGTTCATAGACAATTAAATGCATTTGGAACTTCACTTGAACCGGCATTTAAGGAATGAAGACTACAGTAGGAAGGCTGGTCATAGATTGAGGGGCCAAATCTATCTCAATCAAATTCTTGGGACTGACGGACATAATGAGCAGAAGAATCTACATGATTGAGCCATGCAAGTAACTATCGCCCCTTAAATTCCCCACTTTCAAATAGATAAATAGAGAGAAGAAGGAAGGAAGGAAGTAAAACAATTCCCTTCATGACGTAAGTAAAGTCATGCAATTTCCCAATTCTTCGGCGAGCGAGAAGTACTGAGTTCATATGCCACACAAGCAATCAAATTGAACCAATGCAACGCAAAATTTAAATGCCCATAGACCAGTAAATTGTTCCAAACTTCCAGAAAGTTCAACCAGACAGTGACTCAGCAAAAGAAGCAGCTTACCTTCCCAGAAGAATTCTTCTGGGGTGTCGCACCTCTGCCCTTACGCTTCCGCTTTCCTTTTTGGCTGCCACAAGCCTCCGCGTCCTCGTCACCAGCCTCATCCTCACTGCAATTGTTGTCCTTCTGGTCCTCAGTGGGTTCGGTCACTTGAGGATTGTACGGGAACAGCGTTGACTGTACCAGCCTGCGGCGGACGCTCCTGCGCCCTAAGGAGCGGGGCGCAGCCGCCGGTGGTAACGGGGACTCCGTCGAGACGGGATCATCCATCGCATATAGGTATTGGATTTGTGGAATTAGGGATTTTGGGCACTCTGATCTACAGCAGCAAAGAGTGGAGACGGCAACAAAAAAAGTTGGGATTTTTCCCGCCTTATTATCAGGGGGATTTCCCTTTATCCCTTTTCCCTTTTTTTTTCCCTCTCTCTCTTCCTTCTTCCGCTTAATTTCAGAGGGAAAAAAACTACTGTAGTAATTAATTAATTGCTTCGCCGGTCGGTCGTTCACGTTCCCGCCATTTTTTATCTCGCGCGCTTTGTTTAATTGCAGTAGCTTTGGCCATGTCCAACCTGAATCGATCAAATCAAATTACGCTTTTAGGTATTAAACAAATAGTGATACAGGAATAAATATTCAAGGGCAGAATCGTCTTTCTACCTTCTATTATCCTTCGAATGTTATCGTACGTGATACCGTCGCCGATAACAACCACACTCATGATTGACTCATCGTCACTTTATAAACAATCATCTATATATGATGTACGAATTCCAGACGATCTGACACTCCACTCCCTAGCTAGATCTTTTCATCTCGCTATTGATTTAAGTATTAGAGATTAAATCAAGCCATTACCCCAAAGTTACTTTCCTGCGTGTTTCAAGTTTATCTTGTGAGCCGGATCACTGAGTGGCTCGGGAGCCCCGAGTTTCTTTTGCATCTCCATCGAAAACGGGGATTTTAAGGTTAATAGGAAATCATCCAGCATAGATGAGGCCGGAGTAGCCCAGACCCAGTCATCCTCGAAACTCGAAGGGACTGAAAAGTAGATTTACTAAAGACATTTCCTTTCTTCCTGAAAGACCATACACTGATGATGAATGGCAGTCCGTGTTGGAAAGTTTGCTACATGAATGGCTCTTGAGCAAAGTTTCCAACTTCCCCCACGGATAAATAGTAGCTGGGTTCAGCCATGAAAGTGTCGAAAGGTATTAAGTAAAACTACAACACCAGAACTACCACTAAAGACTTCCGTATGGCCAGCAGATCTTCCTTAAGCTAAAATTTCACGGGGCTTCAATATTGATGCGGGCATGATTAAGATTATGCAGAACTAAGCCAAAAGGCATAAAGCAGCGGTCATCATCAGTCGCCGAAGCAACGATGTGATCATGTTAAATAAGGGAATGAAATTGTATTATATCCATAACACTTAAAAGAGTCACTGGCAAATGATTATTTACGATTATATGCATCAACAAGAAAGCAATGGCTGACAACAAGAACATACATTAACATGCATTGGATCGACTGTACACTTGATACTTCAGAGGGCTTTCAGGATCAATTTGCCAGTTGTGTGGGCCCCAACAGCGGCGAGCCTCAGGACAGCTCGGCTTCTGTAGATCCTGAAAAAAGGTCCAAGGGAATTCAGCGCTAATGCTTTTCCCAACTATGAAAAGGTTCCCTGACAGCTTCATTCTACCAAATTTGATGTCACACACATTTATTCTCTAGTGGCTAAGTCTTATTATGTATGTTAACCTAACAACATCATGAGTAACTGCTCGTTCAAGAAGGAAGATTTGGGGGCAGAGAGAACTGCTTCTTAAGTACAGAAGATAGGCAAAAATGTGAAATGAAAAGGCAAATAGAGCAGAAGGCACACTTGGCCCCTGCACGGGAGAGAAGGATGGAGAGGGAGAGAGAGATACCCTGCAAGAGCAAGTCCCCATGTGGACAAGGTATAGAACGTCTTCCCAGCATGCCAAATACTCATCATTTTCTCCACCTTGCCAACACCACTTCCACCTAATGCCTTAGCCAGAGCTGCAATTATGCGATTCTTGATCAGAATCAAACATGAATTCCACTTGATCTTAAAGAAAGTATTTGGGAAACAGGTTAACAGTCAATGAGCTTGCAAGACATCCAAATCAAATAGAATACTCAACTGACTCCAAGGGAAGTATTTCTTAGTAAGCATTGAGACGTTGAATTATACCAAAAGTTGTAGCATTTAGAATATTACAGGGAGTGTGACATGGCTCTAAATCATTACTATGAAACATCTTGGACCATTTGATATCAGTCATGTTATCCACATCTGAACTTCTGAAGCATGTGAAGAAAGTTCAGATGAATTATCAAAAAGAAAAGGGAAAAAAAAAGAGAGAGAAAGCAGTACAAGAGGAGACTTACTCTTCTGCAGCTCTTGAGGAGACAATCTCTGCAATACAAAATCAAAAGTCACGAGAGTCAAGACATATGAAATTAAAGACAATAATCAAAAGTATTGCTGACAATAAGTACCTGAACTTTTGGGTTTGATATGATGCACCTAGCCATAAAATTGGCAACTCCATCCACCACATGTTCTTCGCTAATGATCACATAATTCTCGTTGTCAATTCCACTCCATTCTTCAAAATTACTGGGGACCATATCATCTGTGACCCAGACCCACCAACTAGGTTCTTCTTGATCAACATTAATTAGAATTTCCGCTGACCGAAAATCAGCTCCTAATCAATATACATGGATAAGCTTGATCAAGAACTATCCTTCAAACCATAATAAGTATAAACATAAATGAAAAGGCAAAAACAACGAGATGACATGTCACACCAGTGGCCTCTCTGAAGGGAAATTGATTGTTGATTCCATTAACTGATGCCTGCTGCATGTCTTCAATCTGGTTCATGAAGTTTTTGGATTCAATGGTCGCTATCAGCCGGGCGTACAGCTGCAATTGCACAGATAACCCATCAGTCATTTCAACATTAAAGAGATATAAACTCAGAGGAACAACTATTTAAAGAGAGACAAGCAAGTTATATAAAATCTAGCAGTTCAATCTGTAGCAATGTCCTTTAACAGATGGACAGAGCAAAAATGCTCCCCAGCCTAAGTCTCTTAATAAAAATTGATATTTGTGACTAAGTTGTCCGCTCCACACATTAGAGACATACGAAGATTTCATCCAGACAAAAAAAGGGGGGGGTGGGGTGTTGTGGTGGTGGTGGGTTCTGGCTAATACCATAAAAATGGGAGCTTAGATGAAAAATTTCCAGCCCAGAACGTCCAACAGTTAATAGGCAAATAAATTTTCCCGACAGTTTAGATTCATAATTATATCTGAGACAAACAAAGTGCATTTTTTTTTCGATCCGTGACATGCAAAGTGTGGTAATTATTAATTCTACAGCAAGAAAGTTTCGTGCTTTTCAAGTTCAAGAGCATTCAGTTCACAGAGATTGCCCCGTGAAAGCACCAATAATGAGATATAATCAGAGCACTACCCATCACCCAAGACATTACTTTCCTCAGAGCATAGGGGTGTGAATGAGAAGACGTGTTTGGCAGAACAGACGAATGAACTTTAAAGTTTCACGCTCAAGCATTATAATCATATTAAAACGAAGATAGAATAATCACATAATACCCAATATCTACATATCGAATCATACTCACACAATAACCGTCAGAAATTGAACCCAAAGTATGTACCAACGGAGAATAAGGATTGAGCCAAGTACATCGGGAGGGCAATCGTTAACGAGTTGTGGAGATTCCGAGAGATTCTGGAGCAGCTTCAGATTTTGCTCCAGCAAGCACCTCAGGCGCCGATTCTCACTTCTAACGGATTCCAAATCATTCTCTTGGGTCACAGATTTCCTCACTTCCTGATTATTGCAGTGGTGGCTGTTATCGTGGTGGTGGTGGTGGCACTCGATGGCGGTCCACGCGACATCCGCCACCTCGAGCACCGTCTTGGCAACCTCGATCGCGCCATGACCCCCCATCAATTGATTGAATTATTCGCCAGTGATAAGCTCTCGCCTAGTGGTCCGTCGCAATAGATTCTAGGGTTCGTCGTTCTGAACGAAAGCTAGTCTGCTTGATCCCCGTCGTTGCGTGTTTGAAGATGCACAAGAGGTTCAGAAAATTCGGACAGATTGTATGTATGGGGAGAGAAGTTCAATTTCCATATAATGTTGGGGCAAAAATATATGAATGTACGTTCTATAAATTTTCAAAGAAACGCAATTGAGTCCCCAAACTTTGTCGGACAACAGGAACTAACTTACGCAAAAACTACAGGGAGTGCATTGCACGAGACACTAAAAGGATATCTGGGTGGCATTGTCGCAATTTAGGCAAAAATAATTACAAAGAAATTTGCATAATTGTTTGTCTGCATTCGCTTGGAGAAGGAGCACGTGCATAAAATACTAAACCACATAGCAAATTTGAGCAATTTCGTTATTAATCGTGAACAGCACTATTTAAATTTCTTATAAAATTCATGACAATGCTAATCATTTGCCTCCCATCAACTTTCAAGTCGTTGCATCTTTTCCCTGAACCCATGGCGATCCATTTACGTCATCGTGTGCCTTGTGCCCATCGTCGACCGACCTGGTGTCGGTGATCGGGAGCTCGTGCAAGGAGCCGGCTTTCTCATCGTGCAACGGGTCGGCTGAGCTCTTCTGGTCTCTGCTCTTGCCCCAGACAACCGTGTAGAGACCGAACACTATGAAGATTGCTCCGATGATGCTGGAAAAAAAAAAAAACGATCGCACAAAATATATATATTTCGTTAGAGAAATAATCATTTTATTTATCTTTTGTTATAATTTAATTATTTAAATAATAATAATAATAATAAAAGGAGTGAAGATTACCTTCCCAAGTGGACTTTCTCAGCGAGGACGAAAGAGCCCAGAGCGGCGGTGATGATCATGCAGAGTGGGCTGAAGGATGTCACGAAGACGGGCCCACGTTGCTTGATCACAAACCCTTGCAGGTAATATGCTATTCCCGAGCAAACCACTCCCTTTTTTTTAAATAATTATTAATTAATTAGAAATTAGTTTTATAATGAAAAATAGAATGGAGAGGGCAAAAAATAAGTCTGAGCACTGTCACTTACTGAATATACGACGGCGAGAAGGTCGGAGTCCCATCCGATTTGCCAGACGCTCATGTCCCGTTCAAAGACCAGCGTGACGACGGCGCCCTCCACCATTCCCGTCAGACATATTAACGCCGTCAGGGACAGCTCCGCTGGGTACTTTTTCAATGTAAAGGACTGCACGTACATACGAATGAGTCACATTAAAGTAAGCAAATTTCGAAAATGCTTGACTTTCATTTCAGATAACTTCAAACCCTTTGTGATAGATTTGAATATAATCTTTTGTATGTCCGGTGAAAGTTTAAAATCGGCTATCCCCTCATTCAAGGAAAAAAATCTAATTTGAAATCAGTTATGACGCGTAACATCAGAACGATGGTAACTTTTTGGTATGGTTTTTATTAGTAGGATGTATGTAATTTACCTGCAAAATGAAGAAGCCGGACCAGGCGCAGGCGCTGCCCAAGAGCATTAGGGTTCCGGTAACCCAGTGCTGATCGGCCGATCCTGAGGTGGCCGTGTCGTGGTGGTGGCTGATGCCCCTCGACCGTATGATATCCACGATCGGGCCTTTATACAGCGTCATCACCATCGCTCCTATCACAGTAACGGCTGTTCCGATTACCTTTGCCAAGCTATGTATCTTCTTCACGTTCACCTTTTCTAACCTGAACATTCGACATGTTCGTTGCAGTACTGAGTAAGGTGATGAATATCGACGTGCATGATTAGAAGAAGTAATGAGGTGGATTTAAATTTTTAATTAGCACGTGCCATTTGATATTACATAAAACGATTTATAATTAATTGTAAAGCAAAGCGTAGTTGTCGAGAATGATTCCTAGGAGAATTTTACTCCTTGGTATCGGATTCAAATAGCTAACAAGCACTGCAAATTGAGAAGAATATTTGCTTTTAATTTTTAATTCTCGCGCAAGTGCCTTTAAACAAGATTTCAGTTTCGAGTATCGAGAAAATTCGTAATCATGAGAAATTTATCCGTTGTGAGCTTATTTATCTCGAACTTAAATTAGTTTTGACTAAATTTTTACGTATTAGATGGTACAGAAAAATACATATCCAAGTGGCAGAATGGAAAATAACCATTTTCACCAAAAATGTTCTTTTTTTTAGGTACGGGGAGTAAATATTTAATGCGTAATACATAATAAGTTCGTTATACAAGTTATCATTCAGATATTGGCACGTGTAAAGGGTAATTAACCTGAAGATGATGGCCATGATGAAGGTGACAGCAGGGAGGACATTAATAGTTGCAGACGTGAATGTCGCAGACGTGTACTTCATTCCCACATAGTATAAATTCTGATCCAGCACCGGTCTGAAAATGAAAGTTCTTAATTCAATATTTATTTAATAAAAAAAGGGGAATTCAAAAAATAATTAAGGATAAATTAAATTAATCTTGTATCAAGAAAACTTATTATAGCACGCACTCAAGGAAACCGAGCATCATTATCCTCAGAAAGATCGGGAGCGTCATCTTTGGCCTTATTTTCCTGCGAAATCCATCGGCATAAAACAACAATAAAAAACTCAGTTAATTCTCGATCCGAAGAGCTGAACCCATGTTGATTATGGAGAGCGAGAGACCATTCGAGAACGAGGGCAAATGGTGCGATCACGAGGGTGGCGACTGCATGTCGGTAGACCGCCAGCACGAAGTGATTCATCCCATGCTTCAGGGAGACCATGGTGATTATGTACATCCCGGCGTACCCGAATTGCAGGGACACCATTGCCAAGTAAGGCTTCACATTCTTGAGCACCGAGGACGGCTTCTCACCCATCGCCATTGAGCTCTATAGTCCTATCAGCTCCTACACCTCAACGTTGGCGAGGAGGAAGACATGGGAATGGCCCCTCTTATAGACACAGAAAGCACAAACACTAGGAGTTGGAGAGACCCCATTTGGGCGCAATTCCATGCAAATCCAAGGAAGCCCACTCACTCTCTCTCATTTCACTATCACCGCTTTCCATTATCCAAAAAACGAGTCACACCTGTCGCAGTTATATTACGTGATATGTGCAATGAAATCGATAACAGTTTGATACAAGTGACTACAGATATGTGACAAAAAAACATTGTCTGTATGATGAGATTCTCGATAAGTTTTTACGGTGATACGATATCGTGGAAAACATGATTTACGAATATGATCTATTGTTGTTGAGAATCCTTCCCCCCATTAACGCGGGAAACCATATTCTCTTCACAGAGCACCTGGAATCTTCTTCTTTTTCTCCTGATAATACATATATGGAATCAACAGGGACAGGAGTATTCGTGCGGATCTCTGTGAGTGAATCTTCCTCTTTGTTTGGATATATATGTGTAGTTTTTTTTTTTGGAGGTAGAGACTTCGTGGGGTGATTCGATTCATTGACCAGCCAATGAGATTGTTGGTTAGTGCTTAGAGATGAGGCATGCAAATTGCAATGTGATGTCGTGGAGAAAAGAAAAGAAGAAGGAAAAAAAAAAAAGAAGCAAGCAAAAAATTGCAGAATTGATGCAATTAATATTATTCTCAATTTTAAATTTAAAAAATTTTAATTTAATTTTATAAATGAGACTTTCAGAGTTTTTTTACTTTTACCTTCTTCCTAGTAACTGCCACGTTATCATAATTTTTTTTATAATAATCAGGAAAAAAAAAAGACAAGATTAGTTAACTACTTTGTGGATGTAAAAGCTTTATAAATTAAATTGAATACTCCCTTGTCACTCATAATATGGAATCTGCATGTGATTCCCTTACAGGTGAAAATTACAGTATTCAAACAGTTATTTTTCCTTTTTTCAGAATTATTCTTGTCACAGTAGACCTTTTACTGGCTACAAACGAAACTCGTAATCTATAAGGGAAAAATGAAAATAAATAGGATATCAAGAAATTTATTAAAAATAATCGAATTTACGACCTCTTAATTATAGACCAAGAGCAATACCGCCATACCGAACTTCCATCCTCTTTTCAGGAACTTGAAGGGTGTTTATGTATGTAGATCTAGTCACGAAAAGAATGGATAACGCAGGGATTAATTAGTGGGTGATGAAGTGTAAAAAGTATAGATTGAGTGTAAAAAGATGATTTATTCTCAGCCAATCACAGAGGAGCCTCGGAATGCACTCCAAATTAATTATCTGCGACAGAATCTAATTTATCTAGGGGAATTATTATAATTTCCAAAAGAGGAAAAAACATTGTCCCATGTTAATTTTATGCACAGTTCGACGGGAAGATAGGGCAAAATGTATTTTTAAAAAAGAGATTTAACACAGTAATATGATCATTCTCGGCTGGATATTAAATATCTAAATATTCGAAAGTGTAGATTTTCCGGCTGTTCGTTTTTCCATTTAAAGACGAAGCTCTCTCTCTTTCTTTTTTCTTTTTTTACCCTTTTTGACTTTCATATGGAGTTGCCCAACTGAGGAGACACGTAACTAGGAGTTTCAAATTTGGATATCACTCATATATTATAATGCGGACTGATCTGCACCGAAAGGGAAATGAGTCGATTCTCAAATTTGATCTGTTCGCGAATTTTTCATTTTTTGTGGGGGAGGAAATGGGTATGGCAGGGACACATAAACCACGAATCGATGTCTGGTGCTTTCAGGCTGGGATTCCAATTACTGTGTAGCTAAACGCAGAATAATTCGAGAGAGAAAGAGACAGATTATGCTACACTCCTAAAATAATGTAAGTGGATTAATATTCTTTAAAATATAACGATTTTCATAAAGAATTTTAGGTGAATAATTAGAGTTGGCTTGGTGGACAAATCGAGTGGATGGGAAACCCTAGAAATTAAGATGTGTTAGGGATAAGAGCAACGATCGACACATGATAAGCAAATTAAGCATGCCCAAATATATTTACGGGCTTTAATCTTTGTTGAACAATGAAGAATACTCCATACAAATTGGTATTCAGAAATATAGAGGTTTCAATTAATGGATTTAAATCGAATCGGTTCACAAATGATATGACCCTTCAAATCGTCAATTTTCTCCGCCCACAGTATGTGAATTCTGAATCTTATCTAAGAAAAATAGCTGTTGAATTATTTCAACCCATTTATATAGTAAGCGATGATGTCAGGTAAAAACAAAAAGACTCAGAAAAAGGGACTCGGTACAGTACAGTTATACTGTTCTCGATCTAATATCAAGGGGTTTTGAGTTCGATTTTCATTAGTAAGATTTCCTCTTCCTTCTAGTTAGTTCAACATGCCGCCTTCACAAAATGAAAAATAAAAATAAAAACTTGAACCAGCAGGAGGCTTGCTGTACCTTATCAGCTCATATCTTTAGGGTTTCATTCCATTTGCACCTGATATATTCAAACCAAAAATTTAAAGTAACGAGTGATAATATTCAACCATTTATATTGCTTAAATTTTGTTTATTCCTTTTTTTATATATAAAATTCTATGTGAAAAATAACAAAGCATCATTTTCTCTCCGGCAATGCATGCACCGAGGTCAAATCAAGGGTTGACATCTGGAGATACTGCTCGTGAGTTCCGCATGAAAGAATCCGAATTGTTCCCATATTCATATAGAATCAGAACCATATCTTTATGCCCTCTGTGCATGTTAAGTGCAAGATCTCACTGTTGATGCAGGGTTACCTCGTCCTCGCTCGAATAAAGATGCCACCCACACAATTCGATACCAGACATCAGCCTCATCCTCGAGCGATCGGTGCAGGAGCTCGATCCAAGTAATCAATGCCCGTAATCAGATCGAGAAAGTGGTGTACACGCGGGGCAAACTGTTGACAAGAGAAACAAGACAGAAGCCAACATCGGACATTATTCTTGAAATCGACATATATGTGTGTTAGCTGGAGACCTAAACTTTGCAATATTTTGAGGATGAGAATAAAACAACAGAACGGAAAAAGAAAAACAGAATTTAACGTAGTTGGTATCCGTCATCGATCTAACATCAAGAAAATTCAGTCGTTTTATGCTCTGAAGTCACTGTAAATTCTTCAAGAAGTGCCTTCTCTCAGTTTTATTCGTCTTACGCTCGGAAGACCTGCAAAAAGAGATGATGCTGCTTAAATGAGAATAATATTCAAGGCTGAATAATTGGTGTAGCAGGTCGGCCTCCTCGAGAACATCCCAATGTTACAATAGTGATGATCCAGACACTATTCGTGACGTAATGTTCAGCCGAAAAAAAAAAAAGAAAAAAAAAAAAGAAGGGCCAGCATAGGTATACCAATATCATGAGATTGATCAATCACTCGCAAAAGGCAAAAGGTGCCAGACATTGCACATAAAATAGGCATGCAGCCAGCCCCAGCCACGGTTCAGGAACCGGGCAGTTCGGGTTCGGAACAGCCGGTTCCAGTTCCGTGGCCCCTTGGAACCAGCCCTGAACCTTCCTTTGGACGGTTCAGGGGCGGTTCAGAATCGGACGGTTCCGGTTCCGATCCGCAGTTCCATCAGGTTCCGAACCGGCGGTCCGAAACCGGCAGTTCGGACCCCTGCCAGTTGGGGGTTAGGCAAAATTTTTTTTTTATTTCTCTACTGTTCCGGTTTGGAACCGACGGTTCCTGACCGGTTCAAGTTTCGGTTCGGAACCAGCGGTTCCAGTTTCTAAGGCAGCTGGAACCGGCCATGAACCTTAGCCCTCATGGTTCGAGGGCGGTCCGGGGCGGTTCCGGTTTTGGCCGGTTCCTGGCCCAAACCGGCCCATGGCCAGCACTACATGCAGCTCACTGCCGAGCAACACTCATGTACTTTTTAGTCAACGTTGGCCACAATAAATGGGAAATAAAATTACAAAAAGTTTGCTCAGAAAAAGCAAGTAAACCAAACCCATAAAAATGTTGCGATTCAGCACTTCTTTTTTCCTGTTCAAAAGAGGCTTTATGGTCACGATAGGACACGGGATCATGTTCAAAATCGTGCACTCTTCTCTCTTTGGAACGATTGAGAACGCCACGGTTGACATGAATCAGCCATTGATAGAGCCCAAAGGTTCAAATTTTAAAACTAATTCCAACTCAATCGAGTGTCGAGCTCGCCCTTGGTCGTACTCCACAGACTCGAGCTCGATTTTGGTTCGACTCGGCTTCCTGTTATGGCCACGGAGGATGCCGTTCTGAGCCAATAGATCGGCATGGCAGCAGGCACTACACCGTTCCGTGTAGGCTCAAGTTAGGCCACCGACCTGGAGCATGTCTCGAATTAATCATCGAACCCACGATGATGACTCGTTAAGATAGGCCCAAATTCAGAAGGCCTCAACCATGCTCGGCCACATCGGTCCATGTTCTAAACGGGCTGGTCTCCACTTAGTACTCCGAAAATCAAATATCCGTCCCCGATTGATTCAGATTCGAATTGGATTATCGCATTAACTGATTGAGTCCAACTACTTTAACAAAGGGTTATTAAAATGGTCGAAGGATTTACGAGCTTACGCACATGAAAAATGGTCGAAGGAGTAGATAGTAAAAACGTGACGAGGGTCGTAGTAGTTGGATATCATATCTTTGTTTTCAAGATAAAGATATTGGGAGTTCTATGCGTTTGTCGATTCTCACAAGTGAGTCCTAAATATTTCAAAGTGTTAAATTAAGTCTTATATTTTATTCGCACTACAGCACCGAGTCCTTTCCGTTACGTACCGTTACTTTAACCTAGCGTGACACTGATACATATCAGTTTAAAGTAACGGTAAATGATAGAAAGGACTCGACATTGTAACGCGGACAACATATAACTCAATTTAACACTTAAAAAAAATTTAGAACTCACTGGAAATGGTAGATAAATATACAGGACTTGCGGTGTCATTTTCTTTTCTGTTTTCCCTATCGGGGCGGTCCTTTTCATAACCTATGTATGTCGAATAATTGCCAAAACCAACCATTACGGGACTGCCATGTTCATTGCACCAACTAATTCACTTCCATCTTTGTTGACTTTGATGGATCCTGAGTGAGGTTTAGTTGAGAAGATGGGATCCCAAAGTCGTCCCACCATCGTTGAATTGAATTGTCGAAATATTTCTTAGGATCTGTACTGCCATTGGACCGTTCAATAACTGAGTGAAACGAATATGAGCCGTTGATTTTTTTTTTCCGTTTAATCTATGTTATTAATATAAAAGAAAAATGTTATTAATTTAATTTCCCTCACTGGGTCCATGGCTATTTAAGAACCCTAACAACACTTTGAAAATTGGAAACTGCAAATTTTAAACGTTAGAGAGATAGTCAATCTGAGTGGCATCCAAACCATCAATTTAGCTCTGTATCCGTAAACGACGTTATAACACCTAGACTAAATTGACTGACGGAAGTGAATAGTGAGGATCAAATTGATGGTTTTCAAATTTTGAGAATGAATTTAATAGTTTACTCATATATATATAGTATCCATCTACTCATAACAACCACTAAAAATCGTATATTTTACAATAGAAAGAGTTTTATAACCTGAATTAAATTTGATCCTGTAAACAGAAAAAATCATAATCGAAAGAGTTTCATGACCCGAATTAATCATAGCACATTAAACTTCTTGTTCTGCATATCAAGCAGTATACGTGAAAAATAATAATATCTGCTCGTGTAAAAGGATGTGTTGTTAATGGTTTAGAACGACTGTGTAGTCAATGACAGACAGCAAAGATTTCAAGGTTGACATACATGCCACAATCATATAATTAATTGTAGCCTCGAAATGTTCTATTTTAAGCTCGATCGTGGCCGGTAAGTATCGGTGCCCAATGGACAGTTAGACGACAACATAGCAGAAACGGTTAATCATTAAGTCAGTTCAGTGTGCCATCAACCGTGTTCGCTAATGGGTATGCATGATTGATCGAGCATCAAATTTATCGAAAGAAATCCGACATGATTGGTGCTCGAATTCAAGAACGAGAGCATGCCGGAGGGAGCAGCTAGCAAGCGGCTCCTAGGGTTTTGAGGGCCATGCAATAGTGACAACAAATGTTCCTTTTTCTGGTTACAAGAGAGACACATAAACCTAAAAAATAATATAAGAAAAGGGGAAGTGAATTGAGGATACATAGACTTTTCATTAATCGTAAGAATTAAATTTATGATCTTTTAGTATTAGATCGCGTCACACTGAGTCTCTTACCCTAACAACTGCTTCCCTTTGAATTTGAATACTTTAACCTTTTCTGTTCCCTTCTTTCCATGAACAATTAATTCAATATATAAAAAGCCTTGCAGACGTTTGTTTGGATTGATTATCGGTCAAATAGAATCATGGAAATGCATGTGGAGCAGGTGATCCGAGCTGCCAACAGGCCATCTCTTTTGAAACCTTAGGGCGGTAACTTGTGCGTGTGACTGTGAATGAATATCCATGAACTCGATTAATGTAGTCGGGTTGGCTGTGGCACATGAAGCTGTACGTTACCGTGAATCCGAATTGAGTCCCGGTTGCATTTGATAGGTAGAATCACGGTCTCGCACATCTCGACTCTGTCATTATTTAAAGAAAGAAAAGAAAAAAGATCGATTGCTTTGAAAGATGACAGTGGCGCTCACTGTACCGTAGGAATTTGAAAGAAAACCAGAGGGTATATTTGAAAACATTGGGAAAAAGAAAGGGGAATCTCGATCCAGCATGGCCATAAAGTTGCATGTCTCTTTTTCTCTAAGGTCTACGCTTGGAATTATAACGAGTCTTGACCGTTTTAGGTTTGAACCAAGTCAGCCTGCTAAAATTTACAAATCTTCAAAACTTGACATTCACGAGTTCAATGTGATCCGATTAATCTGAGAACAATCCAGGTTTGTCCAATAAAACATGGAAACTCTTCGGATCATATTTTATGGCGAGATGGACAACACATGTGATGCCACATCAGATTTCGCTTGCACAATCAACATAATTAACAGTACACATTAACAATTAACGGTCAAATTTAATGGCTTGGTAGAATAGGGAAGACAGACTATAGTTTATAATTTTTTGGATAAAAAACTAGTTTGTGATAAATTAGAGAATTTTTGGATAGTTCGTGTTTTTCTGAGTATATAATCTTTAAAAAAAATGCAAGATCCTTCCTAGATCACATCCAATCTCATATATATATATATATAAGCTGAATGTACCTTTCGAATTATTACGTATATTTTAGAGAAAGGAACAAGGAGATCATGTTCACCTGTCCAACAGCAACGTGAGCGTCGAGCTGAATAGTCACGTGCACGGGCACAGGGATCATCGTCCCTTGTATTCTAGAGAGAGAAGATCATTGTACTTCGAGATGAAAATACATCGCGCGTACCATTCATAATGCTTCAAACTTTTATTCGGGTAAAATTTCATAATGCTTTAAAAGGAACTCAACCATGGTTATAGACTATGAATTTAAGAGGTACGATGCGAAAATAAAGATCGTAATGCTCGCAGAGACCATAAGAAAGTAAAGAAAGTATAGATCGAACTATCTCAGCCTCCTTTTTCGAACTCATTTTCTTAGATAAAGCCGGAGGTTTTCTTATTTTCTTTCGCTTTTTTTTTTTCCCTGCTGGTCAATTTATTTGTTATTTTATAAGAACTTTATTATTTTATTTTGGTTATAATGCTCGCAGAGACAGGTTGCTATCAAACCCATGATGATGATCGCAGGGGGGAGGAAGGGGAGACAGGATAATGGAGCCTTTCTGGTTCAACCCGGCCCACAGGAGGTGAAGGAATCATCACTTCGCTTCCTGTTGAAGAAGAAGAAGACAGACACCAGACTTCAAACTGAAGCAAAGCAAAAACTGATCTTCCAGAAATCTTCAAGTCCTTCATTGACAAGCATGGCGGGTTATGCACAGAATACAAGAGGTGTGATCAATGAAAGAGCAGACATGGGAAGAGAAGGGGACTCCCTCAAACCTCGGATGAGCCCTTTCCACCCTGTTCTCTACTCCCCAGGTCGGGTCAGGGGGGTCAGCGGGTAAGAGCTTCCCAGAAATTTACAGTCAGTGCAGGAGACAGAAAATCGGCTGTCTCAAGCATTCGAGTCGCAGAATTTGCCTTCCATTTGGTTCTGGACAGCCTTCACAGCAGCCACCCGAGCGGCTGTGGCAGCCCTGTTCGCAGCTTCAACGGCCCTATTCACCTGCTCATCCACGCGCGTGAGGTGGATTGCGTTCTCGGCCGCCTTCCGCGCAGCCTGCGCGATCCATCAAAACAAGACACGCATTGTTGAAGGAAATGAAAAGGAGAGATCATAATGGAAGGGAACTGCCCCAAAATGCCTAATGGGGTGAATCTTATGAAGGACAGTCCTGTCAGAGCAAGCCGGTTGTAATGTTGTAATGTTTTGATTGTTGTCAGACGTGTCAACATCCCAAAAAAGACCACCATAAATGAACTCAACTAGCAACATGGCAATGAATCCTGCATCCAGAGGAACTCCAAAGTCCGACGATGGCACTGGAGTCTTATGGCAGTAGACATATGTATGCTAATGACATAACAGGGATATCTCGATATCAAGGAAGAAAACAATTACCTGAACAGCGCTAATGACCGAATCCGTCAATCGGGGCAAAGAGCTTTTGAGAGTTCCCGAGTCCCATTCCCCGCACCTCACGTCTCCATTTCTGAAAGTATACATTCCATATCCTTGCTTGCAGCCCTCATGCCACGACCCCTCATAACAGTGGCCATTGGCAAAATGGTATACTCCGAAACCGTGGATCTTGTCCCCAAAGTACTCTCCTGCATATCTGTCCCCGTTCCTGTAACACGGCCAATCCCTCAGCTGTTACAATCGACTAGGTCATATTTACCTCTCCCTCCCATCACGTTTCAATTATATCTGACAAAGTAGTCAAATTGAATGGGCACGACAAAGTTTCACCTAAAACTGGCAACAGCATTAACTGACATTTCTCTTAGCACTGTTCCACCGTAATTTCACACGCTAGAATTCATTAAGCTATCTTCCATTTCTGGTACCAGACATGATCATGAACTAATTACAGTTCGGACAGTTTAAGGAACCATAAGACTTAGCACATCGGACTCCATTACAAGATTCAACCAAAAGACCAGAACAGGCTAGTTCGAATGATATGTAATATGGATTTCTTAGGATAACCAAACTTATCAGAACAAGAAAAGGAACAAGCTTTGAAGGCCATTGCTCTATCTGGTAAAAATTGCCTGGAAACCAAAGGATCCCGAGCTCAGTCTCGACAAATCGCAACAGAGGACAAAGACTCACCGGAAATAGTAAGACCCGAGGCCGTGCTTGACTCCGCATTTGAACTCGCCAAAGTAGCAGCTCCCATCTTTGCAGCTCTGGACTCCGACCCCGTGGCTCTGCCCATTCCACCACTCGCCCGCATACGAATCCCCGGTGTAGAACCGGTAAACCCCGAACCCATGCCTCAGCCCCTGCCTGTACTGGCCCTTGTACTTGCTCCCCCTTGCCCAGCTCTCGATTCCATATCCGTCATACTTTCCTTCAACCCAGTCACCCTCGTACCTTCCGCTGGCCAAGTAGTAGTTGTAAACCCCGCTCCCGTTGCACCTCCCTCTGTAAAATTCACCCTCGCAGTAGTCGCCATTGCTGTAGAATTCCACTCCCTCGCGCGTGATCTTTGTTTCCGGCGCAGCCTCAGCAGCAGCAACGGCTCCTTCCTCCTCGCCGATGAACCACTGAATCGGTTTCGCGGAGCGGTGGTTCTTCTGGATGACCAGCCGCCTTGCAGTAAGAAGAATGAGACGCTTGTTCTTGGAGATGACGAAGAGGGCAATTGCGAGGAAGATCAAGGCTAGGAGGAGGTTCTCCGAGGTTGGCACTTCCTCCCTCCTCGAGTACATGGTGAATAAGCAGATAGCCGAAGCGGCCACAGCCAGAACCGATCCGAACCTGCGAGGACCGGTCCCGAGCCGCAACGAACCGGCCCTCCGCGGCTTGGACTTGGGTCTTAGCTTTGCCTCGTCCGCCTGCAGGGGGACGGTGATTCTACCCCCCTCCTCGGCCTGGGCAACGGAGGAGAGGCTGTTGACGGAGGACCGGACGGTGGGAATCGATCGGAGGAGGGATGAGTTCGTTCTCGTGAGCTTTGACTTCGACTGAGTCTTCTGGCCGTCCATTTAGGTTTCGAGTTTCTCGTCACTCGATCACCGCCATTGATCCGCTCTGTCACCCTGATAACGCCCACAGTGCCGGTAACGCGATATCCTTGTGAAAATGCCCGCCGGCGACATCCCCCGGCGACGTACTGCGAGGCAGGAAGCGCAGCTCAAGGTAGCAACAGAACGAAATAGAAAGCAAGAAGAGAGAGACTGAGGAATTCTAGAGAGAGAGAGAGGAGAGATTGGAAATGTCGAAGTTTCGTCGATGTTTATATTTTGGAGAAGGGGGAAAGAGAGAGGGAAGTTTAACGTCAACCGTCAGATGGAGGAGTGTCGATGCCGGGTCCTTTCATGCGGGTGACGGCAGCCGTTGGATTGGGTTACGGTGGCGGTCTTCACGGGCAACAAGATGCCACAAAAGTCGACCGACCATGAAGAAGAAAAGTCCGCCGGATCAAGATTTTACCGCTAACTCCCACCTGGCACCTTCCTTATTTTTTACCCCTTCATTTTATTTACATTATTTTTCCCATTAAAATTTGCTAATCTACCTTCTATACCATTATATATAAACGGGTAAGTAAGTTTGCTATTTTTTTATTTTTTATATTTGATATTGATCTAAATATTAAAGTATATAATATACATATACTTTATATAAAATCATTCATATTAATGATAAAATAGTAATTTTAATCTTTTTCTCGATTTATATCTACGATTTTAATAAAAAAAACCTTTTATTTATTGCTCATATTCTTTATTTTCACTCTATGCCTATAATTTTAGCAGTAAAAAATTATTACTTTTTAAACAAATAATTTGAAATTATAAACTTGGAAGAGTAAGTTTGACATCATATACTAACAACAACCGAGAATTACTCTACATTTTACTTAAATTAACAAATATTATAATTAAACAATATAATTATACATGTTTATCACAGTATTTCACATTTATTTTTTTATTTTCTTTCCTTACACAGTACGAGTATGTATTTAGTACAATAATATTTTAGAAGAAAATCTGCAAAACCATTTTAACCTCGTTAATTTAAGTCGTAAAATGAAAAAAAAAAGTAGATTTTTTTTTCTGTGTGATCACCTCATCAGTAGTAGTAAATAAGAAATGTTTTAAGTAGATTTGATTTACAAAGAATATATAAATTATAGCAGGATGAGTTCTCACTTAAATTGATTCTAATCAGATACTTTTACAGATGAAAGATGGAATATACAGATTCCACGGTACCGATGTGCAGTGGAATAAGTAATACTGATATGTGCTCTAAAATGTCGGAATTAGCATCTTGAGAATTAATTAGAACTTATTAAAAATGATGTCACAGTACTTGACAGTCGAGATGACCTTTCAAATGGTCGAAGGTTATTTTATAGTCATTCATCTTGAATAACACCTAAATCAAAGAGTTCGAGGGTAAGACCTGCACTTTGTGTGCTAGTTCAAGGTCTAGTTGGACCATCGATCCTCTTAAAATTGCAAAACCATCTAAAAACTTATTGAATTTGAATTGGATGAGATGACCCAACTTACACGGTCAATACCATAGTCATGAGAAACCGAGCATCGCCACAATATGGCAGAAATCGCATTCGACAACCGGATTGAATGAAAGCAAACAATTTATTAAACTAAGTGTCCTCAAATGTGCCATGGACGCAAATTTTTCCATCAAAGTTCCAGAAGGAATACTAAAACGGCATTCTCAGGAGTCCTCAAATGTGCCAGGGAAACAAATTTGATCATCAAATAGGGTTGGGTTCGGATCGTTAGACCGTGACAGTAATAAAGCCTCCTTACCGATCATCTAAGGACAAGCTGCAGCTTCATTTTCTCTTCAGCTTCTCCTTCATCCTCTCGACAGCAGACCTGAGAGTTCCCTCATCCTTACAGAATGTGAATCTCACCAGATTCTTCCCCTCCTCCGGGTCTAAGTAGAACACGCTAGTTGGTATAGCAACAACTCCGACCTCCTTGATCAGGTACTCACAGAACTCTATGTCATTCTTGAGCCCGAAAGGAGTGTGGTCCACCACGATGAAGTAGGTCCCACTGGAGGGGAACACTGTGAACCCAACATCTTTCAAGCCCTCGATGAGGATCTCCTTCTTAGCCATGTAGTCCCTCTTGAGCTCCTCATAGTACGAATCCGGGGCCTGCAGTGCGGTCACGGAAGCCCACTGCATGGGAGTGGAGGTCGCAAAAGTGAGGAATGCATGAGCCTGCCTAACCCCCCATGTCAGGTGAGGGGGTGCTATGGCCCACCCGATCTTCCACCCGGTCAGGGAGAATGTTTTCCCGAGTGAGTTCATCGTCACTGTGCGCTCATACATACCCGGGAGTGAAGCCATAGAGATGTGGTCCATCTCAAAGGCCAGCTTATCATACACCTCATCTGTGAAAACCAGGACATCGTTCTGGATGCAGAGGGATGCAATCTCATTCAGCTCATCCCTTGTGAACATCTTTCCAGTTGGGTTGTGTGGGGTGTTTATGATGATTGCACGTGTTTTCTTCGAGATCTTGAACCGGAGCTCATCAAGTGGGACAGCAAAGTCAGGCGGGCGGAGAGTGATGCATTTTATGTCTGCACCAGCCATGGATAGGGTGGCCTCATAGGAGTCATAAAAGGGAGCAAAGAGGATCACCTCATCCCCAGGGTTTATTAGGCCCAGCATTGTGGCTGCAATGGCTTCTGTGCATCCGGATGTGACAGTGACTTCCTTCTCGGGGTCAATCAAGAGGCCAGTGTCCTTCTTGAACCGGGCAGCTATAGCAGCATTGAATTCAGGAACCCCAAAGCCACGGGCATACTGGTTCTTCCCCTCGTTGATAGCTTGAATAGCAGCCTGCTTCACAAATTCAGGCCCATCGAAGTTGGGGAAGCCTTGGCCAAGGTTTATTGCTCCATGTTTGATGGCAAGGGAACTCATCTGGGTGAATATAGTAGTTTTGAACTTCTCCAGGCGTTTTGCTATCTACGGAACAAAAGAATGAAACCTTAACAACCATTCAACAACTCAATTGGCAAATGCGAAAAACAATATAAATATGCAAGTGAAGGGCTTCACATCCACAAAGATCTGATCTCAATATTACACTACAGTTTTATCCCATCATGTGCCATGCAGGTTCCCGCCAAAGTTCAGCACGCTTTTACCCCAGGATTATAATGTTCACCATCTATACATACCCAATGTAACGAGAAGCAATTGGACATGATAGTCATACTTAAACAATTAGTCCATTCATCAACCCACAAATGACTACCCTGCACATAGGAGAATTTCACTCGCATTCTACATCTAATGAGGCGACATCGTGCATAAGCAACATAAAATTAAGAGAGCACGAATCCAAACCTGTACACTTTCGCAATCAAAAAACAGGACTGATAAGAGTGAAAAATCACAAGGCACAAATTGTGCATTCAAAGTGGATGCATCAAAGGTTGACATAGCCTCAGATTAAGACAACAATGCTCAGTGCAACGAATTATGGGAATTGACATTCTAATGAACCAGAAATCTAAAGGAGCAGCTCGATATACAAGAACTGAATCCTAAGGCCGCCAATCCCAAGAACTGTTCAATATCAGGACCAAGTGTAGGTATGTACCGCAACCAGAACGATGGTAGACAATTAGAAATGAAACATGCAACCTAATAAGAGAAGAAAACAAAACGCTGAGATTGTTCCGCACTAACAATAAAATAGGCCGTTTGAAACAAACAAAAGGGATCGAACAATTAAAGAATATCGGTGGCATTTAAAGAACAAAATTCAAGACAAAAATGCAATCAAATGTTGTTGCAGTGGCCAACCCAGTCCGAACCTTCAATGGAATCGCCCAATTAAACAAGACATTGTAAAAAAGCACAGAACATTCAAATGGAGCAACGCCAGACAACAACAACATATGAAAACCTAGTCGCATGAGCGATAATGAACACAAGTTCGAGACATCCAAAGGAATCGAGTCAGTGGACAGAGACGACCCCCCTATCAATTGACCAAACAAGCAGGAATGAACTACAGAAATGAAGCAAATGGGGGGAAAAGGTGATACCTGCAAGGGTTTAGGGGTACCCTTGTTCGACTCGGCATGCTCCACGGTGGGCGCCTTCTCCTCGGGAACAGTTGACACGGAAGCCATGAGAGAGGGGTAGTTCTTGCTCCTGCTGCTCAAGCAGCCGCCGATCCGCTGCAATTGCCTCGCGACTGTGAAGCGGTTGGTTGATTTCAAGCTGAGGGGAGACGGACGGAGCATTTCATTGTATGGGCAGGGGGTCTGCATGAATCACGCCCTTTTCAATGGATGGGTTTCTTGGAAAGAGGCCAGGATTCAATGGAGGTCAAATTTTGGTATGCAGCAGATGAACTTGGACTTGATTTCGCCCTCTGGGAAATGGAATCCACGAGTTACTTACTGGTTGTCGCTGTTTCTCGGCCTGGAAAATATCGGCCATGGACAACAGAAACTTATTCCCTTAAACAATTATTTCAGATTTAAATATTTACAAATAAAAAAATTTATAAAAAAATTAATTTTATTATTCATCCGACTCTAATTAAGTTAATCATTATTTCAAGAATTTTTGCATACCACTCGAACTCAATTAATTACAATTTAAAATATTTTTAAATGCTAGTGATGCACAACTCACTATGCCTTGCTATGTACACATTTATATTGCATGAGAGTCACGTGGCTCAAAATAGGTTGTAGAGAATAAATAAAGGGATTAAAAAAGGGTTGAAACTAAGTCTACATCATCTGAATTTTAATTATTTTCCTTTTTCTATACTTTTTTTTAATACGATATGTGCTAATACATCTCTCTCTCTCTCTCTTTGTTTACAGGAAATGATGTAATAAATAAAAGCTGCTCGGAGCATGCCTTGCTCTCGTATTGCGCAATTCGATTACGGGTATTCTATACGATTTCTCATACGATATATTTACCCCAAGAAAAAAGAGATTTCTCGCACGTGCGATATCCAACTGATAAAAAAAAATGTGGCCCAATTGTTTGTGACAGAGATGGATTTAACAGTAGGGGTGTAAGTATTTTTATTATTAGATTTTGACAATATAAATAATTTATTTGATATTTTTAAGCTTGAATTTTGATTCATATTTATGTATTTTATCTTTTTAATACACTAAATATTTATAATTAATGTTTTTTATTTATTATAATGAATTTTATTTTATTATTTTTGTATTTAATATATTATTATAATAAAAGTCAAAAACCAAAAAAATCGAACCTGAAGTGAGTGGTTTTCATAACTCCTAAACGGTTCTCGATATGATTTTTTAGCTTGAAAAAATAGGATCAAAAATAATCGGGACCCAATAATTTTCGAAAAAAACGGGTATGGATAGTCTGTTTACACCCCTAGTGCACAGAGCGACTATCTCTGATCTCGGAAAAATTCGTGAAATTTTACATGCATTTAACTCAATATTTTCATATTTTTTTATAAATTATCTTATTTCGCTACTCTTAAATTTTCTTACACCTCTTTCATTGACTTTCTTATTCAAATTATTTTTTTCCCGAAATGCATCAACCATGAAAAATAATAACATATTTTCCCGTCCATGAAAATATTTTTTCGATAACAAAAAGTTTATTCACCGTAAATAACATGTGAACACAATACTTGTTTTTTTTTTAAAAAAAAACCCTTATTGCGTATTGCAAGTTACCCTATAAAGGACATGTGATGTCTCTTATTCAATTTCCTTCAATCTTTTTTTGGTAATTATTTTCTTTTAATCTTTTAAAGAGTTTCATTGTCTTCAAAAAAATCTTAATGACATGCTCTGAATTTTAAATTAAGAGATCATAAATTTGATTATCACGAATAAGACTTCTCGTAATTGTATTCTTCTAAGGCATGCTTGCACGCAGGCCTTCTTTTGTAATTGTGCTCTTCGGATGGCAACCCAACTTTTCGGTAATAAATCTGTGGTTACTACTTCAAGTGAGCATTCATTGGAGGTGAAATTAATGGATAATCATATACCATAACTGAGATTAATTAATGCATAAGCTGTCACTGTTTTATTGTGTCCTGGGCTCCTCAGTTTCTCCATTATAAAATCATGGTGATCAGAGAACGATCCTCTCCAATGCGAAGCACATTGAGATCGACTGATAGACTGGATTTGTAGGCTATACAGATGGAAAAGGCAGATCAGAAACCGGTTTTTGGCTCCCCAGAAATTGATAGGGACGATGAAGCGATAGTCTATGCTTCGGTGCTGACCAGCTCTTTCATCGTGCCCATGGTCCTGAATGCTGCCATTGAACTCGGTCTACTGGATATCATCGCTGAAGCGGGCCCGGAGAAGAAGCTCTCGAGCAATGAGATTGCTTCGATCATAGGAGCACAGAACCAGTACGCAGGTTCAACCATCGACCGGATGCTCAGGCTCCTGGCTAGCCACTCGGTCCTCAAGTGCACGACCGAAGATGCCGAAGGCGAGGGCAGGGTCAGGAGGGTTTACGAGCTCACGGCGGTGGGTAGACTGTTTGTCTGGAACAAGGAAGGCGGATCCCTTGTCGGGTTTCTCGGCTTTTCACATAACCAGGCCATACTGGACATCAGGTGATCATGACCGATATGCCTCTGCAGGAAAAAGTCTTATACGCAGTGGATATGTCATGTGGCATACGTTACAAAAACCATTCTAATGCAGGATTTTTCCGGTTTTTCATTGCTTCCCTTCGTAGACACTGCATAAAGGATGCGGTTCTTGAAGGGGGAATACCTTTCAAGATGGCTCACGGAGTACCGGCGTTCGAGTACATGAGAGGCGACCAGGAGTTCAGCCGGTCTTTCAACAGCGCAGTGAGTTTCTACTCCTCGGTCATCACTGAGAAAATCCTCAAGAGGTATTCCGGCTTCCAGGATGTACGAGTCCTCGTCGATGTCGGGGGCGGGAGAGGTACCACCCTCAACATGATCGCCTCCAAGTACCCTCATATCAGGGGAATCAACTTCGACCTCCCTCAAGTGATCAGAGATGCCCCTCCATTCGATGGAATAGAGCATGTTGGAGGAGACATGTTTCAAGAAGTTCCCAGTGGCCAAGCTATTCTGTTGAAGGTTTGTGTTCCAACTTCCAATGGTTCGGCTCCGACTGGTTCACGTTTGAGTTAAACGGGCCTCCTTATGGTTCGAATTTCCCTCTCTCTCTCTCTTTTTTTTTTCATTTCAAGAGGACATGCCACAATTGGAGCGACGAGAAGTGCTTGAAACTGTTGAAGAACTGCTATGAAGCATTGGAAGACAATGGGAAACTGATCATTGTGGATTCCATCATGCCTGAGGAATCGGGCTCGAGCCTGGTCGATAAGTATGTGTCCCACTACGATAACATCATGTTCACCCAGCACGAAGGGAAGGAGCGGACGGAAAAGGAGTTCAGGGCACTAGGCGAGGAGGCTGGATTCTCGGAGTTCCAGGCCGTGTGCTGCGCCTGTGCTCACTGGGTCATGGAACTCAGGAAATGAAGATCGCAGAATTATTTCACTGAATTTACAGCTGCTTCTCTTTCACTTCACCCAATAACCTTTTACCTATGAATTGTTTTCTGTTAACAGAAGTCAGTCCTGGTTGTCTTGTGTCTGGCTCCTTCGAATGGATATTACGATCTGAGGATCTCGATACCTGTCGGGAGGAGTTTACAATGAAATTTAATTACTCGAATAACATTTTCTTCTCCGATGTTGATTGCATGAAGAAGATGATGATGATTAAAACCACTATTCGTTTCTTTATGACACTTATCCTTAATTGTAAGCTTCAGTTGAAAAGGTTTGACACTGAACATTAACCGAAGCTTATCTAAACAAACATCAATGGAGCCATTACGGAAAACTCGAGCTTCATCAATAGCTGCTCTATGAATCTGCCCGTGTCATCTGATATTTGAAACGTACCCTCGTTAGTTGGTATAAAAGCGCTTACAGTATCTGAATTTTGTCGACGTAGCTTGAAAGAGTTGATGAGAACTTAATCTTGCAGCTTAAACTACGAAGAAAGTTTGCAGGACGACCGTAATGGACAACATTTCCAGAGCCCGTCGATGCCCCAGAAGATGGAAAAATGCAAGCCCATCGAGTCCAGGATCGAGAGAGCCCAAATTCTCGTGGATCGGTGGTGGCAGCTTTGGCAGTTATTGTTTTGACACGTAAACTCCGGTTGACAGAACTTGGGCCTCAGTGTCCAGGTTTGACAAAGGAGAGGACACTTCACCTACTTCCCAGCCATCAGACCATCCAAGCGCGTACAGTTCACATCTCCGGAGGTCCAAGTCCACTGAAAGTCAAACCATACGTTTTATTTTTGGCGGTTCAATGATTCAAAACTCATTCTCGTATAATTTAATAAGATCCAATCAGAGTGTATTGGCGGAAGTGGTAGGACGGTTTCTTTCCCTTAACTAATGTGTCGACTTTGAACATTGCAAATGAAGATAATTCACTTTGGAAGAGATTTACCCCTTAGTGAATCCTCCCAACTCGACCTAGATTAGTCAGAAATACCGGTGGTTCAAACCAAAAAAGAAATTGTTAAGATCCATAACTCACGTTCATAACCCTTCGAACAATCGTAGAGACACGCTCTTTCAATGTAGGCTATAATACGATGAATTTTACTTATAAGAATCGAATTTATAACATTTTATTTTTAGATGGAATACGGTTATATTTTCCCTTTCCATGGTTTATAATACTCAAAATCAATAAGATAGAGGAAAGAAAAAAAACGAATACGGCAAAAAGGGTGACAGAGATACTTCGTCGGAAAGCAAAAGCACGAGGGGGAGCTCTATGATTAGGAACGTTGCTTTCGGATTATTTAATGAGAAAATTCAATTATGACGGAAAATTTGCAACGTTATACGACGTCGGTTACCATGTGACGTCCAATATCGAGTAAACATAGATAGCGTACAAATGCGCACTTTCAATACTCACAGTACCCACCTGATTCAAATTCGGAATAATCAAAATAATTTTGATTTACGAATATCAAGTATTATACAATGACAGAATTGAGCACTAATTTCCTTCTCCATTACAAACTTCGACATGTACGTACATATATCATATTTCAACCACTCACCCACAAAGAAATTCCAAACTCGCTTTTCGAACGGTATTCATGGGCATCTAGATAAGGTTGAAAGAAACATGAAGATGAGTGATCAGAATTAAAATCCAGATGTTTTAATCTGCGAGTTGACGGTACTATTAATTTCACCTACCCTTATTCACAAATTCTTTAGATGGTAGATGCTTCCAATTTTGTGAAATAACTCGTACAAAAGCGCGTCGATAGGAACACACACGAGCAGGTTGACATTAATAATTCAAGAATTCGTCACAGCAGCCTTTTACGAGAGCTTTGAATGTGAATACACAAAAGTACGTAGCATGCAAAAGTGGATGTCCCGATAGGAAAATGCCGGCAAAAGCTGATGTCCACTGCTCCAGCTGGGGCGGCCATTGTGGATGGGAGGGATCGGGGATGGGACCCATATGGACATCGGCTCCCACCGTTACTCTTCCATAATCTTCCCTCTTCCGCGTTAATCCATCGATGACAGATCTTCGTGTGCTTGCGTTGCAGTAGTAAGAATTAAATTCAGAATCTCTTGATCAGATGTTAAGATTGATATTAAAATTTTTTTATCTTTATATATTATTACTTTAAATAAACACCTCTTTGTTATATCACTTTAAACATTTCATATCTATCATTTACATTTAACAATTAAATCTTTAATATCCATTAAATTTACAACTAAAGAAGGATAAAATAGTAAATTATCGCCAGCTCACCTCTTATTCCCTCCCATACCCTGCTCTCCCAGCTCTCTCTCTTTAACTTTCGTTTCTTCTCCCCGCTTATTCTTTTATATATATACTAGCTGCATGACCCGTGCTACGCACGGTGATAACACTCGAACATGGAGTAAATGATAGATTTGATGATATCTGTAAATTTAATAAAATAATCAAAATAGGAGGTCGTAGAAGGAAATTATGCAAAATCTAGATGAAATATCATGTACCATTAGTTGTGAGGCAATGGAAAATATATTTACAATAAGGGTTGCCAATGACAAATCAACATAGGTTTCATTCTTCAATTATAGAACTTGTAGGAAGACGATGCATAGATGTGTCAGCCATGATCCTGTTTGCACAAACAGATCGTTAAATTAAATAGTAAATAATGGAATATGATTTGAAAAACACTTAAAACTTGTTGGCACATTATTACCTTGTGATAATGCGACATAATTCATGATATGTCATTTCCTTGATATTGCTTTGAATTTTCAAGAACTGCAAGCATTAATTAATTAAAAAAATTTGTGAACACATACATACAAATTCATGAGGAAGATGAGGAGCAATAATACCTTGTAATAATAGATTGTCTCTGCAGCTTCCTTTTTACGTTTCCTAAAAAAAAGAAAGAAATGGTAGAGGATGTGTATGCATAGTTTGGATATCTAACATATTTCATGGTTTTAATACGCTAACCTGTCAATAATATCGCAAGATATATGATCTAACTTTTGTTGTCTTGCCATGCAACAAATCTTCATTGATAAATAAAAATTCATCAGGAAAAAATTTTAAAGAATAAAGAGCTTTGATGGACTCTCTTAGTACGTACTATACCTCTGCATTATTAGCATTATGCTGCCTGTCCATATACAATGAAAAAGTAGTCAAATATATTAGAAAACAAAAAAAATGTGCATTATATCGTATGAATCCAGTAAAATATAATAATAGAGATGTATACCACTCAAACTTCTGACGCAGTAGTTCACGATTCACTAAGCGCCATAATTGCCTCTTATCGAGTTTGATTGAAACTTTCCATCCAAATCGATAGATAGTGAGAGTATTCTTCTGCAACAAATAATAAGTTATCTATTATTATATGTAATCAATAAAATGCAAGAGAGATGTAAAGTTGGAAGAGGTACATACCTTTTCTGGAATTGGCATCAAGTGAGTTGTTAGTAATGTGTCATGCCAAACATCTCTATCATCAATGACATCTAGATTGGCCTACATGAACATAAATATTAAAGGAGAATAGTTTTATCATTCCTTCATTTCATGGAAAGACATTATGAGCTATGATACTGTTTTCAGTAAAGATAAAAGAGTTATGAAGTGAATTTGTACCATATGATTAGTATTGCGTAGTGATCTCATCTCCGCACACAACTGTAGAACATGCTCCGAAGTTGAATTAATGTATTGACCTAATGGAAAAATTTATTTGTTTGAGGTATGAAGAAATATAATCAAATTAAGCATAATATGATATGCGATAATGAAATGAGTCCTTACTTAGTTATCATGTAAAAGTACACTTGTATAGACAACATTTCGGGTGTGTACTCCATCTATTCCATGTAACTTTCCTTTTTTGACCAGTACTTTTGTTGAACTCATTGAGGTTCCTCGCGACAGAGCCACATAAAGTTGTCCGTGACTGAATACGTGATCCGGGAGGTAAAGCCCAACATTTTCTAGGGTTTGCCCCTGTGCCTTGTTAATTGTCATTGCAAAACTCAGTCGTACAGGGAATTGTTTACGAACCATTTCGAAAGGCAACTTCAAATGTTCTGGAGTCTTCAAAGAAATTCTTGGAATGAAGGCTCTAGTCCCCTTAAAAATGCCAGACAAAACCTCAGCATAAATTACATTTGGCAAGAAGTCCAAACATTTAAGTCTCGTACCATTGCACAACCCACATTTAGGATCCAAATTTCGCAGCAACATTATAGGAGCACCACGTTTGAGAGTCAAACTGTGCGGAGGCATGCCACCAGGTGAAATAGAGTTGAGGAACTCGAGTTGATACAAATTGTGACTATCCCCTGGAACTTCATCGAAAGAATAGAACGTGTATTCTTGTCCGGAAAATATCCGAATTATCTTATCATTCAACAAATCAACTTCCACATTCGTTGGTGCCAATATAGCACTGTTCTCATAAATGGAAGAGTTGTTTCCCTCGAGTCCAATGCACGGGAAAGTATGTTGAATAAGCGTATCAATTGAGTGCTCGCCTTCCCATTGGATAGCCATAATTGGTGGGATCTGAATAAAATTTTCAGCATTTGATGTTTCAAGCCCTTCTCCAACACGTAGCAGATACTCAGAGAATGCATTATCCAATCGTGACCTCATATTTTGTTTTAGTCGAATAATGCGCACATGTTGCCATAGCGGAGACTTAAGAAGACATGCACTTATTGTTTCTTGTTGCGTTCCATTTGGTACAACAGGGAGTACTTGGCGAAAATCACCACCTAAAATTAGCAACTTTCCACCAAATGGTGTATCCAAGTCTGTTATATCACGCAAAGTTCGATCCAAAGCTTCAATAGTGTATCGATGAGCCATTGATGCCTCATCCCATAGTATAACAGTAGCTCTCCTTAATAACTCTGCCAAATCTGATTGTTTATCAATATGACAGATCGATGAAGCCTCTGGATTCAATGGCAACTTAAATCTCGAATGTGCTGTTCTTCCTCCAGGTAATAATGTTGCTGCAATTCCTGAGGTAGCATTTGCTAATACTATGTGTCCCCTTTTTCTAAGGAATGCTAAGATAGCACGATATAAATATGTTTTCCCTGTTCCACCGGGACCATCAATGAAGAAAATTGC
Organism: Lagerstroemia speciosa; assembly: GCA_037672795.1. Classification (NCBI taxonomy): domain Eukaryota; kingdom Viridiplantae; phylum Streptophyta; class Magnoliopsida; order Myrtales; family Lythraceae; genus Lagerstroemia; species Lagerstroemia speciosa. Next base: position 9,523,474 of record CM075289.1, on the reverse strand, counting down.
TCCATCATTACGTTCAATAGCATTCATGATCGTCGCAAATGCATATTGCTGATCTTCATTTAAGTTTTGCACAGAGTTAAGATCATTTTCACATACAGGAACTGACAATTCGTCCTCTATAATGCGTGGCAAGTATGAGTTGTCCTGATAATCATGAAGGGATGGTAAATCGAAGTCTCCAACAGTTTTCCCATACTGTTGCAACAACTTGTTCAAGTCATTAAGCAACATCCCCATAAGAACAGAAGTATTTGCTAGGGATGTACTGGTGTAATCTTCAGTCATGTAACCACTGAATTCATTCCATAGTAATCTGACATCAGTAGGTTGACAGAACACCAAAATAGTAACGAATAACCTTCGAAGAACTGAGGGCATCTGAAAAGTTACAGCTTCTTGCAAGCACTGCTTAATGCTATTGTCACGCTCAATCAATCCTCTACTAACAGCTGATTGCTTGAATGTCGGGTGAATAACATTGTCATGGGTACGTAAGTCCTCGAATGATGATGGACCCTTGACATGATTTAGAAGTATGCGCAAGTAGAATCTTTCCTCATCAGAAGGTGGGACAGTGTACACCCTACCAATAACCTTCTGTCTACTTATCCTCCTTTGCCATCTCCTTTCTGCAGCAAGCCATCTATAATACTGAGGAAATTCTATGTATAAATAATTTCGTGCTTCTGAATCAATAGCATTAACTTGGAAGAACTCAGTTAGCATTGTCCTCGAGTTTCTTTCATCACCAATGACTGATTCAACTGTTTGAGCCCTAGAGTAGCGAACTGCCTGCATGTTTGGTAGATGCACTTGTAACCGTACTACTGAAGGGTACATCTTATATATTGAAAATTTCAATAGTCGCCAGATTGCTTCGGGAGCACACACCCATCGCGCATCTAAAAATTGTTGAATCTCATCATTGTTTGATCCGATACGCACATCAACGGAAACCCTATCAGGACCTTTGTGGATATATTTGTAAAGGTACTTCACACTTTTAATACTTGCACAAATCTCAACATTTATGTGACAATTGTACCTCAACAATAGCCAAGGATTATAAGGGATGACCCAACTGTTATCGACCATCACGTTGGGAGAATTGAGAAGTGGCACTAATCCAGTGTCTCGTCTTTTGTAAATGGGATATGAATCATTTCCTTGCATTGTATATTCGGAGAATGGTTTGGGAAAGCGACGTTTACAACTCCCATCTTTCATGCAAGGTGCAGCACCATTGTATCCACCACATGGTCCATGAATCATATGCTTAAGCACCATAGAATGAAGTTGTGGCTCCAAATGTTGGTGGGGAATTTCCGCTCTCACAACTCGGTCATAATCATCTGGAGAGGATAATTTGTCATCTTGCTCTAACATGAGCAACATATGTGCATGAGGTAAGCCTCTCTTTTGAAACTCAATTACATAGGAGTATACTAAAACCTTACCTAGGACTCCTTTTCCAATTATATCATGCTTAAATTCTTCAAATCGTGAATGGAAGATCCTAGAAAGCAAATCGGGCCGATCTTGGGCTGATTGACCAGGGAGTAACTCTGTTTGAATTTCACTCCATGAAGGGTTGCATGTCATTGTCAAAAATAAGTCGGGCTTTCCAAATTCTCTCACTAATGCCATAGCATCTTGAAATCGTTGGTGCATATCTCGAGGACTACCAACGATAGACGACGGTAAGACAACTCTCCTTCCAATATTTCCTATGACATAATGAGAAAGAGACATATGTTATACATCTTTGCATTGTTCAAGTTGTGATTGTGCAGAACTTAATTACTAACCTGCATCATTTTCTCCAGCATTAAGCGAGTCTTGTAGACCCTGGTACAATTCAGCACGAATTGTATTTTGATTAAAACGAACCCATTTCAACTTTTGCGCCTCAATCTTGACATAATTGTCAACCAAATATTGTTGGAATAGTCGACCACCTCTATGCAAAAGTGATTGTTCATTTTCTCGGATCTGTGACAAAAGTTAACTAATTTGTTTAACTATTCATGTAATAGAAATGAAATTATTCTTAGAAAATAGAGTTACCTGTAAAATGTAGGCATAGAAGTCACGACACGTAACTTTTCTTCCATTATGGCTGCGAGTGTTGACATCCCATCCATATGTGCCATATGGTAGTAGGAGAGGATATTGTAAGGGGTCATAATACCCTGCAGTATCCTGAATTATGCTCAAATTTCCTGATCTCGCTTCTACCATAATATCTCTTCCCCTTAGTTGGCCAGCTTCCTCCCCACCAACAACAATTACAGCAACTTGTGAAGCTGTTGGTAGTGCATACTGTGGGAGATTAGCTGGCTGCTCTCTCAAAATGAGGCGACATTGTCGCACATCATCTCTTCTTGCTAAATGTCGAAACTGGTGTACAAAAGGGTTGCACTGATTTAAGATACTTGTGATCTTTGCAATCAAGTCTTCATTTAAAGAGCTAATCTCTGCCAAACGGTTTTGTAACTCATGCTCTGTGTCATATATCCAAGTTTGAAGAAACCTAGGTCTCTCACCCGATGAAGGGAACAAATCTCCAATTCTATGATATATTGAACCTTGTGCTCGAAATGTGTATATTCCACGACCTCCCATAAGCACACCTTCATCAACATGCACTCCCATTGATGTGAAGGAAAATATATGGTTGTAAGACCTTATATTTTGTCTAAATTGACGACTTTCTGGGGTTTGAGAATCAAACAGTTCGAGCATTTCAGGTGGGGACGGAATTGAAGATAGCACTATTCGACCATTTAAGCAGCATTGATCTGAGGTTTCGTGATGAAAAAGTCGAGCATGACAGTGAACACATGTTCTTGGGGAAGGCAAATTGAATTGTTGGGCATTGGTCTCCTCCTGGTAATCTCTGGCAATATTGTGGTTTCCTCTTCTGTTTGATGACTGATCTCTTGATGACGGATCTCCTTAACAATTTTAATATCATACATGAATTCATTGTGAGTTCATAAGGTATCTTTGAAAGCATACCATCTAAAAATTCTAATTATTTAATTGACTAATCACAAAGTGTTATAATATTAAATAGAGATAATTCAATATTATCCGTATTCTTATTTTAAAAAATTTATTAATCCAATTTAATTTTGAAATTTATTCGCTATAGTTTAACCACATAATTGCATGAAAAGATTTAAAAAATGTAATGTTGACGTACCATAATCATGAAGTCCTATAGATTGTGCTTGATGTAGTGATCGTGCCATTCTTCGAACATGTGTGAGGCGACAACTTTGTTGCACAGTTTGATGTAATGGATTGTACGATTGCCGAACTGGAGTCGAGGCATTCCTTGCATGATAGTTCATGCGGCGTCTGGCAAGAACAGCTTCTCTACGTTCAATACTCATGGATTGGCGTCTTCGTCTATCTCTTTCACGCCAATGCGCTCTTTGAGATTCACGAATGTGCAACCCCGATTCAGATGTTATAATTGATGAAGTCTCCATTTTCCTAGAATAAGATTTAACATGTGAATGCTGTGTAAATGCAAAGGAGTGAAATATATTATTCCAAAGAATAGAAACAGGAAGTTATTAGGAGGAGTGAACATAAATCGTAGAAATAGTAGTAATGTAATTGGCTATACAGGGTATCGAGTTAATAACTTTGCAATTCGGTGCGTCCACCAGCTTTAACAGTTACTTCATTTTTCTTCTTCATTGCAATTAAGGACTCAAGGTTTGAAAAGGTCGTTAAGTTAGGTCGCGGGATAAAATTGTAATTTGAGTAACATGAGGTAGGAATTTTTTATTTTCCTTTTCATGTGGACTATTAATCCCATGGTTCTGATGTTACCAGAAAATAATGTAACGATAGTTTATATGATTCATAATGGTTAGTTAGGGTATCATAGTTTACTTCGCTTTTTAAGTGATTGCGAAAAGCACGTAGGTTTCGCGGGGAAGTTATAACCGAGCATTAGTTATATGGTGAGCCGTCAGCGAGGTGTACGTCATTGTTGCTAGCAAGGTTCTTATGACCATCGTCGCCTACACCGGATGGATCTGGTCGCCTCCTGCACTTCGCTTTTTCATTTCTTTACTCTTTTTTCTCTTGTCAATGCATATAATTTCTTCAGTGGCAACCCGCAAGTAGAAGGAAAAAAACAACAGACAATAGGAAATCTGATAAATCATTCTCAACGTGAAATTATAACACCTATTTTTGTCAATGAATTATCCATACTCTTGTGATCCTCGCTTTTCATCACTGTCTTAATAATAGTAGTAATTTATTCTTTTTCGGTTTATACTACGGCTATTTAGAATTCTGACGGATCTTATTAATTCAATTTAAGTTGGACTTGCCCGCTAGCAGTAAACATAGAATAGGAAGTTATAATTGTTATGGTAAATTATAACTCAAATCACCAACTTTATTAAAAGTTATTAAAAATTTATTATTATACTCTCATTTTACTATTTAGCTAAAAGTTATTAATAAATTCAGTTTTGCTAATTTGTTACAATTTTCCTAGATAGCTTGAATATCATACATTCAGTGTGTGATTTCTCTTGGTTATATCACGGAAGGCCAAAAATCACGAATCATTTATTAAGCGATTAATTTCATTTATTTAGCTATTATAATTAGCCAATCAAGACATTAATTTGTCCACTAAAATTACTATTTACAATTGTCATCGTGTTACGTGCTCCTTTCCCCAGAAAGGAAAAAGCAACAATAGTCAGATCATTGATGAACATTCACAAACCAAATTACGTCAATAGTAATATCATTTAAGGAAAAGATATTAATAGGAAAAAATTATCTTGATGAAGTTGGTTATCGTAATGATGCTACATGAAATCTGTGCAGAATGAAAGTCAAAACTGTATTAAAATGTTGTTGTGATGATCGAGATGCTCTTTTCCACATAGGTATGATCTGAAAATAACACTTTGTAAAATCATTCTTAGGCCTTACAAATTAATTATTCCCATAATGAAATATCATGAGTTAGTTTAAAAAGATTACCTCTACGAAGATTCTCCTCGGTATATGAAGTTGTTGCTGCTGCTGATACGCGTATGATGTTGTTCTACACAAACCTATCATCGGCGAATTTCAATAGTCAATTAATTGTTGCGTGAGCATATAAAAATGGAAAATTTAAAACAGTAACTTATTTGAAAAAGATAAGGGGTTTAAATGAATTATAGTACCTTAGTTCATAAAGGTCATTATAATTGATTTTGTCATATTGGTATTGCATGAAGAAGTTAAAATGATCTTATCCCAGTTCTACTTCGATCAATGCCCAGATCTTATCCCATTGTATCATAATCGGTATCTAATAACCATAAAAAAAAATAGAAATATACTACCTTATACTTTAATCATTTGCGAATTTGCATTATTTATTACGAATTGAAGGAGATGAAGATGGAGGAATTGAAAAAAAAAATCATTAAAACAGAAATATGCTACTCACCTAGTCAGCAACGTAGATTTGAATAGCCGATTTAACATTTTCAAATCTGCATCATTTCATCACTGTTTGAATGGAGGAGAAAATAAACATTAAGATGGATCACTGATTGAATGAAGCGAAAAATAAACACGAAGATGGAGAAATTGCCAAAAATAATAATGGAAATAAAAATATACTCACCTCATTACCAGGTTAGGCTTGATTTACCAACTAAACCTTTTTAGAATCTGCATAGCGGAAATATGAACATGAAGATGGAGAAATTGCAAAAAATAATAATGGAAATAGAAATATACTCACCTCATTAGCAAGTTAGACTTGAGTTACCAATTAAACCTTTTTAGAATCTGCAAAACTTCATCATTGATATTTTGTTTTGAATTGAAAGGAGAGGACGTGAAGACAGAGAAACAGCAAAAATGGCATGGAAGCAATTTTAGAAACAGTAATATCTTGGTCTAACAATGGAGATTTCACGGGAGAGTGGGCGGTTTCAACAACCAAGATTTCATGGCTGGGGGAGAGGGCAGTTTGAACAACAATAGACGTGGGGTAGTTATTTGAGGGGGCAGTTTTGCACAAAAGATATTTTGGGTGGGGACAGTTTTAAACAGCATGATCGTTTGTAGTGGGCAGTTACTTTTTTTTTTTTAAATAATAGAGATAGTGGGCAATTACTTAAAAAGAGGGATGGAGTATGATATTTGGGTGCGAGAAATCAGGAGTCAGAGACATGAGCGGCTGATCAAGAATTGATTGTTTGCCCGTGTTCTTTATAATTTTTTTTCGTTCTTAAAGTGTTATCTCTATGGAATAACACGGTTAGGGGAACTGACAATTTCAACCGTAGAGATTTTGGGTAGTGGAGGGACAGTTATTTGACTTAGTAGAACTAAAAACCTGAAAACTAAATATTAAAAAGAAGAAGGGTATTTATGGAATAATGAAAGTGAGACGAAAACCGCCCTAACCTTTCAATATAATAATAGAGATTAATTATAGTTATTCACTCCTTTTTTTTATATATATAAACTTATAATTAATTACTTTTTTATTAATATAATATATAATATATGTGATACCGGTTTCGCGCCTAATTTTATTATAAATACATAAGCATATTTAATAATTTAAAAATTAAATAAAGGAAAACAAAGGATTCGATTCCCATTGGATGGTGTCAATGTCAAAGTTCAACATCCCAATTCCGCGTTTACGCAACCAATCCCATAAACAAACAGCCCAGCACAAGGCCCATCGGAGGAGGCGGCATCGAGTGCGACGCGGACCACTGCAGCTGCACTCATAACAGGCCAACACGTCACGAGCTCCTGCTCACCGACGCATTGAAACGCGTCAACACCGCGGGCCCCACCGCAGAATTGACCTCACCGGATGAAACCTCCACACAACTACGAGCTTTGACTCTTGCATGCGTCCCTGGGTAATAAAAAGAATATAAAATTCGCTACCGGAACCGGAAAAACCATTGTTAATTAATTATTTAATATAATTAAAAAAATCATAACTCATTGTTTAATAATTATTTTTTAATTTCCGTAATCTAAAATATATAACCTCTTTGGCCTGGTCTGTCCCTATCGTTCTGCACCATGAAGTATATTATAATCTCCCTGTATAAAAAATAAATAGTTTACTGCAACAAGTTCGAATCGGCTCCTTCCGTAAACATTTAGCGTGTAATACATAACGAATTTAGTGTATAAAAATAAAAAATTATATTTACTTAAATAATTATGGTATTAATTATTTATGAAAGTATTTTATTCTTTAATTTTGAATTTACGAGATTGAAATTCATATTTTCTATATAAATTTACCAGCTTATTTTAACCAAAAATCTGCCTAAAAACTATTAGCAAGAGTCCGCAAGAACATTATTACGGGATAAAATGCATTATGTACATGAGAAGTGACGAATCAATAAATAATAAATTGTGTAAAATTAAATTAAATTAAAAAGATGAGACATATAATGAGCTCATTGCTCATAGTCTGCCTTTTTCTTTTTTATTCTATTTTTCCTAGTACCAGGTCGATCAATATATAATTTATTTTAAAATGTTATTATTATTTTTAGAAAAAATCTTATAGGATTAATTATATCTCATAATAACATGATAAAAAAATTTTATTATTAAAGTTAATCTGATTAATAATAATTACAATAATTACGTGAATGATAATGCCCATTTATTATATTTATAATTTATTATATGACACAACGAGTTAAAATGACAAAAAAAATGTTTCTTGTGTTTTCCACGTTGTTTAGCAGTGTATTTACATGGGCGTCACTTTGCCCGTTGGATCTATGTACAGTGCTGCTGAGACTGTTCTTGGAATGATTACCGCCAGCAATTAAGCATTGAAAGCCTGTCCCCCTCCCTTCCTTTTGAAACCCTAAAAAGGAACACATAATCATAATAAGAAATCGATGCTAAATCTTTTCCCTCTACCTGTTCAGGATGCGTAAAGGTGCATGATGAATCTACCATCCATAACAAAACACTAGTATGTCAAGGTAGACATGGATCCATGGTTGCTGTCACCTTTTCTCTGATACGATATCGACTCCAGTACTGATTCTCCAGATGGGCGATCGAGATTATCATACATTAGCGTGTTAGTCCGGTCCATCAATTCGAAAGGTCAAACTCAAATTGAAAGCCACGCTAGCTCTTTAATAATGGACGTAAACTATTACTTGACTAGCAAATTGCTTAATAAATGTTCCAGCAAAAAAAAAAAATGGAGGGCTTTAAATTGCTCGCTAATGATAAATCTGGAGTGACCACTACCACTAGTCTACTAATGGGTCCCGAAATTCATGCTCCAGTCAAATGTTTGGCTGCTAAAAACGCAATCTTTACGAAATTTTTCGATGGCAATGGCATACTCACTCTCTCTGTCCGTGTCCTGTCTGTCTGTATGTCTAGATCTACGGTTTCATTCACATGAGACGATTTTGTCTGTTCTTTGGTGAAGACCCATCATTCAGATTAGGTAATTTATCACATCTACGGAGTTCAAATCGCGTCTCCCGGATCAATAGTTCACATTCTCGAGAAAATAAAGGAGGCCCCTCTGTTCGCTGGGTCCTCATCGTATTTACAGTTAATTCGCAAGTGTGCATTCATCTTCTTCGCAGAATTAGGATTTGGGTGCTTGGAGTGGGGGGTAAGAGGTTTGTAATCTTTTACCGGGAGTGAAGGATTTGATCTGGATAGCTAATTTATATTTAAAAGGCGAAAAAAAAATTCTCCGTCTACTTCACGAGCTCTTTGTACTGATTGGATCGGGTCGACGTCCCCTCTCTCTTCTCCGTGACAAACCCACTAAGCACAGAGCTTCTCTGCCCACTTCACTATCCCCGAAGAGCAACCAGAGGGACCAAATCACTCTCTGAGTTCTTCAATTGCTTGTTCGGATTGATGCCATCTCCGTTGGACAGCAGGTAGCTCCTATGGTCTACGCTCTGTGATTCATTTGCTTCATATCTTCGTTACAACCCCTTCGTGCCTTATCCTCTTATGTCAGCTTGAAAAACCGTAGAGATTTAGAATCATGTTCATAACCAAGATGAGCTTGCTTCCCTCACTGAGCCAAAACTCAGCTTTTCTCTGATCTGCGAATCTGCAAATGCAGTTTCCATACTTGTCGTCGACTGAGTTCCCGGGAAAAGCTCTTCATTTTCACTATGGGCATGGTTCAGCCTGTACTTTGCTGCCGAACAATACAGATCTGTTATCTCAAATGAGGAATTCTTGCTTTCTTCCATAAATTAAATGAACCCCTGTTCTCGGATAGCTTATTTGGTTTATTCTGTTAATAAAACCGGGTTTTTTACGATCTTCTCAAATGTCTCTTCTGCTATCACTTATCTCATTTGGATTGCGCGGTCATGTTTTTCCCCTCCACTCTCGGCCTTTTCACCAAGATCAAGTCCTGTTAATATTCATATCCGATTGATATGAATAGAAAGCCTTTTTTTTTGTTCTTTTTAGTTTCTCATATTGTCTATGTCTTTAATCACTTTTCTGAACCGAGTAATTGTTGCCTTTTATTGCTTGATTGTGCCTTTGTGAAGTAACAGAATAGTTGTTTTGTCAAAATAGCCTATTTCTTAATCTCATCCTATGGGTAAGATAAAGTGATCGTGCATATTTCTATTCTTGTCAGTCTACTTGTTTGAGAACTAATAAAAAAAAAGTGTACTTGTCCGAGAAACCTTAGAATTTTTCTAATCATCGTATCCAATCTGTTCTTATGTATTTCATGTCTGATACAGATAGGAAATGTCCAGGCCTCTACACAGAGTCATTGCTGGGACACGAACCTTCTCTGGGGGCCCTCAAGAATTCTTGGACTCCCAAATGAAAGATAAATCAGACAGGGAAGACTTGAGTGGTAGTAGAAGAGATTCTTCTGATCATAAGAATCATAACAAGATCCCTTTCCTGTTAACTCACTCCAGCACTAGTAATTCCCCCTCTAAGTATATCAACATCGAGAATGGCTTCTCCCCTGATTCGTTGTCCCCAAGAACTCGGCACCGATATATAATGCTGCTATTAAGATTCAGCATCTTCTTTACAGTAATTGCTGCCCTCTGCGGTTCGTTATGGTGGACCATATCCATTTCTGCTTCCTCCAGAAGCTACATTAACCAGCACTACCGGGTCCTACAGGAGAGAGTCCTCTCTGATTTGTGGGATATTGGAGAGCTCTCTCTTGGCTCTCCAAAATCAAGGGAATTGGACTTTTGCCCTGAAGAGTACGAGAATCTTGTCCCCTGCTATAATTATAATGTGTCAGATGGTGTTTCCGATGAGGCTGAGCTAGAGAGGCACTGCGAGCCTGATCTAAGGCCCAATTGCCTTGTGATTGCTCCCGTTAACTACAAGGTTCCTTTGAGGTGGCCTACTGGGAAGGACTACATATGGGCGGCTAATGTGAAGATCACTGCTCAACAGGTTCTCTCATCGGGAAGCTTGACCAAGAGGTTTGTTCACTTGTTCAGGAATCATATATTTATTGTTTCTTCTGCTAAGGTTTTTTCATTTCAGTAAATTTTCACTATGTATTTTTAGGATGATGCTGGAGGAAGAGCAGATTTCTTTCCGTTCCACATCTCTTATGTTTGATGGAGTTGAAGATTATGCCCAGCAAATTGCAAAAATGATTGGGTTGAGAAGTGAATACGACCTTGTTCAAACTGGGGTAAGTGGAAATACTTCCTATCATACTTCATTTTTCAGCACTTCTGTTCTTTTTGTTAGGTTCTCCCGGCCTTACCCCATGTTGTTTTATGTTATTGCTATTGTAGTACTCCATCATTGATTTGATGACTCTGATTTTGTACTAAACATCCTCATATGGGCCTGTTGTGTTGAACTTTGGGGAAGACAAGAGGCAATTTGCATGTGCTTGCCATTTATATGCTAAATACTATCATTGACATTTCCATATTCTTTTCAGGTTAGAACGATTTTGGATGTTGGTTGTGGTTATGGTAGCTTCGGAGCTCACCTGTTCTCCAAACAACTTCTGACATTGTGCATAGCGAATTATGAGACTTCAGGAAGTCAAGTCCAAGTGAATCTCGAGAGGGGTCTTCCTGCAATGATTGGTTCTATTTCCTCCAAACAGTTGCCCTATCCTTCTCTTTCCTTTGACATGTTGCATTGCTTGAGATGCGGAATAGATTGGGACCAGAAAGGTACTGCCTCATTGTTTTGCATAATCATGCTTGCAGAACTTGGTTTTAGGCAAAAATTTTGTGAACTGCCTTAGATTGCTTGCTATTGGAAAGTATGGTAAATGAGCAGTCTGCATTGGATTTCCCTTTTTTAGCTTATGAGTACTTCATCTGATGCAGATGGAATTTACTTAGTCGAAGCTGACAGGGTTTTGAGACCGGGAGGGTACTTTGTGTGGACTTCACCGCTAACAGTTGCTCCTAGAAATAATCGTAAGAAGGGAGACCCAAAGAGGTGGAATTTCATCAATAGTTTCACTGAGAATCTGTGCTGGGAGCTGATTGCACAACAAGATGAAACTATCATTTGGAAGAAGACTAGTAAAAGGAATTGTTATGCTTCTCGGTAAGACAAACCTCCATGAACCTTCATCAGTTATCCTTATTGCATATACCTCAGACAATGAACTCCGTATATTCTCCTAGGCAATGAAATTCTTTGAACCAAAGTAAATTGGTCAATTCACAGATTGGACCTTCTGTGTATTGGATCAATTGAAGGCAATTGGTCCGGGCTGACATATCTGACAAACTGATGGAAGGACCTTGATCGCCTTTGACTTGTTTTATCTTGCAAAATTCTTCTTGTTATTTTTATTATTTTCAATGTCTAAACACTTATTATAACCCATGAACATTTTCCCTCTTTGTGAATGCTTTTAATTCAACTTGGAAAGATCCAACTATATAGTTAATGATTCCAATCCGCCTTCATGGCCAATTTGAATAGGAAACCTGGTGTGGGCCCTTCACTGTGCAATAAAGGCCAGGAGGTGGAATCTCCATTCTACCGTCCACTCCAAAGTTGCATCGGAGGAACGCAAAGCAAGCGCTGGATACCAATAGAAGCTCGGAAAGCTTGGCCTTCTAGTGCCAATTTGAATGCCACAGAGCTTAAGCTATATGGTAATTTCTCTGCTCTTATTTTCCTATATTGGTAGGAAATTGATCCTGTTGTTATTTCTATTTTGTGCCATTGATATATGGATTTCCTCCATTTGGTTCCAGTAAGCGGTTAAAAATTTTCAAGGTTTCCCTTTAATTTTCTTTAAGTAATGGAAATGATGAGGTGTGAACCTTACCACTAGAAAGAGAGCCTGTATTATAGAAAGAGAAAATTTAGGAAAAATTATAGAGAGAGAAATGTTTCAGTGTGGGAGAACTGTAGAGAGTATCAGATCTTGGAGATGATCACTGATGAGAAGAGTTGAGTCAGAATCTATTGTCTCTGTCTCGAAGGGGATGCATTGATGTATTTATAGGTTTTGCCTAATGATGATGTTGTTGGAAAGTTAGTTATGAGGTAGTTATTTGGTGGTTGGGATGCTACATTTGTCCAAGTTCTGAATGGATGATGCATTCATACATTGTTTTCTTTTAACAGAAAGAAATGATGAAATGCTCATTATCTTTATTAAGATGAATAGGGAAATTTTCTGGTGTAATCAAAACATTTCTGAAGACAACCTTGGCAAAATTTTTATCAGGTCTGCACTCGGAAGAATTCTTGGAGGATATTGCAAACTGGAAGGCAGCTGTCCGAGATTACTGGTCCCTTCTTTCGCCACTCATTTTCTCAGACCACCCAAAGAGACCTGGGGATGAAGATCCCTCAGCCCCTTACAATATGGTCCGAAACGTGCTCGACATGAATTCGCGCTTTGGTGGTTTCAATTCAGCCCTGTTGGAAGCTGGGAAGAATGTTTGGGTCATGAATGTAGTCCCCACGAGTGGGCCGAACTACTTGCCTGCTATCCTTGACCGGGGTTTCATTGGCGTATTACATGACTGGTAATTTTCAAGTGAATAGGTTGATCCATTATTTCACCAAATCTTCAAACTCAGCAGAACAGTTTATATATTTCACAACCCAAAATATACTTTCTATTTATTCCCTCATACAAGTTAAAAAAATTAATTGCCAATTCACCTGATAGCATGGGCTATTTGATGAAGGTGCAATGATAGATATGACATCACTTCTGTTTGCGCGTATTTTCATGATTTCTTTGTAATAATCCTTTTTGTTGTTACAGGTGTGAAGCATTTCCCACATACCCAAGAACCTATGATATGGTGCATGCAGCAGGGCTTCTATCTCTTGAGACGAGCAAGAAGCGGAGATGCTCATTGCTTGATCTTTTTACTGAGATCGATCGAGTTCTTCGTCCTGAGGTAAGCACAGATTTGTTGTGGAAAATTTGTGGTAATTTTATTTGTTTGGAAAAAAGTGCTGGTTTGCATTTTGAAAGATGCATATCTTAAAGAAAGTATGACTACTCTTTTTGTTCCCTTTAAAACAAGAATAAATGCATTGTTAATGTTAGAGAACTGAGAAGTCAAGGGATTGTAAAAAGTCAACTGGAACTTAGGATTTATCTAATGTAAAGTCTATTGGTTGACATATTCATGAGAACCATGACTGATGTGTTTAGGGATGGGTAATAATTCGCGACACCACTACTCTCATCGAGTCAACAAGATCTTTGACTGCGAAGCTTAAGTGGGATACACGAGTCATAGAACTGGACAGCAACACTGACCAGAGGCTGCTTATTGCCCAGAAACCATTCTTCAAGAGGCAGGCTAGCTGAAAACCTGATTTCCCGAATTTCCCAAGGGACACATGTGAAGCTGTAAAATCCAATTTTACCTGCAAATTTACCAAATGAAGCGGGAGGTACCATAAAGATTTGGAAATGAAACGAAGAAAAGGAAACAAAGATGGTGGAACCCAGCAGACCACCAATCCTATGGAAAAGCTGCAAGGCTTTCGTAGGAGCAAACTTGTAATTATGGGAGGAGCGGCACGGCGAGAAACACAGGGTAAATGAAAAATTCTTTACCATGCGATGTTGAATTTATTACTTTGTTACACGCTCTGAAACATGTCAATTAAGATTTGCAAGGATGGTCACATAATAAGCAATCGCCTTTTTTTTATTAATGTAGTATATATAAACATTTTGGCAGTTCATTCATAGATCAATGAAATTCATTTGGATTATCTGTTCCTTCCATCTCTTATGTTTATCTGTCTCCATTGAAGGAGAGAAGTAAATCAATGATCTAGGGAGTTTCTTTTGTTTCCCCTTGCATTCCACTTGGTAAATTTGTTGTCCAAGTTCTGATGGAAGCTGCTTAGGATTAATATGCTTGGATAGATTCTGTCTATTGCCATCAATGGGTGCAAATTCATTGGCTATGGCTCCTGTGAGTTGGGCTATATGGTTTATGGTGTGCATATGTTATCAGTTATCCTGGAAAAAGGATCTGCTGACTCACTGGGTCGGTAAAACTGGAACTCTTGAGGGTCACTGTCATCAACTTGAGGCAGATGCTTTTCGGGGTTTGTATTGTTTGTGAAATCGCGACTTGTCTTCCTCATAGTTTGTTGATTTGGTGGAAAATATTCAGGGGGACACTGTAATTTCTTCCAAACTGTTCAGCTCGAAATGGGAAATTGGGTGACACAATCTCTCTTCATTTCAACTTTCAAGTTAAGGAGTTCTGTTCAGGAGGTCATTCGGGAGAGGCTGATTCAGGGAAGGTGCCGGAAGAAACCATGCTCTTTATCCTTCTTGGGTATGAACCATCAGAAGAGATGATCAACGGAATCGTCATTGATTTGTTTTTTTGGCAGACTCGTCAATCTCGTAAAAGAGAATTAAGAGAAGTTCTGCTAATGAGAACTCAAATCGAGATCCCATTATAAATTTATAAATCATCAAAAGAGATGATCAATGAATTTATTCTTTGAAGATGACTCAGGTCTCCAGTGTTGGTGGCAATGAAGACAGAATAAAGAAAATTTTTGGTGGAGCGGCTCCTCCACGTGGCGCCGCCCACTCTAACGCTGACATATATTAGCGTCATTGACATGTCTGTACACGTGGCGAAGCAGCGGTAACATGTGTTAATGCTTGAGTGGTGGGCGACTCCACGTGGTGGAGCTGCTCCACCAAAGAGTTTCTCGAATAAAGGGGCTATTGAAGTCAATTTAACTAAATCAAAACTCGTTTCTATTTTTTTCAAAAAAAAATGAATTTGTTAAGGGTTAATTACATCAAAAAGCATGAGATTTGTTTCATTTCTCAAAAAAAGTCAAACGTTTTAAATTTAAAAAATAAAATCATGAGATTTCGTTTTGTTCCCAAATTAAGCCAAACTTTTCAAACTTGAAAAATAAATCATGTATTTTTATTTAATTCTCAAATCAAGCCAAACTCTTCAATTTTAAAAAATAAAAATTATATTTTTTTATTTATTAATAAGTTGACTAATATATTAAAATGTAAATTGAAATTCTTGTGCAATATATTATATTTATTTGTTTATCACGTACTTACAAATAAATAAAATTAGCATGATTTTTATTGAAAAATAATTTAAGAATTTTCTCTTGAATTAAGATTAATATTAGTTATTGAAAAATACAAAGAGAACTTTATATAAGATATTGTTGTAAATTTAAAAAATTTCTAATATACTTTTATCCAACGTTGTAGAAAAAGTTATAAAAAAAATGAGTCACATAAGTATTGAATATGGGGTTAAATGAACTATTTTAATAGTAAAATAATTAATGCAATTTTGATTTTAAAAGATGAATTGTTTGGCTTAAATTGAGAAAAAAAGGAAACTACGAGATTTTATTTTTAAGATGTAAAAGGTTTGGTTTAATTTGGGAATAAAATAAAACTATGTGATTTTATTTCTCAAATTTGAAATATTTGGCTTCTTTTGAGAAATGCAGCAAACCACGTGTTTTTTGATGCAATTTACCCATTTGTTAATCATTGTCAGGCTTAGACATATAAAAAAAAATTTGCCGACAAGACAGCAATTAAGGACGTAAATGACTTCAATACGAAAATCCAACACATCAGACTGACGGAACCGTGCAAAGGAGCTACGTTATCTTCGACCTTTTTCTACCTCAGTCACACCACCTCCTTTGTAGATCCTGAAAACCCTAATCCTATTTTCAATTCTGTAGGGGCCGGGCCCAAGGCCCTCCCCTCAGGGAAGCCCTGCTCAGATGAAGGCCCAGGAAGTAGGCCCAAACCGCTAGACCGGCGCTTAGGCACGGCTGTGCGCCAGACCGGGTGGCGCCCATACCGCCAGCGGCGTTTCCGTACGACTGACGCCGCCTGACTCGCCCCAGTCTGACATCTTCCGTACAGCAGAAGTCGCTTCCCCTACAAGGCACACGACATGTATTTAATGCGTATTAAATGTTTGTGTCCCCTCCGTCCCTATATAAATGGGATCTGTACACCCGGAATAAAGGCAATAAGACAACATTCATAACTCCTGCTCTTATTCATTCCTCCTACCATTTTCCGATCTCAACATTGGCGCCGTCTGTGGGAACACGGACTAAAAGTCATGGCTCGCACTCGTAGCAATCGCAGAGCAACCAGTTCCACACGTGACCAGCAGGCATTTCCCCAAAATCTCCCGCCCACCGAAAACACCCCCGAAGGCCCCCCGCGTCCCGATCCCAACCAGGACGAGCTCTTAGCAGCCCTCCCTATTCGGACCCGCCAGGCAGTGGAGCAATTTGTCGAGCGCCGGGTCACCACCCTAGTGGATGCCGCGCTATCTCGTCATCTAAATGGGCGCCAGGAAGGCGCCGGGGACACCTCGGGAGCGCCACGTGCACCCCCTCCCCCCGCGGCGGCCGCAAGCTCGCGTTTGACGCCTACCCCTTCAGGGGACAACGTTTCCCAAGCAAACACTAGCATGACCATGAGGGAAGTGCATAAACTAGTCGAGGACCGCGTGGCCAGAGCCCTCGAAGCCAACAACCGCCGCCGGTATGGGCTCCCGGCCGTTGAAGAGGATGTCGCCAGCCCCTTTTCCGCCGAAATCCAGGCGGTCACCTTACCTCCGAGGTTCAAGGCTCCGCAAATCGACGCGTATGATGGAAAGACCGATCCCCGCGACCACTTGCGCGCCCATGTCAACTCCCTCCTAGGGAGAGGGGCCACGGACGAAATTCAGTGCCTCCTGTTTCCAGGGACGTTGAAGGGCCTCGCAGCGGACTGGTTTTACTCGTTAGAACCCGGGTCCATCTCCCACTTCGCCTCACTAAAAGAAAAGTTTTTAGAGCGCTTCGCAGGGTCGCTTCGGATCAAGCGTACCCCCATGGAACTTTTCGGAATGCAGCAACGGGACCGGGAATCCCTTCGCCATTGGTACGAGCGATTTGTTAGAGTGGCGGCCGAAGTGGATGATCTGACCCCGCGAGAAAAAATGGCCGCATTTCAGCGCGGCCTGAGGGATGAGGAGTTCGCAAAAAACCTGATCATCGACCCCCCCAGCGACTTTGCCGATCTAGCGGCGCGGGCTCAACGCTTCATGACGATCGAGGAGGCCGACTGGAGGCGCAAGGACACCAAGCGAAAAGAAGCCCCTACACTTGGGGCACTCTAAAAGCCAAAAGACCTCAATATTCATGAGGCAAAATCCAAACATCTCTACGACTCAGCGGCATGTTGAAAGCGTCAAAGACCTTAGTATTTCATGAGGCAAAGCTCAGCGCAACTGTTGCTACCCAGGGGCGCGCGCTTAAAAGCGTTTCAACCGAAAGACCCCTGTGACCCAGGGGCGTGCGCTTGAAAGCGTTTCAACCAAAAGACCCTTGCGATCCAGGGGCGCGCTTAAAAGCGTTTCAAACAAAAGACCCCTGCGATCCAGGGGCGCGCTTAAAAGCGTTTCAACCGAAAGACCCCTGTGACCCAGGGGCGTGCGCTTGAAAGCGTTTCAACCAAAAGACCCTTGCGATCCAGGGGCGCGCTTAAAAGCGTTTCAAACAAAAGACCCCTGCGATCCAGGGGCGCGCTTAAAAGCGTTCCAACCAAAAGACCTCTGAAACCCAGGGGCACGCTCAAAAGCGTTAAAGACCTCGGTAATCCCGGGGCGAGATTCCAAGACCTCTGAAACCCAGGGGCACGCTAAAAAGCGTTAAAGACCTCGGCAAGCCCGGGGCACGCTAAAAGCGTTACAAAAAAAAAAAAAAAAAAAAAAAAAACCCAAGACCTCGGCAAGCCCGGGGCACCAAAGACCTCCACCTCTCGGGGGCACCAAAGACCTCCACCTCTCGGGGGCACAAAGACCTCCAACACTCGGGGGCACCAAAGACCTCCACCTCTCGGGGGCACCAAAGACCTCCACCTCTCGGGGGCACAAAGACCTCCAACACTCGGGGGCACCAAAGACCTCCACCTCTCGGGGGCACAAAGACCTCCAACACTCGGGGGCACCAAAGACCTCCACCTCTCGGGGGCACAAAGACCTCCACCTCTCGGGGGCACAAAGACCTCCAACACTCGGGGGCACCAAAGACCTCCACCTCTCGGGGGCACAAAGACCTCCACCTCTCGGGGGCACAAAGACCTCCAACACTCGGGGGCACTAAAGACCTCAGATCTCCTGGGGCACAAAGACCTCCAACACTCGGGGGCACAAAAGACCTCAGATCTCCTGGGGCACAAAAGACCTCAGATCTCCTGGGGCACAAAAGACCTCCAACGCTCGGGGGCACAAAGACCTCAGCACGCCTGAGGCATTAAAGACCTCAAGCCTCCTGAGGCACGAAGGTTCCCGCCACCGAGACCCAAGGCAACGAGCACCGCTAAGGCACACAAGCGCGTAAAAAACCCAAAGAAAAGACCCGCTAAAATGTCAAGAGGAACCAACCGCGGCGCAGAGATACCGGCCTATCGCGTTTCGACCTACAATGAGCTACTCTAGTCATCCTCAACGCAAAGCAGCGCGGAACGCGCACGCCTCAAGATATACCGCTAAAACAGGAGCCGAAAAAGCGCCGAAACACTTTCAAATACTAAAAAGTGATCGGTACACGGCGTGGTAGCAAGCTATTACTTCGAAAGCGTTGAAAGCAAAGACGAGGGAATGGGTCGTGACTAACAAGTAAATGCTGAAAGGAGCAAGCGTCACAATACTCGGGAAAAAACGCCAAATTCATTAAAGGCGCTGGAGGTCATCCTTAACAGAGCGGAGGGAGTCCACTATGGCTCTGCCCCCACGCGCCGCCAGCTCTTCTGTGAAGGCTTCACTGGCCTTGTACTCCTCCACAGCTTCTTGCTTGGCACGCGCCACCTCCGCCGACTACTACCCTCCAGAAGGGCAATTAATGCCCCGGGAAGCCAAAAGGGCGGCGCGACGCTCCCACTGCCCCTGACAGGACGGTTCATCATCCCCTGACCAGACACGTGTCACCCCCGGGCTAGGCATAATTTCCAAATTTCAAAAGTCAGTTTCCCGCGCGTTCCGACGCGTGAAACTCGGGGGCAAGTGTAGGGGCCGGGCCCAAGGCCCTCCCCTCAGGGAAGCCCTGCTCAGATGAAGGCCCAGGAAGTAGGCCCAAACCGCTAGACCGGCGCTTAGGCACGGCTGTGCGCCAGACCGGGTGGCGCCCATACCGCCAGCGGCGTTTCCGTACGACTGACGCCGCCTGACTCGCCCCAGTCTGACATCTTCCGTACAGCAGAAGTCGCTTCCCCTACAAGGCACACGACATGTATTTAATGCGTATTAAATGTTTGTGTCCCCTCCGTCCCTATATAAATGGGATCTGTACACCCGGAATAAAGGCAATAAGACAACATTCATAACTCCTGCTCTTATTCATTCCTCCTACCATTTTCCGATCTCAACAAATTCAATGGGTTTTAATATATCCTGCTGAATCCTCCTTCGACGCTCTCCTTCGCAATGCATCAATCTACCCTCAACCCCCTTCCCCGCCCTGTCGACCCGCAGAATGCAGCGGTGAAATATCAAACCTTCCTCCACTGGTAGCCCAAATGGATTGTGGTTCCTGCAGCTTATGATTGGCTGGGGCTCTCTTGCTTTTCTCATTTTGGGGGGTTTCTGACGAAGCCGT
Source organism: Lagerstroemia speciosa (assembly GCA_037672795.1). Classification (NCBI taxonomy): domain Eukaryota; kingdom Viridiplantae; phylum Streptophyta; class Magnoliopsida; order Myrtales; family Lythraceae; genus Lagerstroemia; species Lagerstroemia speciosa. The sequence goes on along the minus strand of CM075289.1, from coordinate 9,503,287 downwards.
GCGTGGGACATCACGCTATCATGAGAGGTGTCTGGGACGCGGGGATGGCGGTGGTGCTGGTATTGGGGAGTCTGCCGTCCTCTGCCTCTGCCATTTCCGGCTGCATTCCAACATTTTGTGGGAAGAAATCCGTCGCGGAATCGGTTCTGGGGTTTCGGGATAACTATTGCCCTTTGCATGGCCTTGGTGATTCAGTCAAGTTCGTCCGTGTTACAGAGGTAGCCCCCTTTTTTTTTGCTTGATTTAAACGAATGTATTCTTTAAAATTTCCAGTTGTACGTGTCTTGTAGGAATGTGTTTACATACATTTACTGGTTAAGCTTTGAGGAAAAGATTTGGCCTTGACATTGTTGCTGACGAAGTTCCTGACATTGATGACTAGCTTCGGCCTTCTTGTAGACGTGACGCGACAGAGCAAGTAAAGAACAAAATTTTCGGATTTAAATGGATGTTTGTCAGATATTCTTGTCCGGGAGGCCATCGACTGAACTTGAAGTGGCTCGAAAAGTTTAATGAAATTTATTCCTTTCTATTGTTGAAGGGCGACGAGGTCTCGCTGCAGCAGGCACTTTATTTGGTCCACAGGAACAGTCACAAGTACGTAGCAGTGCTCTTCTATGCTTCGTGGTGTCCTTTCTCAGGGTTGTTTAGGCCGAACTTCTCCCTTCTGTCTTCTCTGTATCCCTCAATCCCCCACCTATCAATTGAAGAGTCAGCGGTTCGACCAAGGTTGGCTTTCTGATAGCTCTCCATTGGCAATCTTTTTTTTGCGACATTGAGTTTCCCAATAAAAGGCTGTTCAAATTTCAATCTTGCAGCATCCCCTCGAAGTATGGTGTCCATGGTTACCCCACTATTTTCCTTATGAATTCTACCCTGCGTGTGCGTTACCATGGTTCACGGTCGATCAATTCTCTCGTTGCTTTCTACAGTGATGTTACTGGTGTGCCTCTCTAGTTCATTCCTACATTCTTCAACCATTGCATTTTCCCCAGTATTTCTCTATTGTGTTATAATCACTTTATCTTCAATCTACAAGGATTTTTTAGCATAGATTGTTCTTAGAATTAAGCATATATATATTTACATTCTACAGAAGTACACTTTTCTTTTCTTTATCTGTGCCAGGGAAAGTTTGCATTTCTATCCAAGTTATTCAGTGCCTGCATTCTCCTTGTGAAAAAATTAGAATTTTCAATAGATACTTGGAAAAACCCCGACCTCAGAGTATATTTTCATTTGCCATGGTTTGTTGATACAGGTATGGAGCCTTCAGCGCATGATTGGGAAACCCTGGAAGAAATAAGGGTCTCATCAGATCCTGAGAAAGACGAAAATCTCAAGGTGGAAAGCTGTGCATTCTGGTGGGTGAGATCTCCTGAGAACTTGCTCCAACCTGGAACTTACCTCACTTTAGCAACAATTTTTGTGCTCTTGAGGGTGTTCTACTTCTTCTACCCGACCCTCATCCTATTCTCTCAACGTGCTTGGAAGTACATCCGGAACATGAGCCTTCTAAGCTCGTTAGATCATTTCCTATCGTACCTGAGACAAACTTGTCAGCTTCGGAGTTGTCTGAGAGATCCCTGCAAGCGAAGGAACCTGCAGGAGGGAGCTGTGAATGCTAGGCTCTAGACTTCCAAGTCCCTTGCTACAGTCTCAGGCAAGCACAAGTCGTTTCGCACCTCTATGCAGGAGAGCTGACTAGAATCTTGAGCTTATTCAAAATGGAACGAAAATTGGAGGCGAGGATTCTCGGGGCCCTTCTCCTGAGGATAGCAGTTGCATGTTAATGATGTGATTGGAGAAGGCGTGTTTCCTTTGCTGTTTATGCTCTCCGGTCTGATTATGTTTGTCAGCGCAATTCAGATTGCAGCTCCAGTTCCCTTTACATTTGGAAGGGAGCGTGAAAGTGATGTGGCATTGTGGCCTGTTTGTATATTGGTGCCCACTCTTTTGTTGGAAAAATGACATTGAATTAAATGAGAAATTGTTGTCATGAATAATGTGGCATTGTGGCCTGTTTGTATATTGGTGCCCAATCTTTTTTTGGAAAAATGACATTGAATTAAATGAGAAATTGTTGTCATGAATAGAAAAATGATATTTGAGCTTAAGTTCAATGAATGATAAATTGAATGAATTTTGGATTAAGATGAAGTCCATGAACTTAATGTTTATAGGCTGGGTTTATAAAAGTTCATGAAGGGCCCAGGTCTATAAGGGCCCAAAGAGTGTATATAGGGAATGACAGAAATTCAATTCCACATCGGTTAGGGAAGACGATTTCAAATGATTTATAAGATAAGAGTAGTCTTATGATGAATAACTACTTCAATTATAATAAACGACTTTCTCGAGTGCATTTATGGTCGGTTCGGACATTTAATTGTCCGATTCTCTGCCATTAAATCAGCAAGATCTAGAGATCTCTCTTCTCCCTCTCTGCATTCTGCATCGGTCCACGCTTCCTCGGCACGACTAGAAAACCAACTTTTATAATATTATTTCTTCAATTGTAGCCATCGAGATTGTTATTTTTATATATTTTAGATTACATCTTTTTCCTTAGATTATGGATCTCTGCATAGATTTCTCCGGTGCTTGCGCTGTAGCAAAAGCTAATACTTTTCTGACAGTTCTCAGATATTGGGACTTAATGTATGAATTTGGCATTCCGACTTAAATCTTACTGTGCCCCCACTATTCTTGCAAAATTTGAAAGGCCACAAGCTTCACTTGCGGTGTGAGATTTGTTGGAATTTCTCGAGGAAGACAAGCTGCAGTTTCTTCATTTCAAATGGTCAACTTTTAAGAAGTTTGCTCTAGCAATGATGGAATTCCAGGTTACCCAGGTGAGTAAAATTGATTAAAGCTAAAATGATAAGAAGATCCGGAATTTAATGCATTAACTTCTGCATGAACTAATATTGCGTTTGGAGTAGTAGTAGATGATCTCAAGGATCATCCACTAGATGAATAATACTCAATCAGAAATCGATCAGAAATGATTTAGAGTGAAAGAGTAATGCTCAATCGGAATTAATTTAAATAAGACTAGCATAGTTTTAGCGCAAAGATTGCACGTGGATCATTGGGGTGTGGAAGTGATGCTATCTACACCAACAGAGGTCACAAAAAGTGATATTGCAGAAAATTTGAGGAAGTGTGAAAAACAGCTCACTTAAATTGCAGATTAAAATGGTGCAACCTGTACGTTTATCTTGATTCGACCGTGTCCAGTGCCGTTGATTCTATGATTTATGCCAACTAAAACAACCTGTGAATTACATGGAACGGATCAGATTTGGCAACTCTGCATGAAAGAGCTCAACCTGCTCTGTCCAGCTATCAGGACCCAAGTGAACTGCAAGCTGGCTTGGCCCAAATTTGACAGGGAAATTCACGGGGACCGCGCGGTCAGCATCCACCGGAAAAGGGAAGCCGGACCTGGAGGCAGATGGGATCAGGGTGCTATTGTAATATCAGAACACGTCACGGGGTAATTGCGTAATTTAAGGAAGGTATTTTATTTTTTTAATTTCTCTCTTTCTATCTATATATCATATTTATATCTCCGGTTTCTTTTCGTTTTCGATGCCGGTTGACATTCAAAGCACCGCTGTCCTGCGATTTTCACACAGAGAGAGAGAGAGAGAGAGAGAGAGACTGCCATGGAGAAGGAGAGAGAGCAGCAAGTTTACTTGGCGAGGCTCGCCGAGCAAGCGGAGAGATACGATGGTACTACTCCTCCTCCTCCTTCTCATCCTCTGGTCGCTGTTCGACTCCATATCTCTAGATCTTTCATTTTTATCGCGATTCTGTTCCCTTTGGTGAAATAGCACTCGTTCTTTTAGAGCTCGCTTCGTACCTATTATTGTTCACCGAACTGCCGAAGCTGACCTGTTCCCCTCTTATACACGCATTTGTTATTGCGGAGCTGAGTGGAATGAGTGAGCTCATGCGTCGATTGCTGCTTTTTATTACTTATGGTAATATTAGGGTTTGAGTAAAGAAGCAGAGCGTGCTTCTTTGTTCACTCTGAACCTAGAGCTGCTGGTGATTCTTCACTTTTGAGAGAATGGAAGCCTTTTTTCCCCCCTAACCCTGTTAGCTGCTTTTAATGTCGTAAAGATTGAATTAGGCTGGTTGGATTGTATGTGTCAATACTTTCTTGTTCGTGATATAGGACTTGCAACTTAGGTTGATAGATTATTTATTCATTCACGGGAACCAGGATCTTGCTGTTTTGATTAAGTCTCACCTTCATTTGTTTATTGGTCCCTATAAGCGAACCTGTGATCAGGGTGTGAAACGAGCTTGGCGGATTATGTGTGTAGCAATCTCACAAGCTTAGGACAAACATTTCCAGCGTTTGATTTTGTTCTGTGTAGTGTCTTTTTAGCATTGATTTCAGAGTGTGCTGGATTTAAATCTTACAAGCATTATAGTGGTGGCTGTATGCTATTGTAATCATGAGTTGTGGTCCTTTCAATTTGCTAATGCGTCCAACATATTCTAAGAGGAGTTGATGATGCATTGCCATGTAATTTTATGTCTTTGAATTTCAACTTCTGTGGCATTTCTTGCTGGAAAATGTAAATATTGGAGTGCTATTCAACATGGGGATATAGACTTTCTGGTTCAGCTACTAGAGTCATCATTATCATCATTCGGATCTTTGTCTCATGCACGTTCTTTGCTTCAGAAATGGTTGAAGCCATGAAGAAAATTGCCAAGTTGGATGTGGAACTGACTGTTGAAGAGAGGAACCTGTTGTCTGTTGGCTACAAAAATGTCATTGGAGCAAGGAGGGCATCATGGCGTATTCTTTCCTCCATCGAGCAGAAGGAGGAGGCCAAGGGTAATGAGGTGCATGTAAAGCGGATAAAGGATTATCAGAATAGGGTTGAAGATGAGCTCACCCAGATCTGCAATGACATTCTGTCCATCATTGACAAACACCTCATTCCATCATCATCTACCGGGGAATCTACTGTATTCTACTATAAGATGTAAGGACTCTGTTTTTACCATGTGGATCTACTGGATCATCTTGTTTTACATGATTTTTTTGTTAATATTTCAAGAATTCTTATCTCTTTTTTGGTAGATACATTAGGAATTTGCCATAGTAGAAGAAGACGGCTTTCTATATGTAATGCCGTACAGCCAGCTTGTAATTGCATTAGCTGCTCCTTTTGCACCTTGAAATAGGTTGATGGTTAAGATTTGGATGAATATTTTCTCTGCTCAGTGGGTAGAGACTCTGTTTCAATCAGAAGGTTAATATGATATCTGTCTGATAATCATTGTTGGATCCATGGCCTTGCACCACTTGGGATTGTTGTTCATGAACTATTTTCTTTGCATTCCTTCCTGACAACTTTTTGGGGTGGAGCCTGGAGCATGCTGTTATGAGTGTAGCCTGTCTAACTTGTGAGGAGGTTAACTTTTGCTTTTGCTTCATTGAGTTATTTTTTGATCTATGATGGCTCTTCATGTTTGAATATGGCAGGAAAGGAGACTATTATCGTTACCTAGCTGAATTTAAGGCCAGCGATGATCGTAAAGGAGCTGCAGACCAGTCACTCAAAGCATATGAGGTCTTTTATGCGACTTTAGAGTTCTTTGCTTTATTTTATTTATTTATTTTTTCTTTCATTTTCTTGGTGTTTTCCACTGTGGCATAGTTGCGAATGCTGTTTCCTATGTTTTACAGGCTGCTACTTATGCTGCTGCCTCAGATCTGCCCCCAACCCATCCAATTAGGCTTGGCCTGGCTCTGAATTTCTCTGTTTTTTACTATGAAATTTTGAATTCTCCAGAAAGGTCAGTGCTTCACATGTTTCATCCTTGTTTGCTGTGCCATATTTAGATTTTCTGGAAGGTTGCTAGCTGCATTCCTTGCATCTGTTTGATTGTTATTTGAAGAATAATAACTTTTCAGCTTTATGCAAGCACTTCCACACACGCCAATGAGTAATAGCTGTTGTATTGTGTTTGTCATTATTCTTATTTTATTACATGTTTGCTAATTCTCGATACCACACACAATCATGTATCTTTTTACACCAAACAGTGCTTGCACTTAGGTCATGCTCTTATTTTCTGTTGAAGTGTGTCACGCAAATGCAAATTTGCATTTTTGTGAATTCTAATTATGTGAACTTGCATAATGTTTGGTGTGCGAACAGGGCGTGCCATCTTGCTAAACAAGCATTTGATGAGGCTATTTCTGAGCTTGATAGCCTCAATGAGGAATCCTACAAGGATAGCACTCTCATAATGCAGCTTCTTAGGGATAATCTCACACTGTGGACATCAGATTTGCCTGAAGAGGGAGGTAAATCAATCTCTCTCTCTCCCCCCCTCTGTTCCCCTCCCCTCCCTCCCAGTTCCACTTGACAGTGCGGCAACCTTTTAAGTATGTTATCAATGGCTATCATTTGATGTTCACCTCTGGCTTAACGAGCCATTTTACTACTCTGTTTCTGGCATTTTTGGGGGAAATTTATATAATCTTGATTAAAGATTATGAGTGGCCTTAATTTGCCACATTTAGAAATTGCTAATATATTTATGCTGGTTCCTTCATGGCAGGTGAGCAATCTAAACCTGATGAACCTCCAGCAGAGGTAAGAGAGTGTTACCCCATGAAGCTGTGAAACATTTCATGTTTTTGCTATTTTTCATGTTACCCTGGAAATATCTGCAATGGTTGCATTTTAGATTTAGTGAAAGTCTAATATTCACATGAATACTCAAAGTGTTGACTTTTTTCCCCTGTTAAAACAACTTTGCAACGAGCCGATGCATATAGAAGTACTGGAGTAAGGAAGGCTTACATCAAGTTGCACAGTAATCTGTGCTTCTATATCATCTTATTGCTGATACATGGCCTGTTAATCACCACCTGAACTGTTTCTGAACTCCTCTGTATGGGTGCCTGATTTGCAGAGCTAGCTCTAAGGAAAATGACGACTCCTGAGCTTGTTGATTTTTCAAGGGACCTGGGCAATGAGGAAGAGGGGTCATCCTAGTAGTGTTTCATCATAGAATGTCGGTCTGGTTTTATGTCCATTTACCCTCTTGCTTTCCTTTATTAGAATGGTCAGTCACTATTCTGTAATGTTCACCTTCTTCAGAACTCCCATGCATAGAATCTCTGTTCTGGAGTTTGTTATCAGTGATCCTAATTTGATATCGGTGCCATGAAGAACTACTATCTAAATCAGATGCATCACTTTTTCAGTTCTAAAAACTCATCTACAAACTCTGCATTGCTGAGGACTTGATATTGTTACTTGATAAAGGCATCCATCTACAAAGTTGCGGAAGAGCTGAATCAGGAAGTGCAAAAAATTACTGATTCAATATATTAAAAAAGCTGAAGTGCTTCAATTATTCTATCGTGCTTTCTTTTGAATTGCATTGTGGAAGGGGAGGTCGTTGGTTAGCAAGGAAGTACTTCAAGAGCGTGCAAAACTCCTTGGGCTTCTCGATGTTGAAGGCGTGCCCTGCATTCTTGACAACTGCCAGCTCTGCATTGTCCCCGATATGCCTACGAACCATTAAGGAGGTATCACCACTAAATTTGAGATTGCTGGTTAGATAAAGAATGGTGGCTGCGTTAGCAGCAAACCGTTTCATTTTTTCCATCGCTGAAAATGCATGAAAGGGAAAGCCTCCGAACCTTTTGAGCCTGTGACCCAACTCTAATGGGAAGACTTGGTCATGATCCCCCCACATGATCATCGTGGGCTGAAGAATCACAAGTAATTCAGCCAAGAGGAATTAGGCATAGAATACGATATATCACTATTTTGAGAATGCCAAGATTTGAAGAAGATGAAAGAGGGAACCTGAGTGATCTTTGGGATTTCGGAAATTTTCCGATTTCTTGGGATGGCTCTGATCAGATCCCTCTTCTCCTCCGCATAATCGGCACACATTGCCTGCCATTGTAATGGCAATAGGGCATCCATAATTTAAGAATTTAAGGAGAGAGGAAAGGAAAACACTTGATATGCTTCATCTATCATTGGTTCTCACTCAAATCAATCAGAAGAAGACGAAAAGGCATCACATTAAGGGAGAGATATGGATGGACTTACGCAGTAAACGTACTTGTCAGCCAATTCAATCAGTCCCACATGGTTTATTTTATTAAATGTCCCCCTCAATTATTCCGTTTCCCGCAGCCACTCCTTTCACATGTGCCTATAATAAATGATTGATTGATTCCTCCCTCCAACCATCACCCCTTCATATTAACCTTATCCACACCTCTTATCCCTTAAATAAAATCTTAAATTTAAATCTTTTAAATAGATAAAATTTATAATTTAGAGAATTTATCCCAGTTAAATAGCCTAACTTGAATATAAATTAGTTAGATTTAATAGCTCAATGAATACCGGCTTGATGTAGAAACCGAAGTGGGTTCACTTTGTATAATTAATTAGTGTACACACATTCGAGTGCATCACTAGGGAATTGAATTTCTATTGTTAGATTAAGACACCACAATATATCACCCTGTCACGACATACCGATATAATGTACTGATAAGACATTAATAAAACAGACAGGTACATGAATGAACAATTAAAAAAAAAAAATCAAAATCCAAAATTTTTGCATCTAAAACACTCAACCCCATGATTAAAATCCATGTTCAAATTGATTTTCCTAAAGTTTGATGATCAAGATCTAATCTTAGTCAATTATTTACTGATAAATGATGCAGAGAGAGAGAGAGGGAGAGAAGGAGAGGGAGAGGGAGAGGGAGAATCACTGACATGAATGAAGTCGTTGAGAAGGCAGGAAGGGATGAGGCCGAGAGGTGGGGCCCGATAGAGGGTGAAGCCCATGAGCTCCCGGAGGCGGTCAGGTGTCTGGGGCACCAGGATATCCGCCGCCTCCTCCACGTCGGAGATCCTGAACACTCCGTCCTTGAGGTCCCTCTCCTCCATGCACACGGCGGCGCAGCATATCACTAGCTTCTCTACCGCCTCGGGGTACTGCGCCGCCATGCTGTACCCCACGAAACCCCCGTAGCTCAGACCCACCACGCTCATCTTCTTCACCTGCATTAATTAATCACACGACTGGTCATCAATCCGCTTTGGAGGGAGATATGCTTCTCGGCAGTGTGATTTTTCCAGAGGCAGACGAGAGGGAGAACTAACCGAGTGGGCCTCCATGAGCCGCATGATGCACTTGGCCTGGAAGGACTCGGAGCGCTCGGGACGGGCCGTGAAGGAGTCGCCGAAGAAGAGGAGGTCCGGCACGTAGACGTTGAAGTCGCCGATGAACCGCCCCACGACGTCGCCCCACTGCCACAGCGCGTTGACCCCCAGGCCGTGGATGAGTAGCAGGTCGGGCCTCGACTCGACCCGGTCCTTGGGGACCCAGCAGTGCATCACGGTGCCGTCCCTCAGGTCCGTCACGGCCGATCGGAGCCCCGCCTTCTTGAAGGCGGAGCGGTAGCACCAGTTCCTTGACTCCGTCAAGCTGAAGCAGCCAGCCATTCTGTGTCACTGGGTCAGGATGGGAGGGCACGTGGCATTTTCTTACTGGCTACAGTGAGATTCTTCTCCTCCTCCTCGTTCTTCCCCTCTCTCTCTCTCTCTGTCGATCTCGAACCTTGTAGAGCAAATGGGTGGACTCACTTCTTCTAGCTTGTCTGAAAAAAGTGGAGAATAATGGGAAGACGGATGAGATTTCAAGTAGAGAGAGGAAGATATCAGAGCTTGAAAGCGGAGAAGTCTATGGAATTTTAGAGACACAGAGGGTATGGATCATGTGTCACGTGGCATTAATTGAATGGAATCTGCTTCTCCTATAACCATGATGTTGGTTGGAATTACTTTATATATAATTGTCACATGCAGAATAAAAAATATCGAATAAAAAACTATTATTACGAGAGAAATATGATTATGCTAAAAGATGTGTCTGATATTCGTCACGTTACTCACATTTAAGGAATTGTCCCACTTGTTAGTTGTTATGAGCATTTTTAGGACGACTTAGCAAACCCTAGTGCTAAACAATAATTATTATTAATCTTTGGAAAAAATTGATAAGACTTGAGAGTAATGAAGATTTGTAAAATACATGCATTCACCGACTGTCTCGAAGTAGCGCTTCTTCGGTAACTATATACAGAACAAGAGACTGAAATGGTTGATTACAGGACTTTTATGAGCGGGCATTTGATACCTGATTGATGAACCGGTACCGGTATTGATTGGTTCAGTTTGTCTTATATATTGGTAATTGAATACAAAAGTCCTAACATTATATTACTAGATAATTAAATTATCACTATTACTGTGATCCCTATTTATAACTTAAAAAAAAATTGTCTATAAGGGGTTGGAGATTTAATGGGCTGGACTTTACAGGCTCGCGTAACGAAACTCAAAAACCGGACGGTCCGGATCGATCGACTTTATGAACTGTGAAGCGTTGTCGCATGCTTGAAAATAGCTGACCACATAACTAAGAGGGGTTGGGCCGAGTGGTAAGCAGCTCGGTGCCGCTTAAGGAGGTCTCAGGTTCGAGACTTCACGTACGCAGACACCCCTCTTGGGAGCCTCACCCGCCATTGCCAGGCGTGCGACCCGGGGCGACCAACGGATTAGTCAAGTATGGTTGGCTGAAAGATGCCATCTCACCGCTGGTGGGGCCTGCTTGGATACCGTGGCTGGCGACCAAAAAAGAAAATAGCTGACCACATCGAATCAATCAAGCCCAGAAGTCATCATGGATAGCCCACAAGTAGAGAAAGAAGTCTTGCTATTTAAAGCGTGCCACGGAGAATTGCTGCATGTCAGTTGGCAGTAAAAGCCGACTGTCCCAACTAATCCTGTCACATTAATTGCAAGAACCACCTCATCCCACCTCAAGCCTAGGATCTCCCTCCTACCAGTTCCAGCCTCTTCCACCTTCGTCCAGTCTATCTACGCACCGTCAGACTTTCGACTGATTCAATGGCGAGCGACGCGGCACTACGGTCGGCCTTGGTCTGGCTGGCGGTGGCCATGGCAGTGGTGGGGCTGAGCACTCACTCCCTCAGGAAGATGATGGCGACTTACGTGGCGGGCATGCTCGGCATCGCCGGGATTCTGTTACCCGACTGGGATTACTTCGACCGCGACTTCTCCAGGTGGACCACCCCTGTCAGCGGCGAAGAGAGGGCCGCCATTGCTGCAGCCCGGAGATCTGGATTAAGCAGGTTAGCTACCGACTACCGAGCTACTGACTCTTCTTATTCGGTGATCTGGTCCGAGTATCAACAGGTAAGGAATTTACTCATTACTGGATCGATTCAACTCAAGCTTTCTCCTTTGCCTGTTTGCAGGTTCAGAATCTATCCTATCAGGCTGGTTGTTTACACGACAATCTACGGATTTGGTTTGTATAAGTGGTGGGTGTACGTATCCAGCTGAACAAACTCTCATCTGCTGATACAGTCCCCTGCTTGCTACTTTACTGGCTTGGCGTGTCGGTGGGGATGGAAACATGTCTGGTAGATTGAGGCTACGATTTGTTCTATCGAAATCATTGAGTGATAAAACACCGTAAAGCAAGGTACGATGATGATATAATTCCCGCAGTTGCTCTTGTTCTTCGTTTAGGATACCGACGCATACATCATGTTGTCATGCCTCACCAATCTATGCGGCTGGCTGCCATAAAAAGGAAGCCTCATTTAAGCGGTAGAGAGAGTCTCAACGCAATCCTAAGAAATTGGTTTTATTAAGGAATCAATGTTTAGGAAAGTCAATCGCTTCGATGGGTCAAGATGCTGGGCCCATGTCAGTCTTCTTCACCTCGATGGGCCCATAAGTTCTCTCTGTTGGGCTTAGGGTTTAGCGCTCTCTGTCCGTCTCTGTCGCGTCCTTAGTCCCTTTAAGTTGCAGAAGACGGAGAGAGCTGAAGCCCTCTCTCTTTCCTTCGAGCTCGAGAGAGAGATGAGGCTGTTGACGCACAACATGCTGTCCTGCAACATCAAGGGGGTCACCAATGGCTTCCCGCTGATCATCGAGGCCGAGAAGGTCCTCGAGAAGCCCGTCGACCTCAACCCCGAGTTCCTCAGGAACATGTTCCCCAAGGTCGACTGGAAGGCCCTCGTCGACGCCGCCAAGTCGATGGGCTACTCGGAGCTCCCCGAATCGGGCGATCCCACCATGCTCGATTCCCCTGAGTTCCTCCACCGATTGCACCACGCCATGCTCGAGCTCCACCTGGAGGAGGGCGCCCTCGTCTGCCCCGAGACCGGCCGCAAGTTCCCCGTCAACAAGGGCATCCCCAACATGCTCCTCCACGAGGACGAGGTCTGATTCATTGTTCTGATTCTTCGGGTCTTTGCAGGCTGGGTGGGAGGTTTTATGTAGATTATGGTTTGGACTGACAACTGCGATCCGATGTAATTCTGCGGTGGGATCAACAGTAGTTTAATTTCTGGAATTGATCATTCAGCCAATTCCTTCTCCGTTCCATTGACCAATTTCAGCCTTTATCGCTTCCCAGGGCAGTAACATTTTGATATTAATCTCTATGTTCTTAAAAATAAGTAACGGATCATTGTTTTTAGTCCACCGAGGATGTAGATTCTGAACTCACCGGTCCCGGGAGGGTTGAGCCACGGGCTCGACTCGATGAACTTTTATTTGACAATAAGTTGGACATGTGGCTGAGTTCACTGGAGGGCAGAGATTGCTCGGACCGAGTGAAAACACTGTATTCATCTTCCCCACGAGGATTCCAATTCGGGTCTGTTCGGCAACCTAATCAACGGGACGGTTTTCCTTTTAATCTACTGTCATGACCTTAACGAACCTGTGCCAGTACCAGTGCTGCTCCCACACCCCGTACATCGAATCCAGAGGTACCCCCTTGGTCTCCGGTAGGAAGAGCGCAACAAAGACGGTCATCACCCCGATCCATCCCGCGTAGAACAAGAATGTCCCGTACTTGAAGTGGCACAGCATCGTCAGGAATGTCTGCGACAGCACGAATGTCACTGCGAAGTTCACGGCCACCGCGATGCTCTGCCCTGCCGAGCGGATCTTCATCGGGAATATCTCACTCGGGACGAGCCAGCTCAATGGACCCCACGACCACCCGAAACCTGCGGCATAGAAGCACATCAGGACGAGCACCAGCACGGCGTGGCCCCTGGAGATGTGTTCGGTGCCAGAAACTCCTGTTGTGGCGGCAAGGACCGCGGCTACGCCAACCTTACATTGATGTCACAGAGCGAGCGAGCAGTTAAATTACAATGCACTCGATGTTCTTCTCTCGAGATCGATTATGTATTTAACTCAATTGATACCTGACAGAGGAACATCTGGGTCCCGCCCTCCATGAATAGGAACCTTCTACCATACCGGTCAACTACAAACGTCGACACCAGGATGCTCCCCAGGTTTACGAGCCCGAGTATGATTGCCGATATCAGGGCCGAGTCGCTCCCGAACCCGACCGATTGGAAGAGCACTGGCGCATAGAATGCGATGATGTTGATCCCTGTGACCTGCTGGAAGAAAGGGATTGCGATTGCCATCACCAGTTGTGGCCTGTATTGCATCTCAAAAATGGTCGCAAATGGCTCTCGACTCGCTGCCATGGTGGCCTCATTGCACCTGACGAGCTCGGCCAGCTCGGCCTCGACGTCGGCATCTGATCCCCTGACCCTGATCAGGGCCTGCTTGGCCTGGGAGAGTTTCCCACGGCCCACGAGGCTGCTTGGGGTGTCCGGGATGAGGAGGGCCCCGAGGGTCATGATGGTGGCTGGAACCACCGCGAGGCCGAGGGAGAGCCGCCAGCCCCAGCTGCGCCTGGCGGTTCCGTAGTTGATGCAGTTGGCGGCCACCACGCCGATTCCAATGAAGAACTGGAACCCAGTGTTGAAGGCGCCGCGCCATTTTGGCGGTGCCACTTCGGAGAGGTAGACAGGAGTGGCCTGAAAAGTTTACCCAAATCAACAAAGAAGGAAGATTGACGTTTTCACAGATCCAGGAGGAGTATATGGAAGACCTGATTAGTGAACCCGACTCCGAATCCAAGCAAGATACGACCCAAGATGAGCATCGCGATATTCTCAGCACCACCATTGATGGCAGCTCCGGCGAGGAACGTGCTGCCACCGAGCACCATAATGTTCCTACGGCCTAATGCAGCAGTGAGGCGGCTCGCCGCCAGAGAGGCCACCAGCCCCGCTATGTAGAGCGAGGACGTGAACGAGGTCAGGACCTGGCTGTCGTAGACGCAGTACATGTTCGTCTTCGCCTCCGACGCCTTCCGGAGCACGTCCGGGAAGAATTTCCGGAGGAAAGGAGCCATCGTGGTGACGCCGCCTGCCAGATTTTACGGCGTTAAATGGCATGAATGTTGCACGAGATGTTTCACTTAAATTCTCTGATGCACACTACACTTAGAGTTACTGAAATGCGTCAAAAGCTAACAATTTAGTAGCTTAATTGAGCCAATGAAAGGTGCAGTCATTGCAAAATTAGGGCTCTAAGTCCATCTACATCTAAACATTTATACTTAATACATGCCTTAAATATTCAACCCTCGATAAGTGACATCAAAACATATATTTTTATTCTACACTTAGGCAAGAATGGCAGCTACAGTGTAGTGTGAGATCACATAATAACATGCTTCAATATAATATATAATCTGCAATAGACGGTAAGAAGTAGACTTATTTTGACCTCAAAATTTAAATTTCTGGGTGATAATAGCCCGTTGTCAAATATTCATTTTTTTTTTTTTAGAAAAAAAATATTCTTTTTATTTGTCAAACATTATCAAAATTTGTTGGATTGCACTTTTACACTTTCTGCCTGCTAAACCGATGCTTGTGGATCTAAACTGGAAGAAGAACAAGAGAAATAAATGAGTATAGACGAGCATCGAACTGATCTAACTTTTGAAGGGCTATATCACGACACATCTTTTCCATTCTTCCCTACACATTGTAATTTATTTGTACGTATTTATCTGTTCATATACGTTCAATGGAATTTCCTGGGTATCCATCTTTCCAAGATATCAAAGAATTCGATAAAATCTGAAACCCTAGCCTGACAGGATATGCGAGTTTATATCCAAGAGCAAATGAAAAAACTCGATCGAAAAATTAAAGCGCATCGAATGTATCGGAGAGCCGAATTGAAATATAATGAGAATTCTCACTATACGTAGCTGTAGAGAATCTCTTCCCAGAGTTTTCAGATCACAAATGGGATTTCAGTAACTGATAATCAAGCGGCAAGCATGAATCAGTTTGTTCTTCTTACTTAATCATGTATATATCTTCAGTTTGCCCTCGAGAAAAACCACGAGAGCATAATCAAAAGCGAACCTGAGATTCCGATATCATATCCGAAAATGAGCCCGCTGGTGGCAGCAACTACGCAGGTGATCACCACCGACGCCGTGATCTTCCCGCCGAAGTCGCCGGCACCTCCATTCCCGGCATCGACGAAGCTCCCGACAGCCATCCGCTCTCTCCCTACGGCTCCCCCTGAGATTGCTTTCAGGGTCGGCCAGCACACAGGGAAGAACTGAGGCGAAATGTACAGAAACGGGCAGAGGTTAACAGTGCCCAATTCTCATTCTTCAGTCAGGCAGAGTCGGAAGACTATTCATATAGCGACAACAATACAGTAAACGTTACATCAGTATAATGGAAAATGAGCGAATTAAATTAGTGATTATTTAAAAAGTTGCTAAAAATTATTATATTATGTTTAAAAAATAAATATTATAAATGAATGAGAAAAAATTAAAGTGGTACTTTTTATTAACATGTCAAAATTTTATTAATATTAAGTTTACGGATGACATGATAATCTAAATTTATATAAGAATCTCTATAGATGAATCATCTTATAGTCGTGGTGGAACAAAGATTTTTTAAAATATCGTGCAAATTTTATCAATTTTGTTAATTTTTTGTCTTTTATTAGTGGAGGGAGTTGCACACCTTTACTCAATTGCTAAATTCGACCCCGATGAATGTTCTATATTTAACCTAATAATTAAGACCACCTGGGTCCACTGCACATTTATAATACTTCCCACAAGAAAATGGAAATAATTGAGAAGAAATATCACCACGCACTATTCCTTTTTCTTTTCATTTTTCCTTTTATTTTATTTCCCAGTTTATCCTCGAGGTGTGCTGGTCCCACCGCGAGCTGTTGCTTCCAAAGCTACCACCTTCACGTTCATAGATTGACTGGCAGGTGAGATTATTTCCATTTTTTTTCGAGGATTCTTATTAAAATTAAACCCGCTACCTCTCGGCAATCCGAGTTACCAATCGAGGATCTCATAACCATCGATCATTCTTAGAGATCGGCGGTGACGAAATTAAGATTAAAATGGAAAAATAATGTTACGGAGGAAGGAAAACGAAAAATAAGAAAATATTTGAGAATTACCGACTCACAACTTGTCTAGAATGAAGTGGAACCTGCTCAGCTAAATTTCCTAGTGAAAATATTGCGAGCTGCAATCGAGTCGACACATGGGCATTGTGGATTGCACCTGACTTGATGTGTGCACGGAGGAAATTGCGTAACCGGGCATTCAACCTTCATGAACGACCGTGAAACTGACATTTATCCTTTTTCCAATCGGAATCGCAGTGCGCTGTTAACTGCAAAGACGGGCTCTGATAGTGTTATTTCTTTTAACTGTGCAGCTGATCACGTGGTGGCGTTGAGACACCTTCCCCCTTCACCTAACCCCCGTTGGTTGGTAGATGAGTCTATCTGGTTCTATTTTTTTTGGAGATCCACAATGTTCAAAGGGGGTCAGAGCAGGACCGGAAGAAATGAATCGGTGACTAACTTGGAATTGGTTTAATGGTTTCCTCACTAGTTCCCCAAATCGGTAATCCCGAGATCGAATTCCAGGTTGGGTTGTCGACAGGAATTTTCTCAGGGATCCCAGTCTGACCGTAAATCAATCTCGAGGTACGTTTCGACTTGTCCAGAGATATTGCGTTGTGCAGATTAAAGAAAAAAAAGAAATGAATTGGTGGATTATATTTATTGGAATCGAATTTAAGATCTTCTAATTTTGAATTAAAAATGATATTATTACATCGAACCCCCTCCCTTTTGCGTGGTTAAATTAAATATAATGTGCCATTTTTGATTGAATTAATTTAAAATCTTCCCCGTTGGTCCGTGTGACGACTGGGACAACGAGGATACGAGTCAACGAATGGATAAATGCTAGAAAATTAAGTTTTATATGTGCTGATGAAATTATTCTTGATTCTTGATTTAGCATTTGAAATGATCAGACATGTACTTCATTAATGTATTAAAATAAATTTGCGAATTAATTTAATCAATATTTCCACTTGTTATTTATCAAGTTTGCAGGAATTCCCTTTGCCTTGTCCGAGAGAACTGCCACGAGAATCTCGGACTTCTCGAAGTGACACAGAATTGCTAGGAAGATTTCGTAATTTTTATTTTGGGAAAATTATGCGGTTGGTACATATTTTTTTACAAATATTTCATGTTGATATATCAAATTTTCTTGTTTCTCCATAGTACATTTTTTTAGAAATGTTACTTAATGGTACTCTCTGTCAATTTTAGCTTTACGCTGTTAAATACTGCTGACGTGGCAATATGATGTGGATGCCACTCTAACACAGAGGCTGATGTAAGAATTTAAATGAAAATAAAATTAAAAATATAAACAAAATAAAAAAATAGTTAAAATAGAAATGAAATAAAAAAATTATAAAAAATTTTGAAATTTTAGAGAATTCTAAAAAATGTAAAAAATTTTAAAAAGGTAAAAATTATAAACAAATTATAAGAATGGAAAAGTTTAAAAAAATTATAAAAATGGTAGAGATTTATAAAAAAATTATCAAAAATTATAAAAGCAATAAATTAATTATAAGGAATTGTAAAATTTTTTAAAAATGGTAAAAAATTATTTAAAAATTATTTAAAAAATTAAAAAATTGGTAACAAAATTATAAAAAAAAAAGTAAAAAAATTTTCAAATTTTTAAAATGGTAAAAAAATTTCACAATGAGTCTCTTCAAATATTCTTAAACCTATATAAAATATTATAAAAATTTTAAAAATACAAAAAATTCAAAAAAATTATAAAATTGAAAATGATACAAAATTTCTAAAATTTTTTACTATTTTTAAAATTTCTTTACAATTTTATTTTTTACCTTTTTAATTTTTTAGTTTTTTAAAATTTTTTACTATTTTAAAAATTTATTTAAGTTTTTTACATTTTTAATAATTTTTATCATTTTTAAAATTTGTTACGATTGTTTAATAATTTTTACCATTTTTAAAATTTGTTACAATTGTTTAATAATTTCTACCTTTTTAATAAATTTTAAAATTTTTTATAATTTTGAGATTTGTTTCATGGTTTATAATTTTTTCCTTTCTTATAATTTTTTTTTCATTTTTTAGAATTTTCTACAATTTTTAATTTTTTTGCAAAATTTAAAATTTTTTTATTTTGTTTGTATTGTTAACAATTTTGTGCACGCGTGGTATTCACATCATATTGTCACATCAGTAGTATTAACGACGCCAAGTCAAAATTGACAAAATGTACTATTAAGTAACAATTGTAAAATATGTACCGTAGCAAAACAAAAAAAAAATATTTAATATACCAACATTAAACATTTGTAAAAGGATATGCACCAACCATGTAATTTTCCCTTTTTATTTTCCTTCACTGATCGATGAAGTTTTACCGCTTCAATGCGTGTTTTTATGCACGTTCTCGTTCAGTGGGTGGGCTACTTGATTGGGCCTCCTGAAGCCCAATAATGACCGGACATTTATTCCCTGATGGAACATTTGGGCCTGTGTGAAGCCCATTAACTGTTTTCCTTATCTCTTACCCTCTAATTTCTACAAGTTTGACGAGACGGTACGAGGAAATTCGTGATTAGAAGAGTTTAATAGTTGGGTCGTTCTAATTCAAATATAAATTAACCATAGAACTGTAATCTTTTGGATACCAGGTATTACACCATGAGTAAGGTAAATTATCTCTTTTTTGGGCCCGTACCACTTGTATTGATCCAATTCAAGCCAAGTTAGTTAACTAATAGATGAAACTCTTGCAACATGAATTTTTTACATTGACAAAAACTCAAATTCGAGACTTTTACTTAAGGAGATTAAGTGTCGAACCACTTGAACCAATTCACCTTGGTTGGTAGACGATTTATCAAGAACTAACTATTAGTCCCGGCCACGGTTCTAGAACCGGACGGTTTCGGTTCTGTGGCCCCTTGGAACTGGCCCTGAACCTGCCTATTGAAGGTCAGGGGCGGTTCAAAACCACGGTTCCGTCTGGTTCCGAACCAACTTGTTTAATTTTTATTAAAATTAAATAAAATTTGATTTATATAACAAGTTTGTCGTGTAAATCATAGTTAAATTTTTTACACTTATAAAATTTTTACAATTATTAATATTTAACTCTACATGTATCAAGATTTAAATGGTAATTTATATAACGAATTTATTTTTATTTTATATCACATACATTTAAATTTAAATTTTAAAAATAGGGTATGGTAGGCTGGGGATGGGGGGTGGTGGTGGGGAGGGTTTATATATATATATATATAATTTTCCGGTTTAGAACGGAACTGACGGTTCCGGTTTTGGGGTCAGTGGAACCAGCCCTGAACCTGAACCTTTACGGTTCGAGGACGGTTCCGGTCCCAAACCGGCCCATGGCCAAGCCTACTAACTATTGACTCTAATATGTACGAGTTATGTCGATTACGCTTGCCTCCGGTAAAACAAATACCAACTTATGATTAGTCTAGTGATTTTCTCACTAAATTTTCAAATGGGTGATCCTAGACTCGACCGCAGATTAGTATCGAGGTGCGCTTCGGCTCGTTCAAAAATACTGCGTGGTGCAAAAAAAAGCAATTTCTTACTACTAAGCCGATTAAACTGATGCAATTATAATGGCATCCCTTGGATTTATCGTAAGAAAATCAGTTAAAGATGTGTTATGACTGTGAGTTTTGTAATAATTTAAGATTAATATAATAATTACTCTTTTTTTAATAAATATATTTATTCTCTGGGATCAGATTAACATATTAATTTAGTTTTTTTTAAATATCTCCACTTAAATAAAGTAGCCAACTAAAGATTATTTTTTCATGCAATGAGTTTCGATCTGAAGCATAATAATAATTTAACATATCAAGAAGAATGGCAATCTCTTTTTGATGTTGGGCGGGTGCGATGCCAGCGATAAGGATGCACGACCATCTAGAAGATCGTGTGGTTGTGGTTTTGGGTGGACGACCCAATTCCATTGTTTTAATATAAAAATTTGCCCTCATGCCGTTAATCTTTGACTTCTCATATGATTAATTATAATTATCAATTAACCGTACATTCCCGACCCGAACTTAAAAAGCATGTCTGCATTCCTTTGAATTAGAAGATCATTTCTGCCATGAGTGAGAGAAAATTGGCTCGTGCCAGGAAAAGAGATGAAAAACGTGACATTTTCAAACCAAGTAACATGCTTGCTTCCTACGATTGAACTTTTTAGTGGTATGACATTGGGAAAAGAAAAAGGTTGTCAAATTGACAATGCCTCAATTATCAAGGTTTCTAGCTAATACTTCTGACTCCCCGAAGCCACTTATGGCATCAGTCGGTGGATCGACCCGAAAATTTTTAGAATTTAAAGACAATAAAATCGGTCTCGACAATATTCGGAGTACACTTGGAAAATAAAAAGTTATTTGTTTATCGGAAGTCATCTATTAAATATTTAAATTTTAAATTAAATTTAATTGATTATTACTCATCGTATGCTCACTCATAGAGTATTCATCTTCATCTCAATTATTCACGACCTCTACATCAAATTGTAGCAAGAAAGAGTTACTCTCCATGAGAAATCCAGACTTTTCGAAACTCGATCTTGTCCTTCGTTAGTCCGATGAAAACACACGAAATCTTTGCTAAGTCTTAACACTAACACAACTGAATGAAACAATTACGACAGTCTGTTTGATACGAATCGAGATTAAGAATTCGTTCCACATGAAAAGGGTCGCGTACATGTTGAATTTGCTCGCGGGACCAGCCATTTGCTCCAATGGGAAAACGCGTCCCAGCAGTCAAAGAGAACGCCGCCGCCTTGTTGGACCAGTTTAGAGTTTGTCAGTGCAAGTTGACAGCAAAACAGTTGACTGACTGACTAGAAATAAGAACTCTGGAAGGGATATCTCTCCCCCTCCTAACTCTGAAGTGGACCCCTCCTAATGTATTATCCCATTTTGGGCCTTTAATGATACATTACCCTTATCCAAAAAAAGAATAGAAATAAGAACTCCAAAAAGCACCCAGGGAAGTTCAATTAGGAGAAGCCATGGAGTCGTCCACAGGCTACAGCAGATCTTCCCTTTCCCTTCTTCGTATTCTTCTCTTCCTTTTGGCCATTTCATTCTTCCTGTCTCCTTCCTCTGCCTCCGAAGAGGAAGCCACTGCCCTTCTCAAATGGAAAGCCTCACTCGCAAACCAAAACGAACCCGATTCCACCCTCTCATCGTGGAAAAATGCTACCACGGGCCCGTGCAGCTGGGTCGGGATCGCCTGCCATCCCGACTCGACGGTTCGAGGGGTCAACCTGACCAACATGAGCGTCTCGGGCACACTATATGACTTCCCCTTTGGTTCAGTGCCAAACCTGACATTCATAGACATGGGTGTCAACTATCTCATCGGGTTCATCCCCCCGGAAATAAGACTCCTTACGAAGCTCACCTACCTCGACCTCTCCAGCAACTTGCTCTCCGGCGACATCCCACCCGAGATTTGTGAACTCACGAACCTCGATACCCTCCACCTGGTTAACAATCAGCATAACGGCTCGATCCCGGAAGATATCGGGAATCTTTATAAGCTGACTGAGCTTGCCCTTTACTCCAACTCTCTGGAGGGGGCTATTCCTCCTTCGATTGGAAACTTGAGCAAGTTAGTGAATCTTTATATCTACAATAACTCCCTCTCCGGTTCCATCCCCCCTGAGATCGGGAACCTGGCCAACCTTCAGATAGTTTTTATGGATTCCAACGGCTTCTCCGGTCCTCTCCCATCCACGCTCGGGAAGCTCACGAACCTCCTCGAGCTGCACATTTACTACAACCAGCTCACCGGTCCGATCCCGCCCGAGCTGGGAGACCTGAAGCAGCTCCAGAGGCTGACCCTTTATGGGAACAACCTCACCGGATCGATCCCACCGTCTTTTGGGAACTTGACCAACCTTGACCTCCTTTACCTCTATGACAACCAGCTGACTGGTCCGATCCCGGAAGAGATGGGGAACCTCCAGCTGCTGACCGATTTCGAGGTGAGCAATAACTACCTCAGCGGACCAATTCCGTCCTCATTCCGGAACTTGACCAGCCTGGTGATCCTCTTCCTTCGAGTCAACAGTCTCTCCGGTCCCATTCCTCCTGCCATCGGGAGCTTACCAAACTTGGAGGTATTCCAAGCGGACACTAACAAGTTCAATGATTCCTTGCCGCCAAACCTATGCCAAGGTGGGAAGATAAGATCCCTTACCCTCAACGACAACCTTCTGGTCGGGCAGGTTGGTTCCATCCTGAAGAACTGCACAAGGTTAGTCAGACTCCGAGTTGAACAGAACCAATTCAGTGAGAACATAACCGAATCCTTTGGGGTGTTTCCGAGCCTTGGATTTGTAGATTTGAGTTATAACAGCTTCTACGGCGAGATCTCAGGCAGCTGGGGAAGCTGTCCGAACCTGACTGATCTTCGCATTGCCGGGACAAATGTCACCGGTCAATTGCCTCCGGGAATTGGGAACTCCATTAACCTTCACTCGCTCGATCTCTCCTCGAACAATTTGACTGGTGAGATCCCAAAGGAGTTTGGAAATCTGGGGGCCATTACAAGGCTGAACATCAGCAACAACCGGCTCTCAGGTGCCATCCCTCCTGAGATTGGTAATCTATCAAACCTTGCAAACCTCGACCTCTCTTGGAACATGTTAACGTCCATGCCTGGCAGCATCGGGGAAATGTCCCAGTTGAACTACTTGGACGTGAGCCACAATGAGTTGACACAAGGGATCCCATCCACGATCGGGTTATTGACTCACCTCTCGGATCTATACCTCAGTGACAACTCGCTCAGTGGAGAAATTCCATCAGAGTTTACTGGTTTGAGAAGCCTTGTGATGCTCAACCTCTCCCGGAACAACCTCTCAGGCCTGGTTAGTGATGTTCTCGGGGAGCTGGTCGGGCTGAAGAGCGTGGACATCTCATATAACAACTTCACGGGTCCGATCCCAACCACAGCAGCCTTTAGAGATGCTTCTGCAGCAGATCTCCAAGGGAATGTGGGACTCTGTGGCGATAAAGCTGGCTTACCACCTTGCCCTCAATCAGAAGCAACCAAGAAGACCTCAAAATCATCAAGTAGTAATGTGTTTGTAATCGTTTTCTCGATACTGGGCGGGGTTCTAGCGTTATCTGTCCTCCTTGGGATTTTAATCTTTTTACGGAAGAGAAAGCAAGCTGAGCAGGTGGAGCAAGAGGAGATGCAGGATGAAGTGTTCTCAATCGCCACACTTGACGGAAAAATACTGTATGGGGACATAATAAAGGCCACTGGAGGATTCGACTCTATGTACTGCATCGGAAAAGGAGGATATGGGAGCGTGTACAAGGCAAAGCTTTCCTCTGGACTCATTGTCGCCGTGAAGAAGCTGTACTCGATCTCCAACAGCGGGACTGGGCAGACACACCAGCCGGAGTTTCTGAACGAGATAAGGGCATTGACAGAAATTCGGCACCGGAACATCGTGAGGCTCTATGGCTTCTGCTCGCATCCTCTCCACTCCTTCTTGGTTTACGAATACCTCGAGAGAGGGAGCTTGGCTTCGATCCTAAGTAACGACGAGGAGGCAAAGAGCTTGGAATGGAACAGGAGGGTGAACATTGTGAAGGGGGTGGCCCATGCCCTGTCCTATATGCACCATGACTGCGTGTTCCCCGTTGTTCACAGGGACATATCGAGCGGGAACATATTGTTGGACGCGGACTATGAGGCTCGAGTCTCAGATTTTGGGACAGCAAAGCTTATGAAGCTTGACACCTCGAGTTGGACTGCTGTTGCCGGCACATATGGATATATTGCACCAGGTTAGCTATCTCATATATGGACAAGACACATACGGTTTTCCTGTTGAAATCAAGGTCAAAGCATCTTTAGCTTAGTTCAGTTTTCAAAGCTTAGCTTTTTTATCTTTTTCTTTTTCCAAGAATGTTCTGACAGTTCTTTTCATATATGTCTGTAAAATCCTGACAGCTTCTTCATGGTCTAATCTATATGTCTTGCAGAGCTGGCATACACCATGAAGGTGAATGAAAAGTGTGATGTGTACAGCTTCGGAGTCTTGGTGATGGAACTGATCAAAGGGCAACACCCAGGTGAGAGCATTCCGTCATTGTTATCTCCCGATGCGTCCCTCGAAGAGGTACTCGATCCACGGTTGCCTTTCCCTGAGCCAGCCATCAAGCACGAGATTGTGGCCATTCTCCAGATAGCCAGGACCTGCTTACATGGGAATCCACAGATGAGGCCTAGTATGAAAATGATCTCCCAGATGTTCTCAGCAGCTGATGCAGCGACCACTGTCCAGGTTCCAAGCCATGGAGAGGACAGTAGTTTGCTGCCCAAGTGAATGAAATGACGAGTACCCCCCTGACTCTTAGCTACAGCTGGGACAGATACACACATATGTACTATTTGTGATTGTTCTGACTTCTGAGAATAGAAATTCAGGAAAACATGGAACATGTAAATGACAGGAAATGTCTGGTGCACTGATTCCATTGAATTATGCTACAGTCATCATAATGTAAGCAAGCCATAATGAATAACTAAAAGGTTTGAAAATCGTAAGAGAACCAACAGGAAAGCAGTGTGAATGCACTCGATGAGAGTGTGAATGAGAAAGTGGGAGACATTTTAATAGCATATTGTACTTTCATTGAAGTCAAAAATGTTGAATATACTAAACCACAAATTGCTACCATACCAAAACCCACCGTACCCAGTAAGTTCACACTCAGATCCATCTTTCCTGGGTCATTGGTGACATCAGGATGAAAAGGAAAGGAAGCTTAGAGTAAAGTACATCAGCACTCGTAAGACTATCGGTTAGATTTTTTCGACAAACACGATTTTATCACCTGCAATAATGTCTGCTAAAGCAAACCTCTATGCTGCTCATGCTGTCCGCGGGCTTGCTTGGGCCATCAAGGTAGTATCATCGACCACAAACTTATTGTCGAAGTCAGCTCCTGCACGCCTTCTGTAGCTTCACACGCTCAATGTTTTCTGAGCAGATGTAACATGCGTTGCCCTTAAAGATGCCATTCTCTGAGCGACCTGTATATTTTGCCAATTAGATCTTCAGTCTTTACTGTTTTAAGAGGTGCTTGCTCTTTATATGGTCTTGTCAGCCGGAAAAGCCTTGACCTCAAGAAATTAATATTGACCAGACAATTAAGAGCATCATAAAATGGTTACCAAAGAACAGCTGCACTGTCTGATCAAAGAGCATCTAAAAGACTTGATCTTCTCTCCTTCTTAAGTAAGTCTTAAACCTTTATTTTTCTATTCATAAAAAGAAATTCAAGATGTGAGAGGTTGTAATAGTTAACATAAAACGTGTCCACCTGCAACAATGATAAATAGATCACCAACGAGAACATGAATGAGATAAACCAAACCAAGATGTGCAAAACATGCTTATCAAATTTGCTCACACAAATGGGCAGATCGGACCTCTTTTCAGGCGCCCTGAAGTAATTCTTAAACTGCCATTGCAAAGATTAGGCATGGAGAGCTTTCACCAACCAACAAGGAAGTGAAACAAAGCAGCATTCACCAGTTTCTCAAGCATGGAACTTGCAAAACACGGCACTTTCATCATAAAAATGACTGATTCATCATCCATATGTCAATGTATGTCGGAAAGGAAATGCCATATCATTCTGCTTTATCGCATGGAGATTGCAGGTTAGTGGAAAGAGTGAACTTTGATCCATGAGAACCAGGAAGCCTGCACACACCCTAGCATCACCATCCCAATTGCTTTCCTTATCCTGTTGGAGTCGCACTGGGCCCTCAGCGGTTCCAATCTGCACCGATCCATGATAAGACCTTGTACTATTGAAATTTAAAAAGACAAACTTTCACCAGTTTTTTGGCCTACTCTACCATACAATAATTCCAGGTTAAGAATAATTTCAAATCGATATTTTACTGAAACTTGAGTGGACTAATTACGGGTTGAAACAGGCTTGCAGGGATAATGAACTACAGCTTGCTGGCAAGGAGAAGAACTTCGCTAGAGGTGATTAGCACTAGTCTCTATTAGAATGCTGCCATAGAGTCAATTCTTCAAAAGCCTAAGCTAAGTACCGAAGAGAATGGCAATCATCACAGCCTGTAGATATAAGCTAATATAAACCTTGGACAGTAACCTTGTGATGTGTGGTATTTCATAAGTTTAATGTATTCGCTGCCTCCTCTTGCCATTTTTTCGAGAAGGGTGCTGAAAAAATCACATTGCAGACAGAATTCAGCTCGTCACGGTACGTCCATGCTAGCTTGAATCTATTAAATTTTCCAACTGTACCAAGAGTGTCAACCACTAAAAAATCTAAGCTAGCATGTGATGGTACTAAATTATCTTATAAATCTAAATTTTTTTTAATCTAATTGATGTGAAATTTATATCTCGACAAAATCCTTTCTTAGGGCAGCACCCAGAACATGATCTTTGCGCCAACCGGCAGAATTGAGATAGCGGGTACTCTGCCTGGAAGTGAATTCGTGGTAATCAAAACCCCCCCATGAAATTTGGGCATCAGATATTCAAATGACTGGTCCAAGAAGCACTCTTTGTATTTCGTTTTTGCAATATACTTAACTATTTTCCTTGCATTTCATAAATAGCATATAAAAGTAAAATTTTTCTAGCCAAAAGGGGGAAAAAAAGAGAGGAACGAATTTAGAAACAGACCTGGATAGAAATGAATAATGAATGCCGGCAAGCTTGTGGTGAAATTCTCGTGTTGGTTCTAAGCTGTGGAAGCGGCAAGGAGTAGATACTTCATTTGGATTCTTCTGAAGAATTTCCTTCTCTGTGTACGATTCATGCTTTAGCCAGCTGCTTCTTGTTTTTTTCCCCCTCTGCCCCTCTTCTGTCTTTTCCCATTTCTATTTTCTGGTTCAGTGATTTGCGTCAAACTTTGAATTTTGCGCTTCTTGTTATTCTGCAAAGAGGTTGCGTTCCGGAGCTTCAATGGCGGCGACAGCAGTCTGCAGCAGCCCGGTAGTGTTGACTCTACCGAGACAGTTAAGAAATTCGACAAATTTGTTCCTCAGGTCCAGTAAATTGTTCCTGAAGCGCCCCCTCCACACTAACGTGAAAGCTTTGTCGGCGGCTGTAATTGAAAGAAATCAACCGGTACGCTTCTTTCCTGTGAATAATCATATTATATTCTGTACACTACTACTTCAAACCTAATCATATATTTACAAGCATATGTTTTTGAGCGTTGAAATGGGTTTCGCCATATGGTGGATACTGGAAGAATGACCGACTAAAAGGATGTATTGTGCTTAACTTTTCCTCGGTTTCTGTGCAATCTACAGTAGCATTCCTCTTAATTCAATGGCAATAGATTAGTATGGAAAGCGAATGTTAGGAAGTTGGGAGACTCGGGAGCCTTTTCTTGGCTACGTGTGGTTTCTTAGTGTGCATCGCATGATCCATCTGTATGGGCTACCAAGTCAGGGCTGGTCGCTGGCAATAATTATGTTTTCCTAGTTTTTGTTTTGCATTATTATTTGAAACCTGGTTTTGACTAGGGACCTGCTGTGGATGAGATTAATGTCAGCACCAAGAAGAACATATTAGCTTGCCCCATATGTTATGAGCAGTTATCAATCAATAGTGATGGAGGACTGTCAGTGTAAGTGCACTTCTATGGGTTGTTCTGCTTATGTCAATAGAATAACTTGTTTGGCTTTAGAATGATGGTTGACAATTTCATCTTTTCATATTTTCACGTGATGTTGATGGCTCAATTATGTTGCCAGGGATTCTATATCAGGGTCTAGATTACAGTGCAGCCGTTGTAAGAAGACTTATCATGGCACCGAGACACATTTTGAGCTTACAACTTCTAGTGGAACCAAGGTATATGGTGAAGCCATGGCCCTCTCAACTGAATTTTTCAGGTATAGAATGTTTGGTTTTGATTGGTTCACTATAGGGTAAATCTTGCTCCATCATTTAGATTTAATCATGCAACTAGATTCAATCTTTATCACTTTCAGCCATAATTTCATTGTTTAATTTAACGATATATTCCCTTATCAGACTAAATCATTTTCCGAATCAGGATTCCGCTGATATCTTATT
Source organism: Lagerstroemia speciosa (assembly GCA_037672795.1). NCBI lineage: Eukaryota > Viridiplantae > Streptophyta > Magnoliopsida > Myrtales > Lythraceae > Lagerstroemia > Lagerstroemia speciosa. The sequence goes on along the minus strand of CM075289.1, from coordinate 9,474,721 downwards.
TGTATGAGAGGGGCTGGCGCCAGAGCTTCCTACTTGGTGGTTTCCCTGGTCCTGAGAAAGAGGTTAGTTGACCTTTCTATTCCATCACTTTATCCATGTTTTGGGGGTGTGTTCAGTGGTGGTTTCTTTTTTAAAACATTTGCTTCAAAACATACACAGGACATGCTGCTAGTGAAAACGTCTTTTAGAAAGGATGTTGATTAAGAAAAGAAAAAGGAGTCCTTTTTATTGTGCTTGTCAATGTCAATATAAGACTTGCTTTTTCAAATTTGCTGCAGTTTGAACTGGTCGAAGGCTATCTCAAACCTGTACTTGGAGGAAATATCATTGATGCTAGCTGCGGGAGTGGCCTATTTTCTCGACTCTTTGCAAAGAGCGGACTGTTTTCTCTTGTCGTTGCTATGGATTACTCTGAGAACATGTTAAAGGAGTGCTATGAGTTCATTAAACAGGAGGAGAATTTCCCAAAAGAGTGAGGACTTGCAACACCCTTGCTCAAATTAAACAATCAATGGAAATTATTTGATTCTATCCAAATGAATTAAATAATTGGTAACCTAGCAGCCAAAGTCAAGATGGAAAGAAGAATGCAGGGTTTAACTTTAGAATTCCAATTTGGAATTTGTGGCTGTATTTGTCATGATAGAATGGGAAGAAGACGTGGTTCTGCAAATTATAGTTTTGATTTGTCATTTGTGGGGCTAGCTATGCTGGGGCTTATGGTATAAAGAGGGTTAAAAGAGTTCTTCTGAGTGATGTTTTTGCTGCAGGAAATTAACATTGGTAAGAGCTGACATCGCAAGGCTTCCATTCCCTTCGAGCTCTGTTGATGCTGTGCATGCTGGAGCTGCGATTCACTGTTGGCCTTCGCCATCAGCAGCCGTGAGATGTTCATTAATTGCAGGGCTCTTTAATTCACATCTAGCTCTATTAGAAAACTAAGAGCATTCCTTCCGCTTCTCAAGCAATGTCAGTAAGCAAGGCTCAATGTTGCCACGCAATGGGTTTTGCAGGTTGCTGAGATCAGTCGAGTCCTACGGCCTGGAGGAGTTTTTGTTGCAACCACCTACCTACTTGATGGCCCTTTTTCTTTAATTCCATTTTTAAGGCCGCTGCGACAGGTAATAAAAGTTTGTGTTCATAGCGATGAATGAAATTTTAAAGACTATCATTCATTCTTACCTTGGAGGAATAGTGATGAGAACTGCATTGGACCACCACTTTGTTTCATGTTCTTGACCAGATATTTGGTTTAATGCATGTCTCATTGTAGAACATTACTCAAATATCGGGCAGCCACCTATTTTTATCAGAAGGAGAGTTTGAAGATCTCTGCAGAGCATGCGGGCTTGTCAATTTCCAGTGCACAAGGAATCAACGTTTCATAATGCTCTCAGCGACCAAACCCAGATAAGTAGTATATATTCCATTTGCTTCTGCTGTAGTATCTGCAGAGGGCTCGATGCGAACATAAGGATATGAGTGGTCAGTTTGTATATGGTGCTCAAGCATATATTGAACTATTAACATGGTAAGATCCGGCCATGAGGAATAGAATGTGTGGGTATATTTCATTCCTTTATAACCATATACCTAGTTATGTGCACTGATAATTTAACAGTTGAAAATATAGCATCTGATTGGAGGTTAGTTATGTTCTCAATTGGTTAGTATTGGGTAACATATAATATGCATATTTGTGATCTGACTGGTTTTTCAGTTATCAGTTTTGTTCTGATGAGATTAACATTTACATTCTTTCTTCTAGATTCCAATTCTTTAACCTCACGTGTCCTCAAGCTTTACTTTGTTGGGTTTGGTATGACATGAGAGCAAACACAATGACAATCTAACTGGAAAATTGAACAATCTCCACGGTGCTATTAATCGAACCGTGGACAGATCGTCACAAGAAACCCTTTTTTTATCCTGGGGAAAAGAAAACCAAATAAACTTGATGAATCAGCGTTGCTTCTCTTGAATACAGCTATGACGTCTAAACCAAGATGGAACATTCTGTGGACTCTGTATCAGTGTTCACCTGTATATGTGCATAAATTCAATTTGGAGAGCAAGACATTGCAATGACAAACACAGAGAGAGATGGAAGGAACTCCAGTATTTGAGACCGCCTCCTCACTCGCCTAAATTCGCAAAGGTTAACTGCCGATAAAGCAATGCCTTCTCATCACCATCTTCAAGATACTGCTCCTGCAACTCTTCCCCCTCGTAATCCACATCAATTACACTTCTATCCTCTACTAGCATCTCCTCTGGCTCACTGAGACTCCAAGAAGGTGAAGCATCTTCCAAGTGCAGCTGCTGCATCTCCGACTCTATCAAGGCCTCCATGCGGGCCCTTTCCCTATCTCTTGGGTAAGTGCAGTAGAGGAATGAGTAGATGAAGCAGCAAAGTGTCATTGGGACGCCTATCGCAGTATAGAGTGCCTTGGCCAGTGAGGATGCATTCTCTCGATTGGTTTTGATCTCTTGGGATGAATGAGAGCCCTGAGGAAGCTGCTTGTAGCCATAGACGTGCTGGGCTAGTATCCCAACTATGGGGGGAGCAAAGGATGATAGGATGGACTCGAAGGACCGATCCAGTGCATAGACGCTTGTTCGGGACTTCTCCGGAACTATCTCTGCGAATATAGGACTGCATAGACCAATTAGCAGTAACGTTAGCATCTTGAGATGCTGCAAATGTTCTTAAGGAAAGAAATGAATTTGGGGAATCTACTTATTTGTTGCTGGGGCATTCCATGAGATGCAGAAGCCCATGACTACAAGGACCAAACCATAGATGGCTGCTGAGGGCGGATCACTGGGTAACCCCAGCAGAAGTATGGCTGCAAGTGGGACTGCTGAGGCCGAGCTAATCTGAGCAAGAATAATCCTCCCCGAGTCTGGGACTCGTAATGAAAGAAAATCTCCCATTTTCCCACCAAACAGGCCTCCCAGCGAACTTGAAACGACAAACAGTGCAATGAGGAATGCAGTTTTATTGTGGGAGAAACCCATGAGCTCGAGCCACATCGGTGCAAAAGACAGGGCAGACCAAGGGAATAAACCGGTCACCCCCTGAGCTACGATGATCTGGAAAGAAGGTACTTTTACCACTGACTTTGCCTCGTTAACCAAGTCCTTTACCTCAGAGCAGAAGGATTTGGCCGACTCTTCCTGAATGCTAGTTTTAGCCCCAGTGCCAGAAAAGTGCGGGTCACTTGCGAAGAGGCGGACTAAAATACCCACTATTACACTGATAAGGCCAACCAGATGAAAGGAGAGCCTCCACCCTGGTATTCCCATGAAAGAGAACGGAGCTATCATGACAGAGAATAGCCCGCCAATGATCGACCCTAGGTTACCAGTCAGTTGTAGCCACCCGAAGGCTGTCCCCCGGTTATGATCATCAGTTGAGTCAGCCACGAGAGACTGAATTGCCGGGGCGACAATAGCAAGCCCAATCCCATTTAGTGCTCTAGATATAGCGACCTGTTGGACAACTACTGCAAGTGTTAGAGGCACGCCAAACATGTCTCGACATAACAAACATTTGAGCATAGTTGTTTAGCCAGTAAGTCAG
>CM075289.1:8255589-8270635 GCA_037672795.1 Lagerstroemia speciosa | reverse complement strand
GTCCTCATCATTCTAGAAGCCAAAATATTAATTCTAAAATTATAGTAATTTTTTTGGATTAAAACAGAAAGATGTATAATGTTATATTTGGGTAGGTATTGATTGCTCGTAAAATTTGGTAAGTATTAGTGAAATAGTTGTAAAGTATATTATAATTAAAAATTTACGTTACTTGAATATAAAAATTTTATTAAAAATAATTAATGTAATTTGATAATATAGTAAATTTTACAGTCAAATAGTATAACTCACGATGTCGCAGCAATCCAAACGCCACCCTGATACAAACTAATGGCATGGAAAGAGAGAACGGGAATAGAGACGAAATGAATTTTTTTAAGAAGATCTGAAAATTGATTCCGCGTGTACCATATTATTGATTGAGATGGTAGGACGTACCTTTCGGTTAAGTAAGACATTGTATTCAAATCTTGTAAATGGAGATGATTTACTTTGCGAGAGTTTTACGCATCAGTGAACTCTCCCGACTCAACCCGATTAGTCGAACCTGTTAGGCTTCTGCACGCCAGTAGTTTAAACTGGAAAAGAAAAGTATTTGCCAGAGTAAACAAAGGTGGACCATACTAGCCCTGAAAAGCGTGGCTCAGAATTAAATATGAAAGTGCAAGTAGAAGAAAGGGACTTGAAGTCGAAGGCGATCGAAAGTCAGCTCCATATTACAGGGGAAAAAAGCACGATCTTATAGTCGATTATTATTAAACTTTGTCAGTGCTGAGTGGTGATTTTCGAAGTGTACTTTTTTTTCAAAGTCGCGAAACATGCACCGACGTTTTAATGTATAGCACAAGAATACAGAAAACCATCTATTCGGTGCTCGGGGAGAGCTCCCGATTCATCTCGAGCTCCTTCTCGAGCTCGAGCGCTTCGTCTCCGGGCAAGGTCACCGTGACAACCCTTCCATCCCCTTCCTTTCCCTCGCCATTCCCCGGCCGTGGAAGAATCGAGACCACACCTTCATCCCCAACCCCATGGATCGTATAATTCGCATGAATTGCCTTTTGGCCCTTCAACTCCAACCCATGCACATTTACCTCCTCCAAGTTCACGAATGTCAAGTTTGCCCCGTATAGTATGTAATCCGATCTCCCATCATCCTTACCAACCATCTCTTCGATCCCGCGAGTCTCGTCTGCCGTGTGATCTTCCATCCACGCGACAAGCTCAGACATGCTGGCCGCAGACACCGAGGAGACGACCTCGACCGTGCCCACAGTCATGCGATTCCCAAGAAGGCACCGGTCCATTTCACCTCGGTGATTGCCGGTGCAGATGTTGACAATTCTCGGCCAGCCCTCGCCACGGATCTTGGAGATGGATTTCCATAATACTGCCGACAGAACGTGGAAAGTGGAGGACTTTCCGTGTGGTGTCATGAGGCGGCTGAGCTGGTCTCTGGTGACCAGAAGAGAACGCGTTCTCATTTTCCGGTTGCTGGTAGTTATCCAGCGGTCTCCGGCCAGGTTGACCCGTCTGAGAGATGAGACCTTCCCGGGTTCGGTACCGGGTGACCTGGGCACCTCTGCGGGCACAGGGCTCGCCATGTGCAGGGACCTGGGCGGCTCGTGACCAGCCATGATGTGACCCCACTGGTTGAGGAAGGTTGAAGCGGAGAATGCGTCTCCGAGGACATGGGCCCAGCTCAGTCCCACTGACATCCCTCCGCACTTGAACCAAGTGAACTGTAAAAAAGGAACACAAAATCAACATCAGAGAAATTGCACTATCTAGGGAGGGAAAAATAATTACAAGGTATTAATTTTTAAAAAAATTTAAATTATTAATTACAATATTAAGTTAAAGGTTACTTGCCCACAAAAACTATCTAAGAATTCTCCAATTTTCCACAAATTATTTTTTGTCCATAAAATCACGAACTATGCTATATTTTTCCTAATTTACCACATCGTTAATTTCGACCGTTAATTGCTAATCTATAGTATTACGTGTGTCTTCTATCTTGTCATAAAAATAGAGAACATCTGTTTACACATCCATCATCATGATAAAATAGAAAATTCAACAATAATTCGTATTTTTATGACCATATGGATACCACGCCAGACTCCGTTTGCACAATTAGTAAAATTAATGGTATACGTAAGCAATTAACAAAGAAATTAATAATGTAGTAGATTAGGAAATTTTGAAATAATTCGTAATTTTTTGAGTAAAAAATAGTTCCTAGTAGATTAAGAAATTCTTAGATAATTTGTAATTTTCTATGTAAAAAAAATTTGTGATAGATTAAAATTTTTTTTGAATAGTTTGTACTTTTCTAAGTAAATAAGTCTAAATTAAATTATTAAACAGTTCAATAATTGGATCATTAAAGCTTCCTCAAAATAATCATCATGATGCTTGATAAAAAGAAAAATACCTTTCTGATCATTCTGACAATTTCCCTAAGAAAATCCATTTTTATGGTCGGAGCAGTACTTTGTATAAAAAATTTAACAACTCTTAATTAATCTAAATTCATTTCTGGTCAATGTATTGATGATAAAAATAATTTAAATTATGAATTTTTAAATAAAATTTAAATCTGAGATTTTATTTAAGAGAAAAAAGATGATAATAAAATAATGAAATTTTTTTGGAAAGTTCCACAAAATGAAAATAATATTCTTATGCTTAGGTAAGAATTAATAAGGAGATATTGATTTATTTTATTTTACAATTTCATATGATGACGGACCGACCATGACCAATGATTTGATCTAATTGGCGGTGCCATAAATGCATGCCCACTGAGGAGTCAGAAGTTTTCTTATTTCAAACCAGTCAGGTACCCACCCACCCAGAGATGGAATGCAGGATGAATTAACAGTTATTTATTAATAATAAAAATAAGCAATTAAAATTAATTTAATTTTCCAGAGAGTCTTACTGAAATTTATGCATTTTCACCTTATCAAATTCTAATGTACTATTACTTATTCATAATTCATGACTTGCAACTAAAAATATAAATATTATCACAATATATCTATAAAAAAATTGTCTTAAATAATATTGATATTACTTGTTTAATGAGTCTTAAATGATCCATTATTCTAAATTAACAAATTAATTAAATATATTTGTTATTTAAACTTAATTGAATATTATATAGGTAAACATGCATGCTCTACGTGTTAATGTTCTTTTCATGCGTGAATCGTAATCATAAAGGTTCTTCGTATGGCACCGATCGAACGAGTTAGTCGATATGTCACGACCACAGAACCCGAAGTTTATAAGTATGTTTTTTTCGATATATATTTAGAGGATTTTTTGGCATGGATTATTTAATTAATTAATTACCTGAATGAAGACCAGAGGAGTGAAGCCGAGGTCAGGGCCGAGGACATGATCGTAGACCAGAACCTTGTCATCAATCTCGGCGTGACCCTCCATGCCCAGCCACTCGTCGACGGTCTTCTCCGACCTAGCCTCCACGATCCTCACCCCGCTGTCGTTGCACTTCACGAACGGCCGCCCTCCCCCGGCCTCCCCGTCGTCCTCCGCCCTCCTGATCCGGCCGGCGAGCGGGTAGTACAGCTCCAGGCACCGGAAGATCGGTTCCTTGAGGGTGTTGATTCCGAGCGGGGAGTCCGTGCCACGGAAGAAGTAGACGCCTCGGAGGTAGTGGAGCTTCACGGCGAGGTCCATGCCGGTGAGCGCGTGGACTTGGTTGTCTCCGGTCATCTTTGCGGGGACTACAGAGGACAGCTTCAGGTCGTGGACCAGTGAGCTTGTTTGCTGGGTGGCTTGGGACATTTCCGCTACCATGGCTGACTCCCCCACAGAGAGAGAGAGAGAGAGAGAGAGACCCCTGTTGGATTGAAATGTTGTCGATAATTTCGTCTAGAAGCACTGAGTTCTATTTAAAGTGGAAAATCATTGCAAGAAATTATCGAAGATTGTATGGAACTCAAGCTTGAGCAAGTTCGAGTGCCGAATAAAAATGTGCTACTCGAGTGTTTAGCTTTTTCTCAATTGATAATAGAAAGTAATTTGGGTTAGACTCTTGGTTCTTATCACTGGAATTTCACGTACTTTCTATTTTCACGTGTCTTCTTTCGACGTACAGAGTAGACAATACACGTGGGCCTATGAGGAGATGGAACAAAATGGGGAATAAGAGAGCATTGAAGAGTTCTACTGATAAAAATTCGAACTCAGAATCTTTTGATCATAGGTCGAGAACGGCACCACTGTACCAAACCTGGTTCATGGATCCTCAGGGTCTCAACGAAAAAGAAAGAAATGTGGAAGTAAATGGTTGCAACTTGTTGGAGTCTTTATGGAACGGGCCGTGGATGATCTGGTGGACAGATACAGCTAAGTTTGCTTGCTTGCCTGCTTAGATTCTTGCGGCTTCTCACGTGGGAGCCGTGGTATCTTTACGATGCCAAAATTATCCGATAAATCCATGCAATTTTCGGCACGAAATCTATACCAATCGATACGGACCATCACCTTCCCACGTGATACATAGGGGGGCAAAAATTTTAAATGGTCCCACTTAACAATGACATTTTTTGAAGAAGAGCTTATTAAATTATTTTAACCTGTATTAATTGTAGTATCTATTTGGATAATTAATAATAATTTATTTATTTATCATATTTTAATTGATATTTTCTCACTTCACATAACGAGTTAGCATCACGTAAGAATTTCTTGACATACAAAGATAATTAGCCGGTTCTCTGGCTCAATACCCTGCCTGCAGAACTTTTAGCCGCGAGAAGGTTTATATTTAGACAGACGTCGTCAGGAATAAGGGCTGTGGGAATACCCCAAGAAGGCAAACATATGATTTGGCTAACTTTGCATGGAATCCTAACCATCGACAAAGCTGACAGTTAAGATTCTATATTAGACCCGGAACAATGATTTAGTGATTCAAAATTTACTCTCATGTATTTTTGAAAACGTCAGAGATTTTGTGTTTGAGGCTCTCAAAATCAGTACAAGGGGTGATTTCTTTACCAAAGAAACGATCAATCATTCAAGACATATCGTTTGACTGCACATCTCTAGAATACACTGCAATGACACCTGGCCTTTAACTAAGATGTCGCAGTTCGGACCTTTCATGCCCCTTCATTTACCTCTTCCTCGTGTCCCCTTCTATATTCACGATATTTTTTTTTATCATAATCGAAAAAAATTCTACCCAAATTCTGTCCTTGCTTTCTCGAAAATCCTCCATTAAAGCCTCCTCTCGGATACTTAAGCCCAGTCGATACATCGTTGATGATCTGAAACGAAGAGTTTCTAAAATTATTTATTTTATTAGTGAGCCTCCGTATATTCCCTTTGCTCTAGTATTGAAGAGAAATTCTTAAGTGATCCTGATCTATCACGTGACACGAGAAAACACCAACGACCAATCAAAATATAAGGAATGAGTCAAATTATAGTGTCAACATTCGCATAATTATTATAAATCATAGCAATATAATTAATTCATTCTTTTTTAATCTACAGTTTTCCAGTTTCGAATTTTATAAATACAAAGAATTCTACTATTGTCGTGATTCCCTCCGATCCCTTTCTACGACCGGACCTTTATTGAACGCGCCACCATCACTTAAATCAATAGCTATCACGGGACACTGGATATAACTTATTTTTGCCCATTTAGGTGGAGTTAGATATGGAGGTTGTGAAAACGATTTTTCTATTTGTTTATTTATTTATTTTTGTATAAAATATTTATTGGTTAATGATAAGGAAGCTTGGAATTGGTCCCGAATAAAATAAATATATTGGTGAGATTAATCTGCCAAATATGTGAGATTATTAATTGTAGGAGGGACCGGAAATCATGTAAAATTCATATTGCGACGAGTATATCACTTGACAGTATTTGCGTAGTGTCACAAGTAAATAAAATTTAATCATTTTCAGATTTTTTTATAAATTCTTAGAAACTGAAAAATAACTAAATTTTACCGATTCATGATATCGTATGAGTACCATTACGTGATGGATACTGTACTCTCTCGAAATTATGTGGATCACATTTTCTTCTTTAATATGCCAACCCTCTAACTGCCAGAACAGTTACACAACTTACCTTAATAAATGCAAGTCTTAGTGCAGAGAAAGTCTTCTTAATAAAGGGTGTACTGCAATATATACATATATATATATATATATATATATATATGTTACGGGCTTGTCCGCTCTTTCCAGTATTTGACGTGCCACGGGGAGAGTAGCGAATCTATATCAAAGAAAGTTATAACTTTTGGACTAATGAATATGTAAATGTTGTTGTTAATATGTTAAACACGAGAAATTCTGAGGTGGTCCCAACTCACCACATGACATGAGGAAATACCAATCAAAATATGACAGGCGAGTAAGTTATTGTTAATCACCAGAATAGTTGTCATAATTAACACTAATAAGAGGAATTTATTTGGTTATTCCCTATCACGTCATTGTGAGATAGGACCATTCAAGATTTTTTGGTTAAACGCATATTGACTTAGGATATGTGCCGCGCATGTTATATTTAAAGCATTTTTTTATCGAACTTTAAATATTTTAATTTTAAATCGAAAGCGATGCTACTGTATCAAACTTATTTTCTGGTCTTTTTCCGTTACGAACCTTAGGCATTGAAGTTACAGCTATTTACCTATTTATAATAATTTTCCGGACCATAATTGTCGGTCCGGTCCGGTCCGGTGCGATCCGACCCTCTCTGAATCATACCATCAATTAAAAGGTCGTTGGCAGCTGCAATTTCGTATGCACGAGCATGCAGTATCTCTGGGACCTGACCGGATTGCCACTCGAGGGTCCAGTCGTCGTTTTCGACACTTATGGTTCCAGCGAGCGAATGTGGAAAACGAGCCGGAATATCGTACGTATCGCAGCGTTATCAATTAATACTCGCCATTTTTATCGTACGATTAAACCGACTACCGCGCACTATCGCTCGAAAGTTAATAACGTCGGTGTCGAGGAAAAAGGGCATGTACGTACAAGTACGTGCTGGCGAAGAGAATAATCAATATTGCCATGGTATTCTTCGAGACATCGAGTATTTTGATGATTCGCTATACGATGTCGTCGTCGAAGCTTGGGTGATCTCGTATCCTAACCATTATTATCAGCATTACTATATGTCTATGTTCTTTTGCAAAAATAATAGAATATACATTTTTTTAATTTGCAATTTTCACTTCTTGGATTTAAATATGGATTGACGATTGAGGGCCTCCTTCCGTTTCTTACTTATTTCCTTTTTCCGAGTTTTTCACTTGCATTTTTTACCGTATATTAATTGTTCTATTGTTAAAATTACTTCTTTTTATTTCGTATTTTGTCGAGTAATACACAAAATTTTTAATTTAACGTATTAATAAACTGTAAACGTGTTTTTACAAACTTTCATTGAAATTAACTTCTAAAAAGGAGAATAGAAATGGAGAAAAAAAGTAAGAAATAATTACTGAGAAGTAAAATGGCTCCTTAGTAAGCTCTACAAGATGAAAAAACAAAATGAAAAACACTTTATTTATTATTATTTTAAGAAAAAAGACTCATTTTTGGTGTGACTCTTTCTTTTCAAAAATACCGTTATGCATGTAAATTAAAATATTGTTAACCCTTAAATTGGAACAAAATGAGGGCATGATCGTAAATTTAACATATATAACTACCCATTTCCCATCCTTTTTTGTCTCTCACACTTTTTTTTTTGTCGCCAGCCACGGTATCCAAGCAGGCCCTACCAGCGGTGAGATGACATCTTTCAGCCAACCATGCTTGACTAATCCGTTGGTCGCCCTGGGTCGCACGCCTGGCAATGGCAGGTGAGTCTCCCAAGGGGGGTGTCTGCGTACGTGAGGTCTCGAACTCGGGACCTCCTTAAGCGGCACCGAGCTGCTTACCACTCGGCCCAACCCCCTTGGTCTCTCACACTTAAAACTATCATCCTCTTCATTATCTATGTCCTTTTTTCTTTCTAATAGATCTATTTTCAGTTGTCACGTTCCATTCTCACTCTTTTATCAGCGAATCGTACGTGCAAATTATGAATTCAAATTTTATTTATACAATACGCTTTTATAACTATCTAACTTAAGAGTTAAGTATATATTATTTTTACTTGAAAAAATAATTATAAATAATTACTCTGATCAATCGTGCATGGATATTTATTTCTAATAATTTTTTTAATATAACACATACCATGTATAGCACGATTAAACCTACAATTTTCTTTCCAGTAGGCTCCACTTATTCTTTTTTTTATATGTATTAATTATATTTACACACTCTCTTCATTTATGTATGAATTTGTAATTAATTACTTTTATTAATATAATATATACTATGCATAACACGGTTTCGTCTCTAGTTATATAAATGAAAACCCATGCATTGAATAATTCAAGGCCTTCTCTTTTTTTAAAATAGGACTCGGATTTCACCTGTGAATGGAAAAAATCAATTCAGAGAATTCACATAACTAATCTAATTTAAATTTAAATTAGTAAATTTATTGTTAAATTTTTTTCCCACGATGAGGACCTAACGTAAAATCTCTAATTTATGAGTCGGAGTCTTATAATATTGTATTAATTCTGCAAGGTGTCTACAGAAAACATCTTGGCCCATGGTTCCAAAGAGGAGCTGGGGGCTGAGGTGGGGTCGATGGCCCATTTGCAGTTTTTAAACAGAAAAGTAAATAAAGAAAGAGGAAGAAGAAACATGTTCAAGCAGCCAACGGTAGATGGCCTAACAAGAGGAGAAACCATTTTTCCGATCTAAGAGCTTCACGCAAAAACTCGGTTAGTAATCGTCCGATACATTATCATACAGCTCTCGCTCCGGTAATGATAATATCACTGATCAAACGACAGAAAACCAGGATTGTTGGCATTGTTTCAGACACCCATTAACGTATGAGTATGGGATTTTTTGTTCGGATGATGTGCCCTTCTCTCTTCTGGTAACTTGGTGTCCAGATTTGCTTAGCCCTCGTGGTGATAATGCACAGATGGCAATCCTCCTAGATACTGCTGTGGTCCGATCATTTTCGGTTTTAGATTCGAACCGGAACATATTATTGAACTCAACTTGTAATATTATGAACCTAACATGATTGCACATCTGATCGACGCACGGTTCGGGTTAGCTTACAGCATATCACCAAGAATCTCTTCCTTGGCCCCGGAGATCTCTACCTAGGATTCCGAGGGATTTGCTCTCTCGGCTCGTGGACTGTGACTGATAATCGAGCCATGCAGATTTCAACTCATCTTACCCTTCGAGACCACAACTGAGAAATATTGCTGCATGAAAGTCTTCCCATCTGAATCCATTCATTTCCCTTGTACAATCTTCCTTATCCCTGAAAGAAGAGGGAGAACTCATGGAGATGCATTACTGTTAATGTGCTTCAGCCCAATGCTTCCATCAAATAGACAGACCGAGCAGAGAAAGGTCATTTGATCGATCATGCAATCCTTCCTCTAGAGTTTGCTACATCGACAGGGAATTTCTATAGGGGTGCGTAAACTCGACTGAATAAAGTATAATCACCTTCCTTTCTATGGTCACATTAAGAGTAAAATAATATAGAAGAATCAACAAACTCCTTCGAGAACCTGTTGCCTCAGCTACGAGATCTGAGCAATCTCTAACAAAATCTTGTGCAGAGACTGCGGTTTCGAGAAGAAGGGGCAGTGATCGCTGCCCTTGATCTTGAAGACACCGTCAGGTGGGTTTTCTCGGACTAGCTTCTCCTGGACATCGGGGGAGAGGGCTTGATCATCTAGTGTCTGTATGTAGAAGCGGCGGCAAGATCCTATTTCTCAGGGGACAGGGAGAGTTTCTCCATCACGGGTCCCAGCGGGATTGGTCTCATCGAAACCATAGCCAAGGCAACATCCTGCAATGAATAATGAAAATAAACCGATTTGCAAATAAGTGAATTTCAATGAGGAGGGTAAAAAATCGACTAGGAAAAAGCTTGTTCTGCAGCCCAAACTCGTGAGGTGTCAAGAATGGATGATGTACCTTGGCAGGGGATTGATGGAAGTATAGTCCCTTCATCTGTTGTTTCTCAAACATGAACCCTGTGGGAGCCTTCTCCTTTCCGTTTCCATGAATTAAGCACTTCGACTCCTGCATAAAATGTTCTGCAGAGCCAAGCTGCAACAAAGCATCCTATTACAAAACTATGCCGAACCAAGGCCAGATATAATTGGAATATGAGGGAAACACACTCAGATCATATGACTCCATAATGTCAACATATTGAAAGGCCCACCTCTTCGGCAAACACATCGAAAGGTCTCTGGCCATTAGATACCATGGTTGCACAAAGGAAAATTGCTTTTGCAATTTTTTCAGGATATTGCTCCATAGCATATGAAACGCATGCACCCCAGCACTATGTCCAACCAACATGACCTGCACCACAAAGTGCAACCACATGAGCCTTGAATTTCTACAAATGAAGGAAAGAATGTGGGATCAAAACCAAACAATGGGAACATCTCCAAAAACCTTTTCATCCTCAGGAAGATTTTGAAGATAGTCTATCAACGGCTTTGAATATTCTGCCAGTGTAGTGACACGGTTGGTATCTGCTATATCGATACCCGATCCCGTCAGATCAAGGGCAGTCGGAAGCAACCCTTCCTCTAGGAGAGCTATTGTCTTATACCAACACCAAGCTCCAAATCCTTCTCCATGTATCAGGACAATTTTCTTACACTTGAGGCTCTCCAGGAATTCTGATAACTGTGCAGGAGACGCAGCAAGGTAAGTGTAACTTAGAAAAGATCGAGCCTACCACAGAATAGGATGATTATCAATCAGGAAAGACAGCCAATTTGTGACATCAACATCACTAAGGAAGACAGAGCAGTAATTACAAATATATGAAAGTGACATTAACAAGATTGAAGCGCAATTCTCGGGAAATGATAAAAGGGAGTTAAATAGGCAGAATCCATAGATGTAGAGGATAATGATTAAGGAAGGGCATATTTCTTCAGAGCATAATCTATAAGCTCCAATCATTACTGTGTATTCCCTGGACGGATATGATTGAAAGACATAATTCAAGAATCACTCTGCCAAAAGTCTTCCATTTTTGTACTTTTGCAGGCATGCTCGAAGCCTTCAAAGCAAAGGGATGGATCCAGAAAATGAAAAGGCTGAAGAAGACAACATAAAGATGCAGCACTGAGAATAAAGCAAAGGTGAATTGCTTATGGCCTCATAAAAGATCAACTTTTGAACTCCCGAAAAGAAATAGTAAATAATCAAAAACCAGCTTTTCGCTTTACCCGTGTAGCTTCAAAGAATACGCTATCATGCTTATTGACAAGCAAGAAACAACAACTCCAGATCCACCACAATTCAGATCCAAATCGAAGCCACAGCTCGGTAAAATTCGAAGACTAGAGCGAGCGAGCGAGCGAGCGAGCTAGCGAGCAGGCTATTGAGAGAAAGGGACCTGCTTTCCGTTGGAGAAGGGGTCGGACAGGGGGCGGCGGCGGGAGCTGGTATTGCCGCCATTGAACCGCCGGGACATGGATCCCTCGAACCTCTGGGACTGGTGGAGCGCCATGGACAGAACCTGCCGGTGGAGGAGCTCCTCGTCGACGAGCAGCTTCCTCTGGGAGCGGTTGCCCATCCGCTTGCTCCTCGATCCACTGATCTCCTTGGACTCCTTCTTCGTCATGCAAATGAATCGATTCCCCATCTCTCTTCCTCTCTCCCCCTCCAAGAACCGGAGCTTAGCCGGACGGAATATCCACAGAGCTTCGCCGGGAAATGGAGCTTCTCGGTGGTGTAGTAGTTGCTAGTTCGTGCACAGTGACGAAGCAGACGACCTTTCTTGTAAATTCTTCCCCTTTATTAAATAAAAAAACTCAAATCAATTAAATCGTGCGACAGCAATCAGCATTTGCTCGCTCATTAATTGCTGTGTCCCCGTCTCCTTCGTTTCCCAATTCCCGACGTTCCCTTCAGCAGCCGGCCAACTCAGCTCTCCGACATATACCGGCTCCGGAGAGGGCTTTCCGACAACCTTGGATCATCACCTGTCGTGGTCAAATGTCGATAAAACTTAGACGGGGCTTATCCATCACAGATCGTGAAAGTTATCCAATCCAAGGACGAAGAAGTAAAATTAGCGGCGAGTTTAAGGAAATCGAAGAGGAAATTCCGAAGAAATTAGGGAAGTACGTGGGCACAGCACACCGGTCCATCAGGAGAGAGAGTAAAAAGTACATAACGTTTTATTAATGAGAATTGACCTGATATTCCTTTTTTTTTTTTAGTTTCCAACCCGGTATCCGGTACCCGAAAATTAGCCGACTAATCCGGATTCGGGGTACTGTCGGACGGTTTCCCAAGAAACCCTCCCAAGAAGGTCTGCTGCATTCACAGGGGTTCGAATCCGACTCCTCTGCGTAAGCCGCACAAGCCACTTCCCTTTTCGTTTAGATCAATTACTGTCAAGGTAGGTCTTCTTATTAATGTTGGTACATTCTAATGGATTAATTTGAGAAATTTTTCGGTGGTCACATCTCAGCACGTGAATGAGAAAATTCGATCAAATTATGATAAATAAACAAATTTGTATTGACTATCCGAGCACTTGTCATAATTATTGCTAGTGAGAATAACATAATTTTTACTTTCTGACCATGTCATTTCAAGATAGGACTATCTAAAATTTTTCGGGTCAATGTACTGACGAAATATTTCACTACACATCACTTAACTAATTTAAGTTCGAGTTAAATTGATTATAAATTATTTTTATTCATAATACTTAAATTGAAGGCTTTGTTATGACAAATCACTTCAATTGACCGGCGTTAATTTTTAAAGGTAATCGTGGAATTTTATAATAGAATTAATAATTAATGAAATAGAAAGTTAAGAAAATAAAGTTTGATGTCTCGTAATATTAAAAAAATTAAGACTTTTTTTTTGTTTTGCAGAAAGAATCTTATTAATAACGAATTAGGAAAATCCGCGCAATGAATGAGCGATTATGGTCAAAAAAAAGTCAAACATCGGTTGAGCAGGTTGAACCACATCGAGATGTTTGACCCGAAGAATATTACATGTTTTTCGATTAATTCTTTTTTTAGACGTTTTCTCTCTTATTTTTTGCATGAAAAAAGTCGAATATTTCAAAAATAATTTAAATTACGCATAACTTAAGCTTTTATTTCTTTTTTTCCTCTCTTTTTGTTTGGAAAATCTAAGGTCAACAAATCCTGGTGACCATTTATTAGTGTTCTTCAAATTCAAACCTTCACACTCCCTCCGTCATGTCGAGGTTGAAAAACATTAATTGGTCCTCCACATCTTTTTATTTATTGCTCTATGCTTTTGAGAGCTACCTGTTAGGTCTCATACGTACGTATGAATGGACAGCTCGAAATTAATCAAGATCGAGCAATTCTATTGTGTCAGATATGACGTCGGCCTTCATCGGTACACTTGCGATCGAAATCGAAAAAAAAAAATTCGGACTCCAAATTCGCATTCTCGTACTACAACGCACGGGGTTTATCATTTCCGAGTAAAACGGCGTTAGGTTCAAACATGAAATTACGTATAATATCCTGTCTCGTGATTTTTTTTTTCCAAACAAAGTAGGTTATCGGTCTCTGAACCCGACCCGGATACGATAATTACATAGAAAAAAAAACCGGAAATTTATCATCGCACCGAAAGTTACAAACCGGTAAAGTGTTACTTAATGCTTGCACGAGGAAAAGATGGCATTATAACTACAATGAATGCCACGTGCAAGTGGCTAAGTTATTTATGTGTGGTCGTCTTTATCAATGTCCATGGCATGTATGATTAAAATTATGTAATGTCTTGCATCTTTTTTTTTTTTAATGACTGAGTTATACGAGTACCTTCCGGATCCGACCAGCGGTGGTTGCGAGACCTCCTCCTTACTGGGGAGGAATGCACCACTGGTGATTTGAACGCAAGAGATCTTAAAAGATCTTTCGAAGACCCACCATCAGGGGTAGTCCTCGTGGGTGTAATATCTTGTATCTGAATGAAGAAAATATTTAATGCCATAAAAAATTAAAAAAAAATTGATGGAGGGTATGATGAAATTGCATCGAGATCCCTGTGATTCTGCGATATTGATTACATGTGCATCCTCCAGCTGCTGATCCGGAAGAGATCGTAAGTGCAAGGTTGAGGTTTGATCGGAATCCTTCTTCACTCACTCAAGTATCGGTTTCATCGGGAGGTGTCGAACACCGCACGGCAGTGTGGAGATGGAAGCCATCTCTTTCCTACCGATTTGGGTTGTGTTTCGGATAGTTTAATCTGCTTTTAAGTATCGGATTGAACTTTGTCAATGAAAAAATTTGATAGTTTTCGAATTATTTTTTGAGATATCTTTTTAAAATCATACGTTCTACTTAATATTTCTTTATAAAAATGAAATCGCGTGATAAACATGTAATTTTGAGATGGGATGGAGGTATTTTCGCCCGGTTCTCCTTGGATAAATGACACTCATTCTCGTATTCGCTACCCGAGCTCATTGCATCTCAATCCGAGTCGAGGATCTATCCGTGCACGTGTATGTGTATATAGCCTAGTTTTCTAGAATCCTTAGTGGGGGGACCAAATCCTAGGAATAGGGGACCGATTCCTACGAATTTGAACATGAGACTGTCTCATTTGTCAACGTTAAAGGTCAATCTCGTCCATGGACTGCACTACGTGTCACTTAAACCATTCACATGCATGCCAGGAAGATACAGTCCACGACAATTTACACCGTTCCATTTGGAGGATAGTAAGAGGAAAAAGTTGTATAACACGTGATATATACCACAAGTCAATGAGTGCCTAATATATAAGTACTAGAACAGTTACCTGCAAATAATAGATTACGAAGATCATATGATGACGTGTTAAATGTCTGTATCGACTTGTGATACATATGGACACGTGGTATACATATTACGCAGAAGATTCTTCAAACACGACTTAT